>BPTQ01000008.1:116688857-117027134 GCA_019973895.1 Chrysanthemum seticuspe
ACGAATCGACAAAATCTTTCAAAAAGAACGTTTCTTAAATTAAGAACAAAGTTATGAAGAAGAGATTTTAATGAAAAAGATTAATGACATGCGTGAACCAGTAGGTAAAGGACGAGTGCTCACCAGTTGAGTTTAAATCGCGCAACAAGTATTTACCGTTGTGCAAGAAATATCCGTAAATCAAGTCTTTAATACCTTAGTAGTCCTCGTGTACGTCACATAAGCAGTTTCTGTATCAGTAACAACTGACGTCTTCTACGTAGTGAACCATGTTAAAGTGAAAGTGAAACAAAGTGCATAACTAGCATACCCTGTTATAACTATAATGGGTATAAAAGTTATAAACTAAGTTATCAAAGTCAACCAACATGAAACAGTACGTAGACAACGCGTAGTCGTAATAGCATATCGAAATTATGGAGACTCTACTCAAACAGGAACCTACCCGGTCGAACGCCACTTCTTCTTTAGAACCCTCTTTGGTAACCTCTCTACGATCGGTATTTCTAACACACACGTCATCCAGGTAGTAGATGTAGGCTCAGCATACGTAGTGTCAGTCGCTGAACTTTCCGCAAGACTACTAACACTGGATAGAGGACTTATCCGACGAGTAGGTGTAGACGTAGTATCCAGAACCGTAACGGGAGTCGTTCTTTGTCGTTAAGGAGAAGTAGGTTGCGTCGTGGTAACAGGACTCGAACACGGTCGTTGTAGAATAGAGACTTCATTAGTCGTAAGACACCTGCGAAACCTCTACACGTCAAGGAACGTTACATCTCAGAGGTATTAAAGCTATACGATAATGCTGATGCGCAACAGATGCATGACAAAGTACAACCAACTGAAACTATTGAATCAAATATTGAAAATATGGGTAATATCAATATTGTCCCATACGATCAATACGTGAAACAAAGTGAAAGTGAAATTGTACCAAGTGATGCATCTTCTGCAGTCAACAATGACTATGTCTTTGACGAATACACTGCATGTGCTCCTGATGATTCCATAATTTCTGAACTAAATGCCTATAAAGAACGTGTTGCCATTTATGAACAACGCGCTAAATTTGAGTTGACCACTCGTGAGCAGGAAATGGATGACCAAGTGCGTACAGTAATTAGAAAAAGTAATTTTAGAGAAGAAGTATTGAAACAAGAATTAAATTCTTTGCAAGAAAAACTTTCTAAAACAGCTAAGCAAAAACAAGAACTTCAAGAAAATGTGAAAATGCTTAAGCAAGAATTTAATGCAAAAGAATCAAAGCTCTTGAGAGACTTTTCTAATCTGAAAACTTTGAAAAACAAACTTGAAAACAAGTTGTACATGCAAGGAAACACCATTCAGACTGCTCACATGATCACTAAGCATAGAGTTCTAAGCGATAAGCATAGTGTTCCCATTATAGATAAACCCAACCCTGAGTATGGAAAGATAGCAAAAGTAGCTCAAAGTGTTATCTATGATGGAAATGAGATTCTTAAACCTAGACAAAAACCTAGTTGCTTTGAGTGCACTGAGGATGACAAGAAATTAGATGAAGTAACTAGGGAGAAGATGAATAAGAAACTAAATGATCCTAAGTGCAAAGAGAAGAAAGTAATTATCACTCCCCATGACTACAAGAAGGAAAACTGGATTTCCTTGAACAAGTTTAAGACTCAGACATTGTTGACTCCCGAACAAGTCTTCTGGAAAATGGATTTAGATAAGCTGAAAGCTGAAAATATTGCAGTAACAAACCCTCCCCTTTGGAAAATGCCTAGAGCAACTGTGTATCCTCCTAACACACCAATGCATCTTGTTCCTAGAACAATTGCCACTAAAAGCAAGACCTTAATTAGCCAATACGTTATTTTTCAACTATTTGTTGATTTTGAGAAAACTTGCAAGAAAAGGATCACACCCACTGGCATAACTGAAGGAGAGAGAGGTTTTGAACAAATGAAAGAATGTTATTTAACTGAGGTCATGCCCTTCTTTAAACTTCTAAAAGATCACTTTGAGAGTCTTAAAAAGGGGGTAGAAACTGATATTAAGGGTATGGAAAAGGAATTTGATGCAATGGTTGTTGAAGTTAGTGACTATGAGCGTGCACTGAAATATAATGAGATTGAGAGAAAGAACCTGCATACATTAAATGAGAATCTTATTACTGAATGTGTTGCTCAAGATATCTTTTCACTGCTTCAAATTGCTCTATTAATGCTTCCAAATTTCATGAACTATCTGTGGCCCTGAAAGTCTCCCATGATCGTGTCATTGAGCTTGAAAAAACTAATTCTAAGCTAAATGAGAAAATTGAACTGGATGATCATGACACTTTGGTTAAACATTTTTCTAAACTAGAAGTTGAGTATTTTAATTTACAACTAAAATATCAACATCTCAAAGAAAATGTCAAAACTTCAAATATCAAGACATCTTCAGATGCTCCAGAGTTTGATGCAGTTTTTCAAATTAACAAACGTGATGAACAGATTCAAGCTCAGTGCAACACGATCAGAAAGTTGAAAGCCCAAATCTCTCAATTAAAGGGTCAAACGAACAATATGACAGGCTCCCAAATGCCTCCTCCTTTAGATTCTCAGAATTCTCAAACGTTTCATCTTCAAAACCTTGTAAATGCTTTACAAAAGGAAAACGAAAGTTTTCTAGAAGAAAATGAAAAGGTTAAACGTCATTTCAATGAGTTGTTTGAATCAATTAAAGTCACTCGTAACAAAAACAACGAACAAATAACTTCATTGCAAAAGGAAATTGAGAATCTGAAGAGTCAGGTAAAAGGGAAAATGCCAATGATCAATGAGGAGAATGTTGTATCTAAGGTTCACTCTAGTAATAAATATGCTGTAACTGTGACATATGTCCCCCCTCATCTAAGGAACAACAAACTTGCCATTCAAACATATTTCTCATCCCTTAAGGATTGCTTAGAATGCCTGCGTGAGATTGTTGAAGAGGATAAGCTAGAAAAACCTCATGATAATGCAATTGGACATGCATGCTTATATGCCAAACGATCTCAAGAAATCTTAGAATGTTTGATCACAATATGCCCAAAGACATTAGGTGAGAGAGTTAACCCTTTGATTCCATGCTCAATGCCTAAGGCCAAACATGACATGCACTCGATTCCCAATGGCTTGAATGTGAGGAGTAGTGTACCATTGAGTAGTTCAGATTCTAGATCTGTCAATGCTAGGAAAGTGAACTCAAATGTGCCTTCTAGGAGTACTAGTCTCAGTACCTCTAGTGTTAAGAAAGTGAACCTTAGTGCACCTGCATGTAGTTCAGATCCCAGCACATCTAAACAGGTGATGCAAAGAGTAGTAAAACAAACTAATGTTCCCATTCCCTCTACAGGAGTAATCAGTGACATTAAAGGGAGCAGGTCAAAGTCTCAAGACAATACAAGGAATGATAGGACCTCGCAAGATAAGAATGTGCACTGGAAAAGAGTAGAAGAACAATCTAGGAACTTTAAGTTTGAATCGAATAAAACGAATCGTGTTGATTCTAGTATTAGCCATAGGCGTACTGTAATTAATTCGAATTCTGATACTTTTTGCAAACCTTGTACTGATGTCTGCTTGAATTCTGTTTCTAATCATGAATGTGGTGTTACTGTTCTGCCTAATGATGTTAATTGTCCAGTTAATACAGTTAATACTAAAATTCATGCTAAGAAGGCTAAAAGGCAAAAACGAAAGAAAGTTAGAAAACAGTGGAAACCCACAGGAAGAACATTCAGCAGAATAGGCCTTTATTGGACACCTGTTGGTCATAAGACTAATCAAATAATGCCCACTAGAAAATGGATGCCTACTGGTAGAACTATTCCCTTAAGAAGTGGTCACACTGTAAATAGGGCTAATACAGACACTAGTATTGCATCTATTCACAATGATTCCATTACCTCATTTTCTGATACGAATGCTTCTATTTCTGATGTGGGTGGTCCAACCATTGTAACTAACCAAATGGAACCCATTCTTGCATGGGGATCCCAATTATCCAGTTATCCATTCTTGTCTGTGTTCAACTGCAGATCGTTCAAATCGTTCTGTGGTACCTGGACTCAGGTTGTTCCAAGCATATGACTGGAGACCGGTCACGGCTCATGAACTTCGTGAGCAAATTCATCGGGACTGTTAGATTTGGTAATGATCATTTCGGTGCTATTATGGGTTATGGAGATTATGTTGTTGGTGATAGTGTCATCTCCAGAGTGTATTATGTGGAAGGTTTAGGTCATAATCTGTTCTCTGTTGGTCAATTCTGTGATTCTGATCTAGAAGTAGCCTTCAGAAAACATACCTGCTTTGTTAGAGATCTTAATGGTAAGGAACTGTTGAAAGGAACTCGTGGCTCAAACCTTTACACCATCTCTATCGATGACATGATGAGAGCTTCACCAATCTGCTTGTTATCAAAGGCTTCAAAAACAAAGTCATGGTTATGGCATCGTCGTCTCAATCACTTGAACTTCGGCACCATCAACGATCTTTCCAGAAAGGACTTAGTTGTAGGTTTACCTAGACTAAAGTATGAAAAGGATCATCTTTGTTCAGCATGTCAATTGGGAAAAAGCAAGAAGTATGCCCATAAAACCAAACCTACTAACTCTGTCACAGAAGTTCTTCATATGATTCATATGGATTTATGTGGACCAATGAGGGTGCAGAATATCTTTGGGAAGAAATATGTGTTAGTTGTGGTTGATGATTATTCTAGATTCACCTGGGTCAAGTTCTTAAGGACAAAGGATGAAACTCCTGATATCATCATCAATCTCATCAAACAGCTGCAGGTTAGACTAAACAAAACTGTTAGAATTATCAGAACAGACAATGGAACTGAGTTTGTCAACAAACAACTTAGTGAATTCTATGAAAGTGTTGGAGTCAGCCATCAAAGAAGTGTTCCACGAACCCCTCAACAGAACGGTGTAGTTGAAAGACGAAATCGTACTCTTGTTGAAGCTGCTAGAACAATGCTGATCTACTCAAAGGTTCCAATGTTTCTCTGGGCTGAAGCAATTGCCACTGCATGCTACACACAAAATCGTTCCCTGATTCACACCATTCATGGAAAAACTCCATATGAACTTGTCCACAACAGAAAACCTAATCTATCTTTCCTTCGTGTGTTTGGTGCATTGTGCTATCCAACTAATGCAGGTCAAGACTTAGGCAAACTTAGGGCCAAAGCTGACATTGGAGTATTTGTAGGATATGCATCAAACAAAAAGGGATACCGAATCTACAACAAAAGAACCCGAAATATCATGGAAACAACTCACGTTACGTTTGATGAGCTGACCGGTCAAATGGCTCCTGGACACTCCAGCTCAGGACCCGCACTTCAAAACAGTCCCATTGGTTCATCTCTTGTTCCAAACTCCTCTCAAGAAACTCCATATGTACCTCCATCTGAAGATGATGTAAAGAAATTGTTTGATCCTATGTTTGATGAACTGTATGATTCAATTACTAATGAGGTGCTGATCCCTACAACAGAGGTTGCTCATATTCCAGTGAATGGAGTCAATCCTTCAGTCTCAATATCTTTAAGTCAAGAAGCACCGACTGCTGATCCTTCAGTCTCATCAACAAATCATCATTCTTCAAATGTACATCATGGAAATGTTTCTGGCATCAATGATGAAGTTAATCCCTTTGCTACTCCTGAAGATGCTCCATTTGAAAACATATTTGCTACTCCTGAATCATCATCAGAACCATCTTCTTCAGGAGACATCGACTCAGCTACCTCAGTTCCTCAACAAATGCCACATGAACACCTCAGAAAATGGACTCACGATCATCCATTAGACAACATCATTGGTAATCCCTCTCGTCCTGTATCAACCCGGAAACAACTTGCAACCGATGCCTTATGGTGTTTCTTCAACTCCGTACTATCTAAGATCGAACCAAAAGATGTTAAAACCGCCATGAATGAAGACAGCTGGTTCAATGCTATGCAAGATGAAATTCATGAGTTTGATCGTCTTGATGTATGGGAGTTAGTACCTGCTCCAGACTGTGCTATGATTATAGCTCTAAAATGGATCTTCAAAGTAAAACTTGATGAGCATGGTGATGTGTTGAAGAACAAGGCTCGATTAGTTGCTAAAGGATATCGTCAAGAGGAGGGTATAGACTTTGAAGAATCTTTTGCTCCAGTTGCTCGAATCGAGGCAATCAGAATCTTTCTGGCTAATGCTGCAAGTAAGAACATGGTGGTTTATCAGATGGATGTAAAGACGGCATTTCTGAACGGAGATCTTAAAGAAGTCGTCTACGTCAGCCAACCTGAAGGATTTGTGAATCAAGAGCATCCTACTCACGTTTATCGTTTGAAGAAAGCTCTTTACGGTTTAAAGCAAGCTCCAAGGGCATGGTATGATACACTGTCAAAGTTTCTTCTATCAACCGGATTCATCAAAGGAGCAGTTGATCCTACATTGTTCACCAGGAAGTCAGGCAAACATTTGATTCATGTTCAAATTTATGTTGATGATATTATTTTTGCCTCGACTGACCCAATGGAATGTGATCGTTTTTCAAATGAAATGAGTTCAAAGTTTCAAATGTCAATGATGGGACAAATGTCATTTTTCTTGGGATTACAAATTTCTCAAAGTCCTGGAGGCATTTTCATTAATCAATCTAAATATGCAACAGAGATTTTAAAGAAATTTGGATTTGATTCAAGTGACCCTGTTGACACCCCCATGATTGACCGAACCAAACTAGATGAGGACCTCTCAGGGATCATGATTGACCAAACGAAATATCGGAGTATGATTGGATCCCTGATGTATCTCACTGCTAGTAGACCAGACATCTTGTTCGCTGTTTGCATGTGTGCTAGATACCAGGCTAAGCCTACTAAAAAGCACCTTGAAGCAGTTAAACGGGTCTTTCGGTATCTCCAAGAAACCATTAATATGGGACTATGGTACCCGAAGGACACCGGTATGTCACTAACGGCCTATGCAGATGCTGATCATGCAGGTTGTCAAGATACTCGTCGAAGTACGTCAGGAGGTGCTCAGTTTTTGGGTGATAAGCTTGTGAGCTGGTCTTCAAAGAAGCAAATGAGTACTTCTATTTCCTCTACAGAGGCTGAATACATAGCCATGTCATCTTGTTGTGCTCAAATCTTATGGATGAGATCTCAATTATCTGACTATGGCTTTGAATTCAACAAAATCCCTCTGTACTGTGATAATAAAAGTGCTATTGCTCTCTCATGCAACAACGTTCAACACTCAAGAGCAAAGCATATCGACATTCGACATCATTTCATCAGGGAACAGGTGGAAAAAGGTGTGGTGGAACTATATTTTGTGAGGTCTGAATATCAGTTAGCAGACATCTTCACCAAAGCTCTTCCAAGAGAACGTTTTGAGTTTATTCTTCCACGACTTGGCTTGAAAAGCCTTCAACCAGAAACTCTCAAACGTCTTCAGGAGGAAGACGAGGAGTAAAGGTCTATCTTCATCTATCTCTTGTATATATCTATTCAAAAATCAAATAGAAAAATATAAAACTTTCAAAATCCATAAAAATTTAAAAAAAAAAAAAAATTCGTAAAATCTTTAAAAAAATATTGTCCTTTTGTCATGTTTCTCTCGGTTCGATTATATCTACGGTCTTTGTGTTGTCATTCAAAGAATGACACGGGACTTTAGATGTTGTTCGAATTCTCAAAAAAAAAAAAAAAAAAAAAAAAAAAATCAAAAATTCAAAAAATATTTTTTGGGAGAAAGAGAAATGGTTTATTGTCATCTTCAGGCAATAACCCGGTTTTAAAAGAAAGAACAGAGCCATGTTTTATTATGTTTTCAAAATTCCATGCTCTGATTCTATAAACATTTATCTGCTGAAAACCAAATGCTTTGAAAAATAACTCGATCTCTATTTTTGAAAATCATCAGGACTTATTTGTCAAAATCTCTATCACTCAATCAACAACCTATGTCATTGATTGAGGGGGAGAATGATTTCAATTAAATTAAAAAGTTATTTGGCATTAAATTGTTTTTCAAAAGATATACATGCATGTTTTATAAATGGAGTTTAAAGTCTCAAATCCGATCCGTATCAGTTAAAACACTCTCACAATCAAGTCACAATTCTCCTTAAAAGCTTTCAAAATCAATTTAAATCTATACGAGATCACAAATCTCAAATGATTTGATAATTGTGATCGGGGGAGAATGTGTGATTTAAATTAGATTTAAACTGATAATTAGGTAAATGGTTATAAACGGATGTACATGCTATCCTGCCCACATGTGACAAACGATTTCAAATTTTCAATGCACATGTTGAGGGGGAGCATCTATCTTAAACCTTTGATTTGAAACGTGATCATTCATCCTAATGTGCAGGTTCCCTCTAGTATGTGCAAAACTCTTTTCAAACCTCGAGGCACATATTGAGGGAGAGCGAATTTATGGAAACCTCATCATTCCCAGAAATGCTATATTTACTTGATTTGATATGGGAAGTGATGTTGATATCTTTTAGAAAATGGTAATCAAAGAAGTTAATTCTTTCTCTTGCCTCCGTGTGCTTAACATTTTCCAAATACTTGATGCATATGTTGAGGGGGAGTTCTCGTTCTAAAAATATCAAAAACAACTCAGGTACAAAAAGCTTTGATAATATATCACAAGTATCTGAATTGATTTTCAAATGGTTTTCAATTGGATCCAATGGCAGATGAACAATACCAAATTGACCGACCAACTTTACTTTATGTACTGTGATATAAGGATGATAAGGTTAGGTATTGGTTCCCATGATCCGCCAGAACCGGAGGGATCTACCCAGGGACAATCCACTAGTTAGTGTAGAAGTCCTTAGGTATGATGACAAAAGGAGAAAAATGAGATAAGGGAAGAGTGCGGACTAAGACTGAGCTAGTACTGGAATAAACCCAACAAGGTTCTAGTTATGAAGTCTCTGTAAGCACTGAAGGGGTTGAAGAATTAAAAAGAATTGAATGAGAAAGGGTGAAAACAAATAGCCCTCCATTTATTCAACCTTAGGGCAGAAACCGGGTTCACTTCATATGCTACTGATGGTAACATCGGTATTGAAGACAAGACGTCATGGACCCAGTGACGCACTGCACTTCAACTTTCCAAACCACTCAAGTTCCTCTTAAAAGGGCTTGTTTCATTCTCACGGGGAACCAACATTATCTATCGACTTTCTCTTAGAGATGGTTGATATTGAAGAAGGAGACCCTCTCCCTAGTCTCCGTTATAGGATCCAAATATGCACAAATTGTGTCTAGAGCCACGAGATCATCAATAAATCTCATTAGGACACTTTCAATGAAGACTCTCTGTTTCACACAATGTGGAAAGAGAGATTATATCATGAGTCCTACGCATTATCCTTGTGGTATTGCCAGAACATCTGAGTGATGTGTTTACATATTCACAATGAAGATGGAAAGCCTTCTGGAGCCAACATCAAACAAGCTCCTGGCAGGTGGCATGTGAGATCTATTATATAGATCAACCATGTGACAACTGAACAGAAACAATGGGGCGATTCAATCTCTTGAATCAATCCTGGTTCAGGTTATGGATTGACGGATGCCTTTGAAAAACCGGTCGTTGTGCTTAATAAACTCTTTTCTTTAGCACATCGACTGTGTACTCATTTTTCAAACCAAAAGGTATTTTTATGATTGATAATTGATTTTCAATAAAACCTTCGTTGTTTTGCAAAAACAATTTCTATTGAGCAATACACGATTGTTTTTCAAATCTCTTTTCATCAATCAGTGGACTTAAAATTCGCTGGTTCACTCACTCCGTGTTATCTTCTTTGAGATGTTCCGGTTTGAGAACAGCTAGAACAGCTGCGAAACCCTGTCAAGGAGATTCTTAGGAATCCTACCTGATCACAGGCAGTACTTGTACTGATCAACGGGGAACCGTGGGCCGTGTACCTCAATTCAACGAAAGTGATCAAAGATACTTTCGTGCGATTTGTTGCTAACTGTTGTATGCAGGTACGCCCGACGTTTGCAGCTGATCAGAATGAAGCGGTCAATCCATAGCCGCATGCTCACTTAACACATTCATCTCAAAAGAAATCATGATTAGTGCATCAATGACTCCGATATTTTCACTCCATGCTTCTGCTACACTGCTGCAAATATCATGATTCAACAAATGCTTCCGCTACTCTGATGAGAAGATTTCATGATCCAGAATGTGAGCATGTCGGTCCCAAAGTCACAACATCACAAAATATCAACACCACAAAGGATGTGTCAGAGATTGTTGATTGCTGATGATCTCCAAAGATGGCTCAAACTTATCATCACGTGGATCAGTAAAAGACCTCCACTTGGAATAACCAAACATGCAATGTGAAGAATCAATGACTACGAGCTTAGGAGCAAAGGACTACATCAAGAATGCAAGATCAATTGTTAAATGTAATATCTATTTGTATTCAATGTAATTTTGGTACATGATTGAGGTGACCTCCCTTAGGGGGAGATTGTTAGGAATTAGAAATTCCCGGTATTAAAGAGTCGGTCACCTCAAGTATATGTAATCGTTAGAAAGCTCGTAGTCGTAGTTCTTTTAAGTTAAGTAGTAATTTTGTTAAGTAACACCGTGGAGGACGGACGGGTCTTTACCCACTGTATGCCTGATCCACAGCCCAAAGTGTGGCGAGTTATGTAAGACTATAAATACTCTCTACCTTCCAAGGTAGAGAGTTGGAGCTTATAATAATATCTTTCACTTTCTCTCACTAAGTTCCCTAAACCTCTAACTTTCTCTCTCTAGAATTCCATCTATATGCTACTTTGTGTTATGGTTTGATGTGTATGTGAAAAGTTATATCTTACAAAACCAATTCAAGTTCAAATCACGAAACTCAACGAATCCTTCCATTCACACCTCGTTGGGACACGACCCGGGAAATCACTTTTCCGGTATCACTTTTATCACACCCGTGAGATTTGATACGTTGACCTTTTTCCTAAAGGGTTGATTTGTCGGATTTTACGGTTATTTTGATATACGTTGATATTGTGTTTGTTTTCACCACTCACTTTACACGAATCAAATTTTGGTGCCGCTGCCGGGGAGGTGTGTTGCGACAATATCGTGAAGTTTTTGCGATTAGTGACTTGAAGAACCTTCCTCGTGAAGTTTTTGTTTTTTTATAAAAATACAAAAATACAAAAATATTTTTCTTTTCTTTGTATATATATGTAAAAGATTAAAAATACAAAAAGATTTTCCTTGTTGTTTTAAATAAATAGAAGACACAATCAATATAACATTCTCAACTGAGGTGTTATCATTATAAGTTCCCGAACTAAAGATTTAAAACTTGCCTTTGTGTCGCTCGTGTTTTGGTTTATTTCTATCGGTTTAACAAACTGTGTGAGGGGTATAAGGACGGCTTGACATTAAATTGCGGCTGAAAAGAGACGGGTTTTTAATAAGCTTCGCGCTGACCTACAAAGTCTCTCCGCTCCTTTGTGCGTTTTACTTATAGAAGTGATCATTTCACGTGGGATTATTGGTTTAAGTTCACTGTGTTTTGCCTCGTTCTTGTTTTAATTGAAAGTGTTGTTTTTGGAAGTGCATGCGCACTCGCTCGCAAGCTCGTAGACGTAACCGTAACCAAGCAAACGTACCCGAGATACGTACCGTTGAACAACCCACCATGACACAAAATCAAGCTCCCGATCTCCGAACGATGGAGGAGCTTTGCCAACCCACGATGGATGGACGGGGCGGTCCAATTGCCCCGGTCAACATCGAGGCCACGGATTTTGGACTTAAGCATCACATGATTCAACAAGTCCAAAGTTTCTGCCAATTTCACGGATCACCGGGTGACGATGCCAACAAGCATCTCGACAAATTTCTCACCGTCACCCAAAGTATGAAGCAAAATGGGGTCACCGATGACGCCCTTCGCTTATACCTCTTTCCATATTCCTTGACGCTTCATGCCACCGCATGGTTTGATCGTCTTCCCAAAAATTCAATCCATAGTTTCGATGAAATGATCTCCAAATTCTTGGCGAAATACTTTCCACCGTCGATGGTGACGAAACTACGGAATGAAATCAGTAATTTTCGGCAGCATCCCGATGAGTCCTTATTTGAGGCATGGGAACGCTATAAGCTTTCGATTGATCGATGTCCGAACCACAATATGTTGCTTGTCACCCAAATAGATACATTCTATAATGGGTTAACATTGAGACATCGTGACACGATAAATGCTGCTGCCGGTGGTACCTTTATGAAAAGGCGACCCGAAGAGTGCTATGATCTCATTGAAAACATGACTGCCCACCACAATTATTGGGATTCCTCAGCCGAGAGGAGTGAGTCAAGGAGATCTACCACTATTCCATCTTCGGAATACACGACTCTAACCAAAAAGATTGAAGAAATATCCACTGCCGTACTTAAAATGAGTCAAAATAATAACAATCAACAAGTGAATGTCGTAAACAAGAGTTGTGAAACTTGTGGTGGTCCACACCCTTATTTTGAGTGTCCAGCCTTCGGTGGCTTCACTCAAGAGAGCGTTTATGCCGCTTCTGGTTCCTACAATACGGGAGGTAATTCCTACCAACCGCAAGGGGACCGAAACCTTCTCAACTATCGTTCTAACAATTTCCTTGGACCACCCGGGTTTAATCAAAATCAGAACAATCAAAATGTGCAAAATAGGAATAATCAGTTCAATCAAAATCAGAGTCAGAATCGGAATTTTCAAAATCAAAATCAAGGTTTTCAAAATCAAGGAAATTTCAATCAAAACCGATTCCAAGCTCCTCAACAAAATGTGCATGCCCAGCCTCCTCAAGCTTCCATTGACATTGCTAATTACATCAAAAGCAATGAAGCTAAGATGGTGTCCATGCAAAATCAAATTACCACTTTGAAGAATGATTTCACATCCGAGCTTAGAGTTACTAGTAACAAAATTGATCAATCTCAAAGCAAGATTGAAAGCATGTTTGCTAGTCTCATGAGTCAAAAGAATCAAGCTTCAACTTCGGGTGCTCTTCCGAGTAATACCATTGCCAACCCAAAAGGTGAATTGAATGCTATTGCTACCCGAAGTGGTAAATCTTATGAGGGACCCTCGATGCCTAATCCTTCTCCGGTGAGGGATGTGGAACGAGAAACCGAGGTATCAAAGGACAAGGTGCATAACTCAAGCCCACGAAGTACCGCACAAGTCCAATCTCCGGTGGTCTTACCTCCAATTCCGGAACCCGTTGTTCCGATGACCATTCCTAAGTCTTCACTTCCTTATCCTTCAAGGCTTAATGACCAAAAGCTCCGCGATAAAACTAGTCAACAAATGGAGAAGCTTATCCAAATCTTTCAAGATTTGCACTTCGAGATTAGTTTCGCGGACGCTCTTCTTCTAATGCCAAAGTTCGGTCCAACAATCAAAAATTTGTTGAATAACAAAGAAAAGATTTCCGAAATGGCTAAAACTTCTTTGAACGAGAATTGTTTGGCGGTTATCCTTAAAAAGCTTCCCGAAAAGTTAGGAGACCCCGGAAAATTTCTCATCCCATGTGATTTTCAAGGCATAGTTCAATGCTCCGCCTTGGCCGATCTTGGCGCTAGCATTAACTTGATGCCACACTCCATGTGGAAAAAGCTTTCATTACCTCCGCTTACACCTACATGTATGATCCTCGAGCTTGCGGACCATACAAGTTCTCGTCCGCTAGGTATAGCCGAGGATGTATTTGTGAAAGTAGGCAAGTTTCATTTCCCCGCCGACTTTGTTGTTGTCGAATTTGATGCCGATCCCCGAGTACCCCTCATCCTTGGGAGGTGCTTCTTAAAAACGGGTCGGGCATTGATCAATGTTGATGAAGGGGAAATCACTTTGCGGGTAAACAAGGAAGCCGTTACTTTCAATCTCAATCAAGTTACGAAATACTCCCCCAATTATGGAGACAATTCCGTCAACAAAATTGATGTCCTTGACATTGTGTCGGAGGAGTATTCTCAAGAAATTCTTGGATTCTCGAGTGGCAATCCCACTTCGGTTGATCCCATCGTTGCTCTCTCTTCCCCTCCCCTCACTCCGTTTGAGGGAAGTGACTTTATTTTGGAAGAGATTGAAGCATACTTGGCTAGTGATTCTGTTCCATGGGAAATTGATCATGCTCCCATCGACATTGAGGGAGATATTCTTCTCCTCGAGAAGTTGCTCAATGATGATCCTTCATCACTCCCTCCTCAAGAACTTCATAAAGAGGAAATCAAAACGATTGAAAAATCTAATGATCCTCCCGAGGTCGAACTTAAGGACTTACCACCTCATCTCGAGTATGCATTTTTGGAGGGTGACAATAAATCACCCGTCATCATTGCTAAAGACTTGAGTGAGGATGAAAAATCCGCTCTCATAAAGGTTTTGAAGTCACACAAGCGAGCCATCGCTTGGAACCTTTCCGACATCAAGGGTATTGACCCGAGATTTTGTACACACAAGATTCTCATGGAAGATGACTTCAAACCGACGGTTCAACACCAAAGAAGGGTGAATCCTAAAATTCATGAGGTTATCAAAGCGGAAGTCATAAAACTTCTCGATGCCGGATTGATTTACCCTATCTCGGATAGTCCTTGGGTTAGCCCCGTTCATTGTGTGCCCAAAAAAGGTGGCATTACCGTTGTTGAAAATGATGAAAACGAGTTGATTCCTACTTGATTGGTTTCGGGATGGCGTGTTTGCATTGACTATCGAAAGTTAAATGAAGCCACCCGTAAAGACCACTTTCCATTACCCTTCATGGACCAAATGCTTGAGAGATTAGCGGGAAATGAATACTATTGTTTTCTCGATGGTTTCTCGGGTTACTTTCAAATACCCATTGATCCACAAGATCAAGAAAAGACCACATTCACATGTCCTTATGGAACATTTGCTTACCGACGCATGCCTTTCGGCTTGTGCAATGCTCCCGGTACGTTCCAAAGGTGTATGATGGCCATTTTCCATGACATGATCGAAAAGACTATGGAAGTCTTCATGGATGATTTTTCGGTCTTTGGGGATTCTTTTCAAACATGTCTCTCCCATTTGGACAAGATGCTTGAACGTTGTGAAAACACGAATCTTTGTCTAAATTGGGAGAAATGTCACTTTATGGTCAAAGAGGGCATTGTCCTTGGCCATAAGATTTCTAAGAGCGGGATTGAGGTTGACAAAGCTAAAGTCGATGTCATTTCAAAATTACCTCCTCCCACAACCGTCAAAGGAGTTAGAAGTTTCCTTGGTCATGCCGGATTTTATCGTCGTTTCATTCAAGATTTTTCGAAGATATCCCGGCCTATGACCCGACTTCTTGAAAAAGACACTCCTTTCGTCTTCTCTAGTGAGTGCGTTGAAGCTTTTCAAACTCTTAAGAAAAAGCTCACTGAAGCACCAATTCTAGTTGCCCCCGATTGGGATTTACCATTTGAGCTTATGTGCGACGCAAGTGATTTCGCCATAGGTGCCGTTTTGGGGCAACGAAAATCAAAACATTTCCAGCCTATACATTATGCTAGCAAAACTTTGACCGAAGCTCAAGCACATTACACTACGACGGAGAAAGAATTACTAGCCGTGGTGTATGCTTTCGAGAAGTTTCGGCCATACTTGATCTTGTCCAAAAGCATAGTGTATACGGATCACTCGGCTCTCAAATATCTCTTTGCTAAGCAAGATGCAAAGCCGAGATTGCTCCGATGGGTTCTCCTCCTACAAGAATTTGATATCATTATCCGTGATAAAAAAGGAGCGGAGAACCTAGCGGCTGATCATCTCTCTCGTCTTGAAAATCCACATCGAGGTGTGCTCGAGAAAAAGGAAATAAATGAAACGTTTCCTCTCGAGACTCTTAATGTGGTATCTCATCATGAAAATTCGAGTACCCCATGGTTTGCCGACTTTGCAAACTATCATGCGGGTAACTTTGTTGTGAAAGGGATGTCGTCCCAACAAAAGAACAATTTTTTCAAAGATGTTAAGCATTATTTCTGGGACGACCCCTACTTGTTTAAGGTTTGTGCGGATCAAGTCATCTGACGGTGTGTTCACGGCCAAGAAGCCGATGAAATTCTCAAGGGTTGTCATAATGGACCCACGGGGGGACATCATGGCCCGAACTACACCGCTAAAAAGGTGTTTGATTCCGGTTTCTATTGGCCCACGATTTACAAAGATGCCCATGACCTCGTCAAATCTTGCGACTCTTGCCAACGTCATAGCAACATCTCTAAAAGAGATGAAATGCCTCAAAATGCCATTCAAGTGTGCGAGATCTTTGACGTATGGGGCATCGATTTTATGGGTCCGTTCCCGTCTTCTCGAGGGAACAAGTATATACTCGTGGCGGTTGATTACTTGTCTAAATGGGTGGAAGCGAAAGCGCTCCCCACCAACGACGCCCGAGTAGTTGTGAAATTCTTGAAGTCTCTCTTTACCCGTTTCGGAACTCCCCGTGCCATCATTAGTGATCGCGGTACGCACTTTTGCAACGACCAATTCGCAAAAGTCATGCTTAAGTACGGTGTCACTCACCGTCTCTCTACCGCGTATCACCCACAAACTAGTGGGCAAGTGGAAGTTTCGAATCGTGGTTTGAAAAGAATCTTGGAGAGGACCGTAGGTGAAAACCGTGCCTCTTGGTCGGACAAACTTGAAGATGCACTTTGGGCCTTCCGTACCGCTTACAAAACACCCATCGGGTGTACTCCTTACAAGCTTGTGTACAGAAAGGCGTGTCATCTCCCGATCGAGCTCGAGCACAAAGCCTATTGGGCCTTGAAGCATGCCAATTTTGACCTTAAGTCCGCAGGTGATCACCGAAAAGTTCAACTCAATGAATTAAATGAACTCCGTGATCATGCTTACGAGAACTCGTTGATTTACAAGGAAAAGACAAAGAAGATCCATGACTCAAAGATTAAGAACCGCGTTTTCAACGTAGGTGACCGAGTCCTTCTTTTCAATTCTAGATTGAAAATCTTCTCGGGGAAGCTTAAGACCCGTTGGACCGGTCCATTCACCATTGCCAAAGTTTTTCCATATGGCACCGTCGAATTATCTCAAACAGACGGACCAAACTTCAAGGTGAATGGACATAGATTGAAACATTATTTTGGAGGGGACATACCATCCATGGTTGTCCCGGATCTCCAAACCTTCCCAATGAACCAATGAATTCGGGGTCGAGTCAAGCTAGCGACTCGGTTAACAAAAACAGTAGCACACTATATGGGTTTTCACCCGTATTTCTGACTTCTTTCTATTTTCTACCACCCTAGTGTGGGGGAGTTGCCCCCCGCTGTTGTATAAAGTTAAAAAAAATAAAAAATAAAAAATTGGCCGTAGTATTTCCCTTTTACGTTCTATGTTTCGGCATAACCGCCGGTACTTTGAATATTGAGGGCAATATTCATTTCTAGTGTGGGGGGGAATTCTCACGAATTTTATCATGTAAATATACCACCCAATTCCCCCATTTTTGGCCAATTTTTTTTTTTATGGTTATCAGTCCACCATGTCTAATAAACAAAAGGATTGGCTAATCCAGGAGAAAACGGCTCTTGGTAAAGATATCTCAAATCCGTTGACGGCTTGCAATTTGCCCAAAATTGTATGGTGTTCAGCTCACCATATCTTTAATTAGTGAAGAGTTGGCTAGCCCGCAAGTTTATGGCTTGTGGTAAAGGCAGTTGGAAAACCATAATTGGTAACCGACTCACCAAAGATATTTTATCTAAGAGTTGGCTAGTCCAGAAGCAAACGGCTTCTGGTAAAGACAAATCAAAACCGTTGAAAGCTGGTGATTTGCTCAAAATCATATGGTTATCAGTGTACCATAGTTCTTACTTGAACTGAAACATTTGGCTACTCCAGAAGTAATGGCTTTTGGTAAAGAGATTCAAATTCATTAAGTTTTCTCAAAAGATTGCTAGGGACTAGCAATGGTTTAGTGTGGGGGATTTGATGAGTGCTTATTCACTCATCATTTTTGGTCAAATCTGAACTGCAAAACATCTAAAAACACTCCGAAATGCATCAAAATACTGAAAATATCTCAAAATTGTGTTTTATATGTTTCAGATGCAAAATTATTGAAAACAAGTGAAAAACGAACAAAGTTTGCATAATTGGCAGTTTCAGTCCCCTGATTTTCAAAAATTGGCAAAAGTAGTCCCTGAGCGCGTATTTTAAAAGAAAAGTCACCAAAGGTCCTTTTAAAATCATAAGTTGTCATAATTAGTCCTTTGGTGAATAATTTCAAAATTTTTGGGAAATTACAACTTGAGTCCCTGAAATTTCAGATTTGACAGAAAATACCCCTCAAGTTTCACAAATTGGCAAATTCAGTCCTTGCACTTTTGGAGAATGACAAAGCCAGTCCTTGGATTATAATTTCAGAATTTACACGAAAGGTCCCTGGAATTTCAGTCTTGGCACATTTAGTCCCTAAAATGCTAAATGTTACAATACTAGTCCAATCCATTAAACCACTTAACTAAACAATACCCAAGCCCAATCCGGTCCACCCTGTGTACCCGTTCCCACCTTTGACCCGATTTAAAAACCCGTCCCCAACACCCTCTTCACCTTTCTCCTTTCCCTCCAAAATAATCCTCTTTTCTCTGCTTCCCATAAACCCTAGCTTTTTGCTGCTCCCCAAACACTCCACCCCCATCTCTCCCCATTACCCAGTTTCATCAAAATCAAACTCACCTTATTCCTCTTTACCTGGACAAACCCAAAACACAACCCTACTCACTTCCTTTCCCTCCTTTCCATGGATGCCACCATGGCAATCCTTGTTAAAAAGACTCAATGGATGGCTCAGATTCATGCTCACATGTACCTACTATATGGACGGCTGAGATTTATTCAAGAAAACAAAAATTTGGTCTTTGGCTTGACTGCTCACACAGAAGAAACACAAGAGAGTGAAGATTGAAGACCCAAGATTTAGTATAAATAGTGGTTGTAGCCAAAGTTATAAGGCACCCTTTCTTAGTTTTTAAAAATCAGTTTATGTTTTCAAGTTGTATTGTAATGTTTCCTTCTTAATCAATGAAAGCCCTTTTTTATTTAACTGTTACAGTTTTTAATGCTTAGAATTTAGATTTCCAAATTAGAATTACTGAGTTGCATTCTAGCTTTTATTGAAAGATTTTCCAAGTTACAAAAGTTATGCAAGCTGTTTAAATGGAAATACATAAAAAGGGAGTGTTTGGTTTATCCTTTTAAACTGGCAACAAAATAGTTTTAGCCTGTTTGACTTTTAAATTCAAACTCATTTTAATGTCATTAGTTAGTTTTTGCAAGTTGAGTTCAGTTTGAATAAGTTTTGTGGGAACCAATAGAAAAAAAAAAGAGTGTTTGGGAGAGGCTTACTTTTGGGTCTAAAAACCATTTGTACCCACTTTGATTACTTAAGTCAAACCATCTTTTAGTTTTATTGAAAAATTTTATATGTTAGAGTTGGTTGGAAAGTGTTCTGTTAGAATCAAGTAGAAAAAAAAGGGTTTTTCTGTCTTACTTAGCTGAACAGGACAACATAAAGGTCTGCTGATCTAGTGCTTATTCCTCAGCCTGTTTGGTTCTTAAAATTGCTCAAATTTGTTTTTCTTGAATCCCTGTATGCCCATATCAAATTGGTTTAAGCTGTAGACATCAAGGGATGTTCTTTCATGATCAAAATTGAAGTCAAAACTTGTCCCATTTGTGTTTTTTTTTGCACCAGTTACATCAGCAGCCTAATAAGCTGATGCAAGCTTATTTTTAGGCTGTTTTTAGCCTTTCTTGACCCCCAAATCAGTTTATTTTGAGTCTTTGCCACCTTGGAAAATCAAAAAGCTAAGGCTGAGTTGTTAACTTGTCAAAAACAGTTCTCCGCATACAAAAAGCATTCAACGAATCGGGTAGATGACCTTCTTGAAGAAATTATCGGCTTGCAAAACAAACTTAAAGAGTTTAAAACTGTTGTTTACAAACATGGTGAATCAGTAACAGCTATTGAAAAGTTTACCTTAAAACCCAATCCAAAAGGATATGGAAAAAATCTAGCTGATTACAAACCAAAGCTTTCACTAAAAACATTCAAACCAACTCCTGAAGTTTCCAGTGCAGAATACAAAATTGATAATACTATTATGAGTGTTGTTGAATATCATCGTCAAGAGGAATTAGATGCAGAAGACGAGAGTCGATCAAAATTAAAAAATGTTGTTTACAACAAACCTTTTAATTATAAAAACGCGGTCACTTTCGTCACACCAACGGATTCTTCTAACACACCAAGGGTCATCATCAAAACACCTGAGTCTTCTAATGTTAATCCCAAAACAGATTATGCACAAACTTATGGTCCTTTACCTTCAATTAGTGAAGTAAACTCAAAACCTGAAAATCGAAATATTCTTAGATATTTTGACATTTTCATGGCTGACCTCAAAATTTTACAACATGAGATAGAATATCGTTCTGAAATCAAAATTGAACACTTTCAATCGCCGCTGGCGCGAGAACAAAGAGACATTTTTCAGAAAAATCTTTTACCTAATGTTAAAAACTTGAAAAGTTGTGCATTAGCCTGGGAACGGGATTTTCATAAGGAACTTGGAACTATGAAGGTCGTTTTCGAGAAAACAGAAACATCTATTTCCAATACTAAACGTAAAAAGAAACTTTTGAGAAAAGATATTGATCGACTCTTGGAAGATGTTATCTGTGCTGATATCCATAATGTTGTGTTATTCTATTCTTTGCCACATGCATCTGATTATATCTCTGCTGATAATGTTGACTCTGTGGTAACTGTTGAGAATACTGATAATGTGCTTCAGATCGAGTATTTAAAAGCTGAAAATAAACGATTACTTAACGAACTTTACAATACAAATCGTCGTCTTAATTGGTGTGAAAAAGATATTCACAATCATCAACTTAGTTTTCAAAAGAAACTCGCTGAGTTGCAAACAAAATCTTTTGATTCTAACATTGAGCAACTGGATGATCAAAACGTGTCTTTGAAAAGTCAAATTTCTAAATATGAACAAGAACTTGTAAAAGTTAAACAGGAATATGGTGTCTGATGAGTGTCTAAATATTCATCATTTTTGTACCATTTAAACTGCAAAAACATCTGAAAACACTCAGAAATGCATCAAAATGATAAAAATATCACAAATAAGTGTTTTATGTGTTTTAAATGCAAAAATATCAAAATTTGGTGAAAAAACGTATCAAGTTTACATAATTGGCAGTTTTAGTCCCCCAAGTTTGAAAAGTTGTCAAAAACAGTCCCTGGTAAATCAAAATAAAGAAAAATATCATTTCAAGTCCGTAGGGATTCATGAGTTGTCAAAATTGGTCCTTGAGATTTAAAATTGCAAAATTACAACTTAAGTCCCTAAACTTTCAAAAAGGACAAGTTTGGTCCTTGGAATATTGGAGATTGTCAAGTTTGGCCCTTGGATTATAATTTCAGAATGTACATGATTGGTCCCTGGAAAATCAGAAATGGCAGCTTTGGTCCTTGGTCTTTCAGAAATTGCAAAACAAGTCCTTATCATTATTAAACCAAGCCATGACCCTTTGCAACATTTGGACCCCTGCCATATACACTTTTGGACCCCCTGCCAAACCACTTTTGACCCCTGTCCAATATACCTCCCTCAGTAAAATAAAGTCAAATCCCGCCACCCTCTATCTTCTTCCCCTCCCACTTGCCCGCAACACCTCTCCCATCACCTCAGACCTTATCCCCTTCAACCCACACTCCATAATCATCACCCTACCTTACCCCTACCCTCTACCTCCCCCAGTTGCAATATCAAACCCTCCCACTGGCTAAAACCATTTTGGCGCCAAAATCGAATCAATGGCCAATATGACCTCAACTGATCCAATGGCCAAGATTAAAGGTGGGATTTGCTCAGAGATGTGAGAGAAGCATTTTGGTGTATAAAAAGAAGAAGAGAAGCAAGAGAGTAAAGCAGTACTTAGTTTTAGTTTTCCATGTATGTCGTTTTTTAGTATTTAAGTCTTAATTAAGTTTACATTGTAACTTTAAGCTTCCCTGTATTAAACTCAAGATATTGTATCAGTGAAACTTATTTTTCAGCAATAATCTAAGGTCTATCCAAGTTTCTAGTTTTCAAATTCTCTTTTACTTATGCAGTTTAAATAACATAAAAGCCAGGCTTCAATAAGCCTTATTATCACTCTAATAAGCTTACTAAAGCTACTCTTAGCTTTGGGTAAGCTTATAAATCAGTTTTAAGCTAATTCTCAATATGGTCAACAAAAGTCAACTGAGGTGCTAATTTGGAATCAATCATGAATGTGGGTGTTGCAGAGCTTGGATTGGGTTGGATTTGAGTAGTTTAGTTTAGTTATGGTTCTGGTTTAAGCTGCACAAATAAGCTGGACACTTGTGAGTTTTTATCTCAACTCCATTTCTAATTCAGTTGCACAAAGTGCTTGTATTTGTATCTGTGGTCATTAACAGTTTAAACATGTTTATTTAGTGGTAATTAGGATAACTAGATTCAGTTTCAGTGTTAGCATTAGCTTATTCAGTAGATAGACCAGTTAAAGCTTGCAAGACAGTGATTTAAATGGTGTTTGGATTTTATGACAAACCTGAGTTAGAGGGTTGTTTTGTGCTTAAAATCTGTCTATTCAGTCTCAATTAGTTCCACTTGAGTCACTTTGGTCATTCAAGTGAACCTTAGAACAATATAAGTCAAATTCCACTTAAATCAGTTCCTAGTTATCATATCTGTTGGAATTTGGAAGATCAAATGCTCAATTTAGGTTTAGAATTTGATATACTAGCTTATTACAGTGTTACTTTAGCTTAAAACATCATAATCAGCTCATGGTTTAAGCTCAAATCTCATTTAAGTCAAAGTATCAAAACTGCTTCAAAAGTCAAAAGTGAAAATTCAGTTTTCACCCAACCTAAGTGGATTTTTAATTGATTCATTTCTGGTCCAAATTCATTGAAACTTTGGGTTTAAAAACTTTAGTTGGTCTAGTTTCTTAAAATGATTTTTGTAGATTTTTAGTAATTTTGTACAAGCCTCAAAGTAGCTTGTCAAAAAGGGCTTATCTGCCCTGTGCACTGACTCAGTGAATACTGAGTCTGCACAGGTTCTTGCAGAGCTTGTCAAAAGTTCAAATGAGCTTATCTCAGGCTCAGGTTTGGTCCATAGGTTCCTAGCCAGGTCTACTTTAGGTTCCAATATCTGGTTTCAATTTCCAGCTTATTGGGTAGCTTATTTTTAAGCTACAAAGTGGTAGCCAAAATCTGTTTTAGCACTTGATTTCAAATCATCAAATCTTTGTAGTTTGGATTTCAGAGGTTAAAGCTAGTTGTAATAAGTTGCTTTTGAGTAGTTTCAGCATATTATAGCTTCTGTAATCAGTTGGTGCTCATTTGGTGCCTTTGGCTTATTTTAAGTGCTTATTTATAAGCACTTGTAACTGCAGTTTCATAATCCTACACATAAGCCACTGTTTTTATATTTTTCATAGAATCAGAATATTAATTTAGACTTTTCCTGAATTTTTCAGATTTTTCTAGTTCAGTTTGCTATTTTTCTTCATTTAAAACAGTTTTTAGGCAATTTTAATTAGCTTTTAATACAATTAAATCAGAAAAACTTCAAAAAAAATAAGTTTTCATTTTTCCTAGGTTAAGATAAATATAAAAAGTCAAAAAAATATTTTTCCAGATTTTTCTTAGTTAAATTTGTAATTTTTAGCAATTTAAGTAGTTTTAAATAGATTTTAATTCATAGGAAATAGAAAAATAATCAGAAAAATATAAAATTAGTTTTGAAAATTCTCTTTAGTTATTTTAGATTTTTCTAAGTCATAATTTAATTTTTCTAGCTTTATTTCACATTTTCTTATATTTTAGGGTATTATTAAATTGTTAAAAATAGTTTTTAATTAATAATAATTAGATAAATAGTTTTAAAAATAATTTTCTTTTTCTAAAAATTTTCTCTTATCATTAGGTTTGTAAAAATGTCATTTTTATATTTTTAGGATTAATATTGCTTCAGTTTCATATTTTCTTTTGTACGTTACGTAGTTTTTAATTTAATTTATAAAAGATAAGTCAAAAACATCATTTTAAAAATAGTGATAGCGTTTATTTAATCTAGTTTATCTTTTTAATTTTCTTTAATTTGCATTTAAGCCCCTGTAATTTATACACTTTCTCTTTAGGTATAATTATTCTTAATCATAACCCTTTTCCATTCAAATTCTCGCGATCACTATACGTTTGGTGATTCATCGCACAGCTCGTTGGGACTTAACGACCTGGGGAAACACTATACTCCTCTAGATCTTCATTGCATTTGGTTCCAAACTGTTTGAAGTCTGTTACGGTTGACCATTCACATGTGGTCAGCTTGTGTGACAAAACTTGACCGTCTGGGAACGAATCAGTGTCATATTTGATTTACTCAATAAGACTCGTCATGAAGCATCTAATGAACTTGATTACTATCTTGCTCACACTAGAGAAGTCATGAATTTTGCTGGTAATATTCGTTCTGAAAATCAAGATTTGATTCACACTATCTCTAAGTTAAGGGAAATGTTAGGAAAGTATGAACAACTTCCGCCTACCGTGATTAAGAGATTAGCACCAGTCACACTTAGTAATCGTGAACCTAGAATCCTTACTGCCAAATCACAAGTTGCTAATGTGTTTCCCTCTACTGAAACAGGAATAGTTGCTTCTTTTCCAAACGTCCGCACTTCACAGCCTAGGAGCACTCAATCGAAGAATAGGAAGTTGCGACCTAAGAAAAGATCAATAAGGAATGCTAAAGTAGAAGAACACCCTAGGACTCTGAATAAGACTCATGTTGCTTCCACTATAGATGTTGCGTCTGGCAAATGTAATAGAAAT
This sequence comes from Chrysanthemum seticuspe, assembly GCA_019973895.1. Lineage (NCBI taxonomy): Eukaryota > Viridiplantae > Streptophyta > Magnoliopsida > Asterales > Asteraceae > Chrysanthemum > Chrysanthemum seticuspe. The sequence goes on from BPTQ01000008.1 coordinate 116,713,884, forward strand.
AGTGATGTAACGAATGCTAAACCGTTAAGTACTTTTGATATTCAGTCTGATGTACCTTGTTTTATTTGTCGGAAGAGTATGAATTCTGATTGTCATGACAAATGTGTTGCTAAAGCCATAATCTCTCGATTACGGAATCCTAAGAATCGGAATATCTCTAGGCCCACTAATCATTCTAAGTCTGTGCTTGGTAGACCGCCTTCTTTAGATTCTAAGGCAAACTTTGCTGTCACTGTAGCTCCAGTTTCACCTCCTAAGAATGTAGTACCACCTAGTGCATTCACTAAGACTAAAGCAAAGAGTAGTTATAGATGGCAGAAATGGATATATAACACACTAGGATTTAAATGGATGCCTAAAATTATCAATGTGTGTATGTCTAATATACCTGCTTCGGAACCCTCTAACATTTCGAGTTCCACATCTACTTCTATTCCATCTGTGTCGTCTGTATGTAATGCAGGTGATACAGATCATTCTCTGGATTGTTGATAGCGGATGTTCCCGACACATGACAGGCAACCTTAAACTGTTATCAAACTTTATTGCAAAGTTCATTGGCACTGTCAGGTTCGGGAACGATCACTTCGCAGCTATCATGGGCTATGGAGATTATGTCAATGGGAACATCGAAATCAGCATGGTTTACTATGTGGAAGGCCTCGGTCACAATCTGTTTTCAGTAGGTCAATTTTGTGATGGAGACTTGGAGGTTGCTTTCAGGGAGAAAACTTGTTTCATTCGTGATCTACAAGGAAATGACCTTATGTCTGGCTCGCGTAACTCTAGTCTCTACACTATCTCTATGCAAGACATGGTTGCTTCCTCTCCCATCTGCTTACTTTCAAAGGCAACATCTACAAAATCCTGGCTATGGCACCGTCGTCTCTCACATCTAAACTTTCAAACCATCACCAACCTTGCTCGACACAAACTCGTTGAAGGACTCCCACGATTCCGGTATTCAAAAGATCACCTTTGCTCAGCCTGTGAACAAGGGAAAAGCACTCGTTCTCATTTTCCTTCAAAGGTGGAACACAGCTCTCAACATGTGCTTCACCTTCTTCACATGGATTTGTGTGGCCCAATGCGCGTGCAAACGATCAATGGCAAACGCTACATCTTAGTAATTGTTGATGACTACTCACGATGGACTTGGGTCTACTTTCTTCGAAGCAAAGACCAAGCTCCACAAATGATCATCACCTTTCTCACAAAAATACAGGTTCAGCTCCGCAACACCGTCAGGATATTCAGAACAGACAAAGGAACTGAATTTGTTAACAAAACCCTTCGTGAATTCTATGAGAAAGTGGGAATTCAGCATCAAACATCTATTGCACGTACACCTGAACAAAACGGAGTTGTTGAAAGACGAAACCGAACGTTAGTGGAAGTTGCAAGAACAATGTTAATCAATGCTACACTTCCAGATTACTTATGGGCAGAAGCTGTATCTACTGCATGCTATACTCAAAACCGTTCTATGATCACAAAACGCCACAACAAAACACCTTTCGAGCTTGTCCACAACTATAAACCGAACCTCAAACACTTTCATGTATTTGGATCCCTCATGTATCTAACAGCTAGCAGACCTGATATTGTCTTTGCCATTTATCTATGCTCCCGTTATCAGTGGCGACCAACTGAAACCCACCTCTCTAAGGCTAAAAAAATCCTCCGATACATCAAGGGAACCATTAACTTGGGGATCTGGTATCCGAAGGATTCTGGTTTTAAACTAATCGCTTTTTCAGACGCCGATCACGCAGGATGCTTAGACTCAAGGAAAAGTACTTCAGGAGCTCTACAATTTCTCGGTGATAAACTGGTGTCTTGGAAATCAAAGAAGCAGGATTGTACATCGCTGTCATTAACCGAAGCAGAATATGTAGCCATGTCCGCGTGTTGTGCTCAAGTCATCTGGATGAGAACACAACTCAAAGACTATGGTTACGTATTCGACAGAATCCCGATGTACTGCGACAATCGGAGTGCCATTGCGATCTCGTGCAACTCAGTTCAGCACTCGAAATCAAAGCACATCGATCTTCGCTATCATTTCATCAAGGACCACGTGGAACAGGGTACCGTTGAATTATACTTTGTGGGTACAGAATACCAATTGGCAGATCTTCTCACCAAAGCCTTGCCTCCCGCTAGGTTTAATGAGTTGGTCCACCGAATTGGTATGAGGTGTTTGACTCAAGAGGAATTGGATGACCTCCTAAAACAGTCTTAAAAACCTGTCAAACACCAAAACATCCTTTGTAAATAAATTTTTTCAAAAACAAAATACAAAAATATAAAATCTTATAAAACAACAAAAATATTCTTCTAATCTATAATCTTTCAACATGGCAAGTACATTTCTTCCTTCATCACTATAATCTTTCAAAATTCAGTATTTTTACGATCAAGTGTTGAGGGGGAGAAAATTATAACTTTAACTGTTTCATAACATCTGTGTACTTGCATGTTATCATATCCCGGTTGTTTCTTTTAACAATGGTGGTGAAGTTTCTGGTACAATGACACTCCTCGGACTAAAATTAATAACTTTTCATCAGTTTTCTTAAGTCGAGGGGGAGTGTTGTCAAGTTTCTTTCCTAAAAACTTTGTTTGGTAACCAAAATGGAAGTTAAATGGCTTTGTTTGAAAAAGGAAAAGGTGGAGGGACCAAAACTGTCAAAATGTTAAAGTTAATTTTAATAAATACCTTCACCTAACTTCCACTTCACATTTATTACTCTAAACCTAACAAGATCCTACGCCTAAAATTCGTTCATCCTATCTGTGTTTTTGATCATCATACTGTAAGTGGATTAATGTTTCTAACATGTTTTTAAACATTGGTTTTGATTTTCAAAAGAATCCAACGGTCAAATCTACTGATATCGGTGATTTTGTGTTCTTCGCTTACGCGTAAGAACACATGATCATGTGTTATGTGTTTGTGGCTAAAAAGATAATGTCAAAATGTTTTAAAAACGTCAATGATATGTTTTCTATCCTCAAAACAAACCCAGAAACACGAATTGATGAATTTTGAAAATTAGGGCTTATGAGTCGAATTGGGTATATTTGAATGTGAAGTGTTTTGGTCAAAAAGATTGTTGGGTTATGCTCTTGTGTTGTTGAATTGATGATTTCCAAGGTTTCTAACCACCCAGAAACACGAATTGGCTAACAATTTGAAATTAGGGTTTAATGTTCATGACTTTTGGGTATTTTTGATTCTCAACAAACTATGTGTTATAACGTGGCTTATAGACTTTCAACATATCTTAGAACTACCAGAATTAGTATGGTGCAAATTCCATGGCTAAAAGTGATACACGTAAATCTCAATCCTTAGGGTTTTGACCTACGCGTATGACTTTCTACGCATAACTGTTCCATAATTGTTCTTGCCATAAATTGTTGATATAATGAAGTTCTGTGTTAATGTTAATGATTTGATGAACTTATTTCAGGATTGCTACGCATAAAATTCAGAATCAAGGTTGATTGTTATTCTACGCATAAGGATTACTTTACGCGTAGGCAGTTATGCGTAAGAGAAATCCTACGCGTAACTACTACGCATAAGGTTCTACAATGGGACTACGCGTATCCTGTGAAGGATATGCGTAAACAGTGACTCTACGCATAAGGTCTACTCTTACGAGTAAGCCTTACGCGTAAAGTCTTTATACGCCTACGCGTAAGTCCTACGCATATGACCCATTTCTTACGCGTAACTTTTCTTACGCGTAAGTTAGGATCCTACGCGTAAGCTTTCGTCTACGCGTATCTCATTACTGTTTACGCTTAACTTTGCCGAATCTACGCTTAAGCCTGGATTGACCTTCATTATGAATTGTTACGTGTACAAACTTGTTAATAAACTAATCATATCATCACGAATCCAATAATGTCACTAATAAACTTAATCGTTTGATATGTTGTGAACAATAAGTGATAACATAAACTTTAAAACTTAAAGTTAACTAACTCACGAAACATTTCACGACGTCATTAGACTATTGGACAAACAAGTGACTTAGGACTCGTAACAATCATTATCACTGTACATTCAATAACTAGACAATAAGACCTTCTGTTGACTAACATTATGTCTTTCGATATGTTGGTTCTGTTGGCTAATGTTATTTCAGATCACGACATGGCTGAACAAATGAATGTGGATGCACCAGAAGTTCTTACAATTGCTGATATCTTTCCAGAGGGTTACCCGAGAAAGCTTGGAAAGAACAACCTTAGGGTTGACTTTGACACCCTCACATGCTCAGAATCTTCTTGTCTAATTGCAGTGGATATTCTCAGGAATCATCCCTACCAAAACATGCTCTCACACTCTGCCACAGTTCCAGAGGTTTACATTCAACAATTCTGGGATTCCATGCAGAGGATCACCGGTCAAAATGCTGTGAATGTGACTCTTAATCACAAACAAGTCACTATCACTCCTGATGACTTACGGGCTGTTCTCATCATTCGAGACATCGCTCCAACCGACTTCTTTGCCACCCCTACTGAACAGACTGTCCTGCAATTCTTGATAGATATTGGTTATGATGAAGCTAAAGGAATCATTTCTAAGCACTCTTACGTGGAGCTGAAGAATATTCCTCAACCATGGAGGACACTCTATATGATCATCACCAAATCAGTCTCTGGTCGTGACAGTGGCTATGAGCATCCCAAGCTCATGGAACTACAAATTTTCTGGTCGTTGATCAACAAGAAGGACATCATAATTGAAGCACTGCTATGGGAAGATATGATGCTGTCTCATAAGAAGCTTGGCTCCAAAATTCCCTATGTCAGATACACCAAACTGTTGATACAGAGAGCTCTTACACTTCATCCTGATATCCCCATGAGACTCAATGACCCAGATAATCATGACATCCAGACTGAGCACATTTTATCTGTCAGAATCAAAGAAACGTCTACGAAGAAACAGGGAGCTGAGTTGCCCGATCACCTTCTTACAGAGGAAATCAAAAAGCTGGAAACGTACAAAAGGTATCGGGTAGCCGTTAAAGAAGGTAAAGTTGGACACCTTGATGAAAAGGCTTCTGGGACACCTACTCGGAGAACCAGAAGAGGCAGTGCTGGAAGTGCCGCAAGTACGGAGAGTCCAAGGAAGTTCCCCAAGAGGAACCCTCCTTCAAAGAGGATTGTTCCATCTAAGGAAGCTACTCCCATCCCAATTCCCAAAACCGAACCGCAAAGACAGATTTTGGACGAAAGTTCTGAAGGTACTGACACAGATGAAGAGATTTCCTACTCTGAAACTGCAAAGGATGACAATCCTTCCGTACCAAAACCTCCAAGTCCTCAAACTGATAAAGGAAAAGGGAAGACTCCTGCACTCGTGCCAGATGATGAAAGCTCTGAAGATGAAGAAGAGCAACTGGATCAATCCTACAGGAAGACGGTTAAATTCGTTAGTCACCTTCAAAAGGCTGAAGAATTTGCAAAAGACCAAATGGGTGGCCCCGGAGGATCAAGTGGTGTTGCCCACTCCTCACCAGATCCTGATGCGGTTAATCAACCCGATAAGGGATCTGGTGCCACCACTCTTCTGCAACAACAAAAGCTTGTAGAGGATACTATCGAATATGAGTTTGAGAACCCTGAAACTGAGAAGTCTGAGAAAGATAAAGATGATGATTATGACAAGTTGCTTCTGGAAAGTCCCACACATTCATAGAAGGAAAATTCTGAACCGCCTAAGGACCCCGAGTCGCCTCATGTCTCCTCATCATCAGACTCTTCATCTCATTCATCACCACCACCATCAATGATATCAACCAAATCATCATCAAAATCAGTAAAGAAACCACCTCGTTCTTGGATATCTCATGCTCATAAACGTATTGGGAATGCTGTCAAACAAGTCAGAAAGAAAGACATTCTCCAAAAGAAGTTGAATTTCTATGCTGATCACATACAACATTTGTATGACGAGCATGAAAAGATGAAAGAAGAAAGGAAGTTTATTCAGGAATTTATGAAAAGTAATCGTCAAGAGGAACGAAACGAAATGATCGAAGGTTACACTAATAACTACCTTCAGAATATCGTTCCTAAAGTCACAAAGGAGCTGTTCACCAGACAACTTTATCCAAATCTTATGCAAATCGCCAAGCAAACTATCCGATCAACGCCCCTACCCGTAACAATCAATCCAACCGATCCGGTAGTTTTCTATAACAATGAATTGGTGGCCAAGCGTGTTACACAAATGTCGCCACGAGCTGCAATGCTCAACTCTGAAGAAGCAAAATTGTATCAAGCACTGCTAGACTACCAACTTCAAGAAGCTTGTAGATTTGAGGCAGAAAAGTTGAAACGTCCTAGAGACGATGAAGATAAGGATAAAGACAAGGACTCTGCACCTAAATGTCAGAAACAGTCTGGTGAATCTTCTTCGATGCCACCTCCTCCACAACGGACTTCTTCTCAACAAAAGTCTCCTCCACCTCGGTCTTCTACTAATAAACCTCGGGACGATTCCGAGTTACCACCCCTGACTCAAAAAACAGGTGATTACTTTGAGTATACGGGTGGTGACGATGAAGAGGTCCTTGAGCCCCTACAACAACCCACCTCACCCAAACAAGTGCAGAAACCACAATCATCATCAAGGCCTTCCAAAAAGAAAAAGAAGACGACTCAGCCTGAAGTCGTATCATGGCTAGATGACGATAAAACCGAAGAGTTTGAATGGTTCTCCACACTTGTCAATCAAACTCCCTACCCTGATGAAGGTTAAGACTTGGTAGACGGTTCTACATTGGAGCACGCAAAACTTTTGCAAGAAAAGTTCCATGTGAAGAAAATGACGAAATCTGAGTTGAAGCGAATCAAGAATGAAGCATTTCAACTTCTAAAAGACAACTCTCAAAGCGCCCTCGAGGTCGAATATCATCTTGAGAACATCGCTCGAGCTATGTCTAACAACATGGATTGGCTCAATCCGGAAGCAAACATTGACTTCACACAAAGGGACAACCCTCCATACTACACCGATTGGACCAAACCCCTACCGACCATTGGCCAAACAGATGAACCACGGATTCCCTTTCGATACTTCTTTAACAGAGAACTGGATTTTCTTTTACACGGTAGCAATGGTTCACGAAAATACGCTACATCGTTGACTCTTCCATTCCCAGTGGCTATTTACTCAAACTGCATAGCTATCGAGGAACGTGCAAATCGCTTGTTTTCTGACAACGTGCAAGAATACGACCAAGATGCATTGTATGGGATTCATCATTGGCCTGAACGCCGAAGAATCTACTACAGAAGCTGCCTGGTTCAGAAGTCTCAACACGCAGTGTACAGTTCTAAGGACATCGTGGCCATCAAATACGTTGATCTCAAGTCTAAGTGGGACTACACCTTCTTGAAGAATATCATAGTCAAACGACAAGATGAACAGGACTATGCATTCTCCGAAGCTGACTTTGAGAATTTATCCCTCAACGACATCGAAGACATGTACCTTGCCAAAGTACAGGGTCGTATGAGACAATTCTCGACTGAAGTTCAACGTGAATTTATCAAGTCAATTCTCATCTTCATTAGACGCATCGTGATCAAAGAACGTGTAGAAGATATCCAGCTGGCTGTTGAATCTTATCAGACGCGTGTCAACCTCACTCCTCCAACGCTTGATCTTCCCGACATCAATTAGCTAACTCAATATACGCTCATCAGCAAACCATTCGGAGTTGTTTACCGCAGTGAACTTCAAAAAAACTGCTTAATGGCGTGTAGTAAACTTCAGAAATTCGGGGATCATACTTTGAAGCTGGTTAGGGATGGATTGGCGTACAGGTTGAAGGATATACGCCTGAAAATTGGGTCTCCTAAGCGCTGGAATTCTCAGGAAAGGAGGGATGTGAGACGAATCATCACAATTGTTAGCCTTAATAGTTTTTATTAGAAGTGATGGTCATTCACGTTTAGGAACTTTGTAACGTGTGTTAGATATCGTGATAGAATAGTCAACGGGCTCGTGGATTGGGCTAAGCTAAATGGCTAATAGTTATGTTAAGCTAGCCTTTTATTAAGTATAATCCAATCCAAGTCCACGAAAGCCCAAAGAAAGCCCAAGCTAAAGCCTTTATGGTTTTATGCCTCTTGTACTATAAATACCCCTCAAATGGTCATTTGAGGGGTGTGCTTGAGTGTGTGTGTGTGTGTGTTTTCCTTTGAAGCAATATAACATCTTATTGTTTCATCTTTCTTCTCTCTACCTCTCTAAACATACATACGAATATACATCAAGTCACCATATCTTTGCTTAATCTTTTCTCTTCTTTTATGCATATGTTTGGTTTGTTCGTGTTCTACGCGTAACTGTTGTTACGTGTGTTGGGTTCGCTTGTTAAAGTGATAAGGTTGATATTCGTAGTGGTCCTACAACAATGATTGATGAAAGGTTGTTCAGACGGGATCAGTTCAGACGATTGGAGAGATATGTTGGTGGTCGACCCAGGATTAACATAACCGGCTTTCAACGCCCTTTGCGAACTCCTGGGAACATCACTGCACTTCCTGGTACCCCTTGAATTGGTTCTTTCATTACATATTTGGATGTATAATTTTATATGTCTAATGGCTTGTGCACACATAACAGTGTACAACCCGTAATTATCAAGAAAGGACCCTGTGGTACGCCTCAGTGCCACAATCCTTATAAAAGGAGCGAAAGATTCTTATTTTTGAGTAAAACCTATCAAACCTTTCATTTTTCAAGGTTTTGCTAAAAAACACAAGTACTTCCCCGTATGATTTTCAAAACCTCAACCGTTTATATCACTTGTTGAGGGGGAGTATTTGATTTAAAACTTTGTTCACAAATTGTTCATAGTGGTCATCTTCCCGCAACACTCGAAATGGTCATATTTATTGTCAACCGTTCAAAAATAACATTTTTATGCCATTTTTGAGGGGGAGAAAATTGGGTGATAAGAAATATGTTGTACAAAATGCAAATGAATCTGTGTACCTCAGACTTAACCAACGAATTGATGGTACTAAACTGTTTGTAACTCGAAAAGACTTGTCCTGGACGGGAAAACTTGAGTAAAATTTAATTTTTCGAGGAGACTAAACGTTCAATTTTTACCCGAAATTCAAATTTTGGTTTAACTGTGAAAATTTTGGTAAAAAATTCAAATTTTTGGGCCTAAATTCAAATTTTTCAGGTCAAATTTGGCGTCAAAATTGTCATAACTCAAATTTTTCATACGACATTAGAATTGATTTTTATAGTGAATTTCAAATTTTGGGAGAAAAATTTTACGACCAAGGTTACGAGTACGACTTTCAGAAACACCTCAACCAAGCTTAATCCTCATCAACCACAACTCCTTTATCGTTGAATCGATCCTACATCAACTTTATCATATCATACCTTCATCAATGGCAACTCAACAAGACATTCATGCAGCCGGTGCCGAAAACCGTCCTCCTATGTTGACAAAAGGTGGTTATCTTCAATAGACAAGTCGAATGCTCCGCTACATCAAGACCAAACCTAATGGGAAACTCATGATTAAATCCATTCAGGATGGACCCTTCCAGCCTCGACAAGTTCATGTACCTGGAAATGCTGATGCAACACCTCCCATCCCACCATCCTCTCATCTTCAAACTGAATCAGAATACACTGAAGAGGATCAGAAATAAGTCGATGCAGATGACATGGCAATTCATATTGTCCAACTGGGTTTACCAATAGACATTTTTGCTGCTGTAGACAGTTGTGAAATTGCTTTCGATATGTGGGAACGTGTTAGACGACTATGTTATGGAACAGAAATTGGTAAACAAGACATGGAGAACAAGCTGCTAACTGAATGGGAGAAGTTTACATCTACACCAGGAGAATCCATTGAATCCTACTATGGAAGGTTTTGCACTTTGATGAATGAGCTTATCAGAAACAAGTTGGCACCCAGAACAATCGTTCAAAACATCAAGTTCCTGAATAATCTTCCAGAAGAATGGGGACGATATGTCACTATTGTCAACCAAACAAAAGACTTACATCAGGTGAACTTTGATCAACTAAACGATTTTCTGAAACAAAACCAAGCTGAAGCGAATGAAGTCAGGAAAGAAAGATTGGCAAAGAATCATGATCCATTGGCACTTATTGCTAAGACTCAAACTACAGTGAATACACAACAACAAGCTTCATCATCTTCCAACAACAACAACTTGCAGCAATACATTCCACAACCACAACAACAATTCTATCCAGATCAACAATACCAGGAACAAGGAATCACTGATCCTGAAACTGACCCAGAAGCGACCTTGCAACAAATATTTTCTTTATTGGATAAAGCAGTTAACAGTCGCATCGGTAATCATGCGGTTCCGTATCAGGGTAATCAATTGGGTCAGAATGTTGGAAATCAGATGGGACAGAATGTTGGTAATAGAGTAGTGGGTAATCAGAATGGGTATGTTGCAGCTCCAGTCGTTGGGAATCATGGAAATGTGAATCAGGGTACTCCGGTTAAGTGTTATAACTATCAAGGAGTGGGTCACATGGCAAGAAACTGTCCCACTAAGCCGCACAAAAAGAATGGTGATTTTCTTCGGAAAGCTGCTTTGTTAGCAGATAAGCAAGAAGCGGGGTTACAGTTGAGTGCTGAGGAACATGACTTTTTCGCTATTATGGATGATTTGGAAGACCTCGAAGAACTCAATGTGAACTGCATCTACATGGCAAATCTTCAGGAGACTAAGTACGACACTGACTCTGACGCACCTCCTGTCTATGACGCAAATGCAGTATCTAAGGTACCAATCATTGATCCATGCTATAACAATGTCATAGGTGATGTGTTTACTCATGACGAACAGCATTCTGTGACATCAGCACCTACTTATGATACATATATGGACAATCCGAGTTGTAGCAATACTAACTCTGAAACTCCATATGTGGATCCTAATGGAGGCTGTGTGGCACAAAATACTGAGACTGATGAGGAAACACGTGCTTATTTTGAATCATTAATCAATCAGTGTGGCATTGAAATCGCGAAGTTAAGGCCGCGAATAAGATATTGACCGCTGAGCTTGAGAGTTACAAGGAGCACGCAAAAGCTTTTGAATTTCATACAAACAAACTTTCAGAATTAGAAATTTGTTATCGAGATTCTGTTTTAAGAGAAAAACAATTGCAACTCAAGTATGATACACTTGATGTGAATCTGAACTTGAAAATAAAATCTTTAAACAAGGAAAATTCTGAACTAAATGACCAACTTTCTAAACAAAAAGCACTGTTTTCTGATCTTGAAAAAGAGAAGAAATAGTTGATTGCTGATTTTTCAAAACGAGAAGATTCTCTTCTTGATGAAATTCTGGATAAAAATGAAACTATCAAAAAATTGGATAATTTGCTTCTTACAACGGGTCATTCCGCTAAAACAAACAAGATGCTTTCTAATCAAGCAAATCCGATTTTTCACACTGCACATAAAATGTCTCTTGGTAACAACCCTTCCTCATTCCTCAAGAAAGCTCAGAAATCTCAGAATGTGTTGAACAATGGACAACCTTTGCATGAACCCATAATTGTTCGTGATTCTCTTGAAACGTTGGAACTATCTGAGGAGAGTAGATCAAAAATGAAACAAAAGAATCCAGATCTTAAACCGATTGATTATAACAAATGGAACAAAATTAATGGAATTACTTTTGTTAATCAAAAAGAACAATCAACGTTTTCCACCACACCAAGTGTTTCAAACAAAGTGTCAACACTAGTTTCAAAACCAGTTTCGAAACCAGTTGTAGTTTCCAAATCTCTTTCGAAAATCGAACAAATGTCTTCAAACAATCCTTTTAACACAAGTGATACTAGAAGCATTTTAGATGACGTTAAAACTAGAATTGGGTATCTTCAAGAGACTGTCAAGTCTAAAACCAATATTACAACTAACATCTGGTTTACTCGTCATGATGACGAAACAAAAGAGTTTTTTAAAACCCAAATTGCCCCTCCGTTAACTGCCATCAGTGCGAGGGTAATTCATGTTGAACAAGCACTTTTGAAAGAAACAGCTGACTTTGTCAAGGACCATAAATCCCTGGTAAAGCAAGCTAATGAAAGTTTTGAACACATCAAGGTTTTGGAAAATCTAAATGATTCTCTCTTCGAAGATGTTATGACTACCGATATCATGTCCATTATCTTACAAACATATTCTGTTGAAGATCATGAAAGACTCCAGTCTGAGACCTCCGCAATTGTTTCAAAATATGAAAATGCTCTTGCAAAACTTGAAAAAGAAAACGTGTCCTATTTTAAACAACTTGATCGAAAATCTGAGGAAGGCAAGTATGACAAACTGTCGTATGAGCGTGCTTACAAGGACATGAAAGAGCAAAATGATCTTTTGAGTACTCAACTGGGAAGTCTAAAAGGAAAGGCTGTGGATACTAAGTTTGCAAAACCATTGACTGAGGAGAAAACAAATGTTCCCAAACCGGTTTTCAAACCAAAAATGTCTATTTCTCAGCCTCCTCCAAAAGTCAATGAGAAAATTGATTTGTCAAAAACAGTCACTCCACAGTCCCTGCCTATTAAAAAGAGAATTATCAAAGGTTTTGAAAAAGAAAAAGCAGTTGCTGAAAAACCTGTTTTTGATAAAAAAAAAGTGTTTACACATGGCAATTCTAGGAATAGTACACGGAATGTGACCAAAAATCCGGTTAAAGAATCTGTTGGTTCTAACAACATGGTCAACAATCACTATCTAGAAGAAGCTAAGGAAAAAGGCACAGACTCGAAAAGATGGAATTCTAGGTGCAACATCTAGGGTGATGAATTCTACAAGATTTCAAGGCACTGCTAGTAGTAGTAAACCATTACCTAGGAACACTCTACAAAAGACTAGGGATTGGCTTGCATCTAAGAGTAGTTGCGCAAAAGACAATGCTATGCCCTTAGAAAACAACACTAGGAATTCTAAGTATCTTTCGAACAAGAATCAATTTCCAAAAGACTGTACTGACAAAGTTAAAGCTGCTGTTTTAAACAAGAATATTGAATTTGTCTGTACTACATGTAAAAAATGTGTCTTTTCAGCTAATCATGAGGCATGTGTCTCACAATATCTCAAGAAAGATAATTCTCGTGCCAAGGCACAATCCACTAAGACACCAAATAGAAACAAACCCGTTGACAAGATGAACATCAAAAGGAAACCTAATAGGTGGATCTCTTCAGGACGTAGTTTTTCAAAAAATGAGTCTTCCGCTGCATCTGATAAGAAAACAACTCCTAGATCTTACCTTAGGTGGATTCCCATGGGAAAAGTTTTCAACCAAGTTGGTCTTAGATGGATTCCAACAGGAAAGATTTTTGATACTTGCTCCAACACAGATAATAGTGAAACTCATCAAGATAAGGAAGTCAAAACCACTACAACCGTTGATAGTGATCACCCTCACCGTGAGGAATCTTGTACTTCTAACACTGTTATTTGTGAAAACTCTTCTTCTTTGGTTGCAGGTGAATCAAATATCTCAGAACCCAGCTCATCAGAGGGTTCCAATTCTGTAAAATCTTCTTCTTCATTCTCTCTATCTTCTATTTTTGATTTTCCATTTCTTTTATAAAACCAACAAAAGCAAAATATAAAAATATAAAACTTTCAAAAATACAAAAACAATAGAAAATAAAAAATCCAAAAATATTCTTCTCACGACATGTCTCTCGTATAATCGATATTCTGTACGTTTCTAGAAATGTCATTCAACAATGATACGGGCATGTACAGATGCTTGAGCGAGAGTTCTTTAATATGTTTTCTAAAACATGTCATTTCTCAAAATTTCTTCATAAAATGGCTTTCGTATACTTCAGTACGAAACCCGGACTTCAAATTAATGGCTTCTGGACACATCAGTTCAGGACCCGAGCTTCAAAGAAAGGAAAGTGCTTATCAATATCAAAGGTTTTAAATATTTTTCAAGCACTATTCCTAAAAACAATGGCTTGTAAGTATTTATGCTTGCAACCCGATCTTTAAAGAAAGGAAAGTGCTACGCAAAATCGATTTTCATAAATATCGAGCACTTATCCTAAAACAAATGAAGATACTTCTTCTTCAATATCTTCAAAAGATTTTTTAAAATCTTCATCTTGCGTACCATTGATTCAAAATTTTTCAAAAAGATTTTTCAAAATCTCTCACATTTGGTACCAAGATAACTCCCTCTAAACCCTTAATTGATTCTAAATTTTCTGTATGAAAAATATGCTTTCGTTAAGGGGGAGTATAAAACCAGAGTTGTTCCAAAATTCATGCTAAATCAGTTTCTCTCCAAATGCTTTTCGAAAAACATATCTTTTAATCATTTTGTTTCAAAAACATCATTGATATGCTATTTTTGAGAGGGAGAAACGTGATTAAAATGTGATCAAAAAAGTTTAATATTCGTTGTTTGAATCTCAAAAGAGCTCGACTCAGTTGAAACCAATGAATTGACGAGGAATCATGTACCATCTCGAGAAACTTTCTATGAACTTGACCAGGACGGGTAATAATTTCAAGCTAGTTCTCTAGTGATGTAAACGTGTCTCGAATCGGTCTAGTTCATTTAAAGTCGATCAATTCAAAAAGTGCGAACTCTACCCTCTATGTGCAGATTTCTGTCAAAACTTATAAGCACATGTGAAGGGGGAGTGTTTCTGAAAATATAAAACTCACAGAGTGTTTCAAACATGTTTTCTATCATAAACACTCTGTGAGATTTTCAAGAACAATGGTTTTATGGCAACAATAGGACAGTCATGGAGTTATAAGGTGACTAAGGATAGGAAATTCGTCCTATGATCCGCCAGAGCCGGAGGGATCTACCCAAGGACATCACAAATAGTTAGTATTAGAAGTCCTCAGGTATGATTGAAAAATGGAGTAATGTGAGAAAGGAGAAAGAAGGGGTTGAAGAATTAAAAAGAAATGTAAAAGAAAGGGTGAAAAGAAATAGCCCTCCATATTCAACCTTAGGGCAGAAACCGGGTTCAATTCATCTGCTACTAGTTGTCACTAGATGACACTGGTATTGAAGACAAAAACGTCATGGACCCAGTGGCGCACTGCACTAAACCTTCTAGCCACTCAATTCCTCTAAAAAGGGATTTGTTTCATTCTCACTGGGAACCCTACATAATCTATTGACTTCCTCTTAGAGATCGTTGGTATTGAAGAAGGAGACCCTCTCCCTAGTCTCCGCTCAGGAAAACCAAAATGCACTATTGAGTCTAGAGCCACGAGATTCATCAAAAGATCTCATAGGAACACTTGACATGACATCGCTTGTTGTTCATCAATAAGGGCACAAGTGATATATTATAGAGTCCTACGCAGATCTTAGCAATCTTCCAGAACATTTATGAGGGGAGTTACAACTGTAATCTTCAATGATTGAATGGAAATTCCTGCCAGGGTCAACATCAAGCAGCCCTGACAGCATGTCACTTCGGTAATTCCGTGGATTACGCTTAGTGTGTCTCAAATGGTCTACAGTCGTGGGGTGATGCTTCGGTGTACCTCAGCGACTCATCTGAACTGTAGATGTACTTCGGTATATCGCGTTATCTCACTTGTGGGACTCCAGTTCAGGAACGGCCTCTGTGAGAATTAGAGACGTGTTTTCACACTATGCTGTTAACACACTCGAAGTTCAAACTTGTAAGTGCCGGAATCCGCTTATTACTAACCTGCTTTTATGTTTTCTTCTTATGGAAGCTCCGGAGCGGATGGATCGTGCATACTCGCCACATGCTCATACCAACAACACATGAAAGTTCTCATCAAAATCAAAGGCAACACAAAGTTAAAGATGATTCTTCGTCAATGTCAAAGAATCTACAAAGTGTAAAGACTGGAGAACTACATCATTGGTAACCAAAAGACAAATAGAAGTGTGAGCATGGTGGAGATTGACGTGGAGACACCCAACCAATGAAGTTGACAATGGCAGACAACCACATTATCTGATCACAAAGCATGAAGGAACAAAGAATCTAGACTATTCTATATCTACACACAAAGTTCAAGCTCGAGAAAAGTAAAGATCTTATCAAGTGGAGCATCTTTTGAATGACCACCCCTTAGGGGGAGATTGTTAGCCTTAATAGTTTTTATTAGAAGTGATGGTCATTCACGTTTAGGAACTTTGTAACGTGTGTTAGATATCGTGATAGAATAGTCAACGGGCTCGTGGATTGGGCTAATCTAAATGGCTAATAGTTATGTTAAGCTAGCCTTTTATTAAGTGTAATCCAATCCACGTCCACGAAAGCCCAAAGAAAGCCCAAGCTAAAGCCTTTAGGGTTTTATGCCTCTTGTACTATAAATACCCCTCAAATGGTCATTTGAGGGGTGTGCTTGAGTGTGTGTGTGTGTGTGTTTTCCTTTGAAGCAATATAACATCTTATTGTTTCATCTTTCTTCTTTCTACCTCTCTAAACATACATACGAATATACATCAAGTCACCATATCTTTGCTTAATCTTTTCTCTTCTTTTACGCATATGTTTGGTTTGTTCGTGTTCTACGCGTAACTGTTGTTACGTGTGTTGGGTTCGCTTGTTAAAGTGATAAGGTTGATATTCGTAGTGGTCCTACAACAATGATTGATGAAAGGTTGTTCAGACGGGATCAGTTCAGACGATTGGAGAGATATGTTGGTGGTCGACCCAGGATTAACATAACCGGCTTTCAATGCCTTTTGCGCACTCCTGGGAACATCACTGCACTTCCTGGTACCCCTTGAATTGGTTCTTTCATTACATATTTGGATGTATAATTTTATATGTCTAATGGCTTGTGCACACATAACAGTGTACAACCCGTAATTATCAAGAAAGGACCCTGTGGTATGCCTCAGTGCCACAATCCTTATAAAAGGAGCGAAAGATTCTTATTTTTGAGTAAAACCTATCAAACCTTTCATTTTTCAAGGTTTTGCTCAAAAACACAAGTACTTCCCCGTATGATTTTCAAAACCTCAACCGTTTATATCACTTGTTGAGGGGGAGTATTTGATTTAAAACTTTGTTCACAAATTGTTCATAGTGGTCATCTTCCCGTAACACTCGAAATGGTCATATTTATTGTCAACCGTTCAAAAATAACATTTTTTATGCCATTTTTGAGGGGGAGAAAATTGTGTGATAAGAAATATGTTGTACAAAATGCAAATGAATCTGTGTACCTCAGACTTAACCAACGAATTGACAGTACTAAACTGTTTGTAACTCGAAAAGACTTGTCCTGGACGGGTAATAACTTCAAACTAGTTCGCTAGTAATGTAAACGTGTCTCGCAAAGGACTTGTCTGAGTAGAATGTACCATTCGAGAAACTCTTGATAGACATGAACTCTGATGGGTATGACAACCTTTCGAGGTTTGTCTACACCTTCAAGGTAGTTATTGGAGCTAGTTGTCACCTAAAAACTGACAATGTAACTCTTTAACTACGCAACGTAACCGTGTCTCGCAGGGGATTGTCTATTTCGAGTGGATCAATTCAAAATGTGCGCGCTCTTTCCTCACTGTGCATTTAACCATTAAAACTATTAAACACATGTGGAGGGGGAGTATTTATGCAAAACCTTATCTCTCACAGTGGTTCAAACATGTTTTTCATTTACAAACCATTTGAGAGATTTTTCACAAACTATGGTTTTAATGGCAACATAGGTTAGTCATGGAGTTATAAGGTGACTAAGGTTAGGAATAACCGTCCTATGATCCGCCAGAGCCGGAGGGATCTACCCAAGGACACTACCATTAGTTAGTGTTAGAAGTCCTTAGGAATGATTGTAAAAAGGAGAAAATGAGAATCGGAGAAAGAAGGAGTTGAAGAATAAAAAAGAAATGTAAAGTAAAGGGTGAAAAGAAACAGCCCTCCAGATTATTCAACTTAGGGCAGACACCGGGTTCAATTCATATGCTACTGATTGTCACTTAGTGACACCGGTATTGAAGATTAAAAGCAGTCATGGACCCAGTGACGCATGCACTAAACCTTCTTAGCCACTCAAGTTTCTCTCAACAGAAGCTTGTTTCATTCTCACAGGGAACCCTACGTAAACTATTGGCTTTCTCTTAGAGATCGCTGGTATTGAAGAAGGAGACCCTCTCCCTAGTCTCCGCTCAAGAAAACCAAAACGCACTATTGAGTCTAGAGCCACGAGATTCATCAAAAGATCTCTTAGGAACACTTGACATTTCATCACTTGTTGATCAACAAATAAGATCTTCAGTGATTCAGTGGTTCATATCGAGTCCTTCACAGATCTTAGCAATCTGTCGAGAACATTTATGAGAGGTTCACCTCTGTGATTCTCAGTGATTGAATGGAAACTCCTGCCAGGGTCAACATCAAACAGCCCTGACAGCAGGTCACTTCGGTAACTCCCCGTGGATTACGCGGAGTGTGTCTCAAACGGTCTACAGTCGTGAGGTGATGCTTCGGTGTACCTCAGCGACTCATCTGAACTGTAGATGTACTTCGGTACATCGCGTTATCTCACTTGTGGGACTCCAGTTCAGGAATGGCCTTTGTAAGAATTAGAGCTGTGTTTTCACACTATGCTGTTAACACTCTCGAAGTTCAAACTTGTAAGTGCCGGAAACCGCTTATTACTAACCGTTTGAAATGTTTTCTTATTATGGAAGCTCCGGAGCGGAATGATCGTGCTGATTCTTTTCATGCTCACGCCAACATCATCACTAATGGAAGTTCTATTCGAATGCAACACAACAGTCAGAATGATTCTTCATCAAATCAAAAAATCTACAAAGTCAAAGACTTAAAGAACTTCATCAGTATTGATTTCCAACATCAAAGAGCGTGTGAGCATGTTGAAGAATGACGTGGAGACACTGGAGCAGCGAAGCAGACCTGAGGCAGACTTGATGCAGACAACAACATACTATTACTTTCACCACAAAGAACAATGATCAAAGAACAAAGTTTAAGATGACGTCAAAGCAAAACCGCTCAAAGAAAACTATCTCTCTACACTAGGGAGATTGTTCGATTCAAGGCAATTTTTCTCACGAGAAAGAAGAATGTCAGTAGACGTCAAAGCTACTATTACATCAACGCCTTCACCGTTTACATTCATATATACTTGAGGGGGAGATTGTTGGAATCACTCCTAAACTGTACTTCAAGTATTTATATTTCATATGTAATAGGTAGCTTATTATGGCCTTTATGTTTGTTTAAGGTCTAGCTTATGTAGAAGGCCCATAAGCTTAGGCCCAAGCCCATATAAGAAAGGATGGGAACTAGGAGTGTTGCCCTAGCTTCCCTCCTATAAATACTCTTGTAAACCCTCATTTGAGGGTTGGTTGTTCAGGTTTTCTTTTCACACATATTCCTACGCCTAACCGTGCTACTCTTATCGTGTATGTGTGCTTGTTTACTTGTTCAATCGCCTTATCTCTTTCTATATTACTTGTGTTTGTAAAACTAGTGACCTAACAACAAGTAATATAGAAAGAGATAAAGGCGATTGAACAAGAAATCAAACACAAACACACGATATGAAGACACGGTTATGCGTAGATGTATGTGAAAGAAAATAACTTGAACAACCAACCCTCAAGTGATGGTTTACATAAGGTATTTATAGGAGGAAAGCTAGGGCAACACTCCTAGTTTCCATCCTTTCTTTAATAGGCTTGGGCCTAAGCTCATGGGCCTTCTACATAAGCTTAAGGCTAATAACAAACATAAAGGCCATAATAAGCTACTTATTACATAATAATGACTAACACTTGAATTATAGTTTAGGAGTGATTCTAACAAAACACATAAAAACACACTCCAAGGATATTTGTAGCATATTTAGGCATGTTTTGGTGTTTTTGGTCATTTTTGTGGTCTTAGATGGGTAAAAATGATGAGTGAATAAGCACTCATCAAATCCCCCCACACTAGGCAATTGCTAGTCAATAGCAATCCAATCATATGAAGAAATGAAAGGATCGAACATAATTTCACGAGCATACCCCATTTTAACATTTTATTTGATACACGGAATTTTAACTCGAACTAAAGTAAATACATGCTTGATTCACAAAAATGGTATCATGGAACGGGATTCACACAAACTGGGTGACTCCAGGGAATTAAATCGTCATCCTCTTTTTATACTCCTAAATAAGTTCAAACTTATTGTGCAAATGTTTTTGTAAAATGCTAACCCTACATATACTAATAATCTATGTAAGTCGAGAGTTAACTTTTTACTCTCGAAATTACTATAAGTTAAGTGTGTGTGCTATTTCCAAAACTTTGATCACAAAAATCGACACTCATCACGGTTGCTATCTATTCAAGTCGATATTAATCACCGAAAATCTAAAAACTTAAGGTTCGAAAAGGGCTTTTTTTCATGTAGCGGCTTTCTTCTCGACACATCCCAAACCAGTTGGCTTTAGGTGACAAGGCTTTTGACACCCCACAGAGAATAGTACCGGAATCAGCTGGATTTCGATTCCAAAGGTTTAGAGATTTTCGTTAGCTTAATATTAAGACTTGAATGGACAATAACCAACGATTATCTAGAGATTTGAAAACTCAAAGGCCAAATTACTCCATGTAACGGCTTTCTTCTCGACACATCTCAAAACAGTTGGTTTTAGGTGACCAGACTTTTGACACCCCACAGAGAATACTACCAAAGCTTTCTAGACCTTTGAAATCAACAAGATCTAAATTCTCGTTGCTTTTTAAGACAAGATTGATGAATACGGGTTCAACTCCCAATTCAAATTTGAGAAAAAGCAACTTTGGTACATTTACTCATAACGTTTTTATTTCACCACTATTTTTTTTGTTTTTCATTTTTACATCACTAATTACTCTACGCTTAGCATTTTTGTTTGCACAACTCGTAAAAACTTAGTCTAAAAAGTTAAGGAAGCAGCCAGATCAACACTCTGGCAGGGTCGGGATTCCCCTTGTTCTAACCTAATCAAGACTAAAGCATCCACTAATACCAAAGTATGAATGCATTTTCTTTTTGTGCAAATCACTTCTTTTAAATGTAAATACTTGACTTAAGACAATAAAAATTTTAAAATGTTGGTCAAAATGGGGGTACTAGGGTAGTAGAAGGCACAAATGTGATCAAAATTCGCTAGAATTCCCCCCCCACACTTAGAATTGAATATTGCCCTTAATATTCAAAGTACCGGCCATTATGCCGACACTATAAAACGGAAAAAGGTAATACTACTAGCCAAGTGTGGGAACAAAATCTTTTTTCACAAAAAAGGATTTTAAAATATATCCCTGGATAATCGTTAGCAAAAAGATCGGATATTGGGCGGCTGGATTGAAAACAGGCGCATCAATTATCACGATCTACGGGAATCCTGTAAACAGAAAACTAACACATACAAACAAAGCACAAGTAGAGGAATTCCCCCACACTTAGTTGTTAGAAAATAGAAAGAAGTCAGAAACATGGGTGGTTACCCATGAAGTTCTAATGTTTTTGTTAACCGAGTCACTAGCTTGACTCGACCCCGAATTCATTGGTCCATGGGGAATAAGGGTGGGATGGGTCCGGGATCGAGACTTTGTCTTCATTTCTTGATGGAAATGATAACAAGGTCTCAATCCAGAATGACTCCATAAAGAAAATCTTCATCATAATTTCATGCAAGATGTTTGGATAAACAGTGAAGCACGTGAAAGTTCCACTCCGATGAGATGCCCCCGGCTTAAAAAAATGATAAATGAAGATGCCAAGGTCAAAATTGGTATCCTCACTCCCGAACGTGTGAAGAAGGGAAGAAGTCTCGTGATGAGGAAGAAAAGTGTCAACTGCTTGATTAAGGGGGGGGGGGGTTGGGTGGGCAAAATGTTAGATATGGGAAGATAATGCTAAAAAATGTCATGCACTACTCTAGAAGTCAAATTACCTGTATCGGGCTTAACATGCAAGATGATTCCATCATCCGGCGGTTTAGCAGGTGGGCGAGGGGATGATGGATCCAAGAAGAAAGACTTAGTTTCCGGAAGTGAAAGGGAGTCATTGTTAAGCAATCTTTCAAGAAAAAGGACCTCCCCTTCAAAGTCATAAGCGACATTCTCAATACCCGGTGGTATCGAGTCATCCGAAATAAGGAATAAGTCAGCTTCATCCATAGTAGGGTCATTTGACGAATTATCAGAAATAACCACTTTAGGCACTTCATTCAACTCTAGCTCACCCTCAAAATAGAAACACTCATGAATCGGAAAAGGAATGTCCATATGAATAGTGGGACTGCCACTATTCTCCTCTTCAAATCTAAAACTTTCAAACTCAGGAGATGTTTCGGATTTTTGAAAGAAAGAGTCACTATCCTCAACGGGGATAGGAAATGAGGTTGGATTGTCAAAAAATGATTCGATCTTGGAAATGAGAAGATTGACGTTCAATAATTTTTCTCGAAGTATATCGTCCTTGATTTTTAGAACATCAGTGTCAATCTCTTCATATGTTGGGGAAAAATCCTTCACCTCCTCTAAGCTAACGAGCTCAGAATGGAGAGATGATGCCTCAACATAGTTGATGTCTTTAGAAGATAACGAACAGGCATCACACGACATAAAATCATTGTTATAATCGGAGGAAATCTCAAAATGATCATTAGAAATGTCAAAGGAGGAGAATCATCATTACCACATGTTTTGTCGGAAATACCCTCAGACTTGGATAAAGATTTAAAATGTACACTTTTAAGGGGTCATTTAAGCCCTTAATCGACCACTTTTATATTCGTTACTGCTTAATTTCATTCCTTTTCACTTTTTAGGTCTCTTGGAAGCAAAATGCTGGAATGATGCATATTTGGACGAAAAAGAGTGAATACATGAAGAAAATGGCAAAGTCAAGATCGAAGCCACTCAAGCTGCTCAAACTAAACCTGACGGCGTCCCAAACAAAGGGAGACGCCGTCCCTCTATACAAATTTGATAAAAACATGCACCAGACGGCTCAGTGGAATTTTTGCTAATAACACCTGACGACGTCAGGATTTGAAGAAGAAGGGCGTCAGTCAGACTTTTCATCTCAGACGGCCCAGATCCATAACCAAGATGACGTCCCATCTGAAGCCCGACGGCATCACAACTCCAAGGTGACGCCATGACATCGATAACTTGGCCAAGACGAAAACCTTAATGATGGCGATCTGACGGCGTCTCACCTGTAAGATGACGCCGTCGCAAGTGTAAATCTATATATAGAATTCGATTTTTTTGCATTTAGGGAGGTATACTTTTGGAGTAAAAACCCTAAACGTTTGTAGTCTGACTTGGACAGTATCTTAGGGTTCCAAACCTTATTTTACACATGAAGATAAGTGTTTTAATGAAATAGTATCATTATGTCTTCCATTTATTGTGTGTATGCTTGTTTGTTTAACATGTCTAGCTAAATTTCTTGTGTGTTTGCTTAGATCAATGAAACCTAGTTGTTAATTATTGTTAGGTTGTCTCTTATCTTAACTGTAATTGGCTTAGGAGTGCAACTACGCTATCGTTGTGTTTAAATGCTTGAGTAATCCTTGTGAAAGTTAGTTTATGAATGACCTAGTGGATTTCGTAGTCTAAAAACCCAAAGATAACCTTAAAGTTAGTTTATGAATGACTTGTGGATTTCGTAAGCAAAACCAATAAGTAATCTCAAAGAGTTAGGGCATAGGCACACCCTACGACCTTAGAAAACACAACACGTTAAGAATAAGGACGTGACAATTCAACCAACAATAAAAGATAACTAGGGAGTATAGTATCTAGGTAAACACATTTTTAATCATCATACGAGCACACATCAAATAGACATATCTACCCGTAGAATTAGATAATTAGAATAGTAGAGTAATCAGTAGAGAGTACCACCCCCAAACCAATTGCCCTGAGATTTTACCCTTAGCTTTCTAAGAAACTATAAAAGATAAGAAAGAATCATCCTCAACCCCCAGCCTTTACGTAATATATTTCTTGCTAGCATTCCTATTCCCCTAGAGAATGATATCAATCCCCGAGGCTTACCCAATACTATACTACAACGATTAGGTTCACTGCCTAGGGTGTTGAAAAACTTGCTCAACGAAAAGGAAGTTCCTTTGACCCCGAACGCGCTTCGTACGTGCATCAAGTTTTTGGCACCTCTGCTGGGGAATAGAATAGCTAGTTAGATCTCTATCTCGTTTAGGTTCCCTTGCTTGATTCCTATCAAGTAAGATTTTTTCTCATTTTCATTAGCTTCCTTGTAGTCTATCCCCCTTCTTCGTAACTTTGTTAGTAATCCCATCACTGTTCATCATGGAAGGTGATAACCCACCACCACATCACCCAATTCCCATCGAGCCACCACCAATTGACACGCCAAGAGGTCGTACTCATGGTGAATACTCTAGACCAAGCCATCAAGGCTATAGGAACACCATTGAGCTCCCCGCTCAAGCTCCAACTAACATATGGTTTCATCTTTCGAAAACTCCATTTTGTTCTGGTGTTCTTCCAATTGATGTCTAATGCTCAATTCCCACTTTCTCATAATATACCCGAAGATTTTGGTTTACAAATTCAGTTCCTCTTTCTGTTCTGACTTGTCTGACCGTGTTTCGGAGCTGAACTTGAATTTTCGTGAGAAAGGTGATGATCATCGGTGGAGCTTGATCTTTACTTCATAGAAAATAAACCCAAGTCCATCTTTAGTAGTAATCAATGATTACAAGAATGTAGCGTTTGCCATTTATCGTCTGCATACGCATCGGGCCACACAAATATGTGTGAAGAAGATGAAGAACATGATGGGTGTTGTCTTCAACCTTCGAAGGAAAATGAGCACGAGTGCTTTTCCCTTGTTCACAAGCTGAGCATAAGTGGTCTTTTAAATACCGAAACCTTGGAAGACCGTAAACTAGTTTGTGTCGTGCAAGATTAGTTATGGTTTGGAAGTTTAAGTGTGAAATCCTTCTGTGCCACAACCAAGATTTTGTAGATGTTGCTTTAGAGAATAGACAGATGGGAGATGAAGCGATCGTGTCTTGCATTGAGATTGTGTAAAGACTTGATGAGCGGGATCCTGACATGAGATCGTTTCCTTGTAGATCATGGATGAAACAAGTTTTCTCCCTAAACGCAACTTCCAAATCACCATCACAAAATTGACCGACTGAGAAAAGATTGTGTCCAAGACCTTCCACATACTAAACTCAGCTAATTTTGATGTTCCCATTGATGTAATCTCTGTAGCTCATGATAGCTGCAAAGTGATCATTCCCGAACCTGGCAGTGCCAACGAACTTTGAAACAAAGTTTGATAGAAGTTTGAGGTTTCCTGTCATGTGCCGAGAACAGCCGCTATCAACAATCCATAGAATGATTTGTATCACCTACAATACACATAGACAACAAATGTGGAATAGAGGTAGAGTTGGAACCCGAAGAGTTAGAGGATTCCGATACAGTTACAGATGAAACACACATGTTAATAATTTTGGGTAACCATTTAAATCCTGGTGTATTTTGTAACCATCTCTACCAAGTCCAATTAGTTTGTGCTTTGGTCTTAGTGAATGCGCTAGGTGATATTCTTTTCCTAGGAGGTGATGAGGGTGCTATGGGTACATCAATGATATTCTCAAAAACTATAGAAGGCGGTTTACCTAGCACAGATTTAGAAGCATTAGTGGGCCTAGAGGTAATTCCATTTCTAAGTTTCCGCTTATGAGATAAGAGAGATTTAGCAACACAATTATCATGACAAACAAAAAACATGATTTTATGACAAACAATACAAGATGCTTCAAACATAACATTCAAAGTACTCGAAGCTTCAACATTCGTTACATCACTTTTGCTATTACATTTATCTAACGCAATATCTAAAGTAGGTGCAACATGTGTTTTATTCAAAGTCCTAGTGTGTTCTTCTACTGCAGGGGTCTTTACAAATCTTCTCTTACGTTGCAACTTTCTATTCTTCTTGTTTGTGCTCTTAAGCTATGAAGTGTTAACGCTAGGATTAGAGGAAACTACTCCTATAGAAGTGGAAGGAATCACATTAGTATCTTGTGGTTTGTCAGTAGGGTTCCTAGTGTCAATTTTAAACATTCCAGGTGCAAGGACATTTGTGTTACTAGACTTATCATTCTCATATTTCCCCAACTTCTCTTTCAACTCTATGATAGTGTGTAACAAATCTTGATTTTCAGAGCGTATGTTTCCATTACCACTTAATACTTCACGAGTGTACACAAGATGATCATCAAGATCTTTTGACGCTTTGGCACATGTCTTTTTGAGCAAATTAAATATGACACCATATTCTGTTTTGACTTTTGCAATTTCTTGTTCATATTTTAAAATTTGACATTTCAAAGATGCGTTCTCATCGTCCAGTCGTTCGAGTTTTGGTTCAAAAGGTTTTTCACTCGACTGGTTGAGTTTGTTTTGCAAAGCAAGTTCTTGATTATTACAATCTTTTTGACACCATTGAAGACGACGTGTGACTTTCAAAAGTTCATTTACCAAACGCTCATTTTAATTTTCACCATTGAAGACGACGTGTGACAAGTAGCAACAATGTCAACATTATCAACAACAATATTATCATAAGCAGAGGCAGCAGTATAATACAACACAATTGATATGGTATCATCACATATAATATCTGTTGATCGACATGATTTCGAAAGATTTTATTCTTCTTTTTGGTTTTCAAAATACATGCTTCTGTTTCATTGAAAATTGTTTTCGTTTGTCCAATTTCTTTCTGAAGATCGCGTTCCCAATATGTTGCACACATACGTAAATTTCGAACATGTGGTAAAAGCTGTTATTGAAAAATGTTTCTTTGATTTCTGGCATAATCTGATTGAAAAGTCTCATATTTTATTTCTAAATTAAGTTCAATTTCACGTTCCCAAGGTTTAATGTCAGACATGAATGTATCAAAATATTTAATAATTTGACATCTTTCGGGTAATGGTGTGATTTCATTCAAAGAAGTTAAAGGACCATTAATTTGTGCAACTGGTTTGACGGGACCAACGTCAGAAGAGGACTTATTAATATGTGTGATAACCTAAGGTGTGTATGTTTTATCCTGTTGTGGAACAAAAGTTATGAGAGATCTTTTGAGTAATCAAAAGGTTTGTTATATTCATTTTTTTCCATTTTCAATCGACTCTCATCTTCTGCATCCCATTCCTCTTCACGATTATATTCAACAACACTCACAATAGATTCATCGAGCACATGTTTGACACTATACAACTTTGGATTTGCCGTGAATGCTCTATGGAAAAAACGTGGTTTGTTATCAGCAGGATCTGGTCCATATACATCTGGATTTGGCTTAAATGTGTACTTTTGAATCGTTGTGATTAACTCACCATGTTTATATACAACATTTTGAAACTCTTTGAGTTTGTTTTGTAAATCGACAATTTAATCAAGATAGAGATCTATTCGTTTCCTTGAAGTTTGTTTGAATTCTGAAAATGCTTTTTGACATGAAGACAACTCGATATTGCCTTTTTTAGTTTTTGAAGTAAGAGTGTTAATGTGTTTTTTATGTTCAAATTTTTGTTGTTCTATTTGAGAAATCAAATCATTTTTGGAAACAACTAGATCACGTATCTATTTTTCTAAAGTTTGTTCTTTTTTGTAAGACTTTTGAAAAGCGATTTCAAAACTATGTTCACATTTCTCTTTTGTTTCAAAATTTTGAGTTGTAGCTTATAGCATTCAAGATCCTTTGTCAATAGTGCCACTTTTTCACGAAGATTATTATTTATCTCATTGTACTTCTCTAGTTGAGATTGGGTGGTCAAAAATAAGGTCATGAGCTCTGGATCTGGATTAGACGAAGGTTCATTTTGTTCAACTTGAGTATTAACACATTCATGATTTTGATCCGCAAATGTAACCTCGGGGTCAACTTGATCATCAAAGGTAACCAAAAGGTCATCTTGATCATCAAATGTAACTACTGGATCCATTTGATTTTCTTCGTGATGAGATGTAGATGGATCATGTTGAACACTTTGTTCCTCATCGGATGCAGATGCAGACAGAGATATCAGATCATGTATAAGACATATGTTTAGATTCGGTACCCGAGACAAGCCACCAGTGTCATACACTAGGCCTGTGTCACTCATGTGGAGTTCTTGCATGTTGGCCATCAACATTACAGATGCGTTTTCTTGCAAGTCCTCCATGTCATCATCGGAATCGGCATTGGCCATGAAGCTCTGTTCTTTGTTGGTAAGTGTTCCACCAGCTTCATCTTTGAGAGCCAAGAGTAAAGCCTCCTTGTGATAACCACTGCCTCTTGTTCTTGGTTTTGGACAAGCAATTTCCAGGTGACCCTTCTCGTTGCAGTTATAGCATCTAAGACTAGTATTCCCATTCTGAACATTTCCCTGATCAACAATCTGAACCCTTTGCTGAGGAGCAACCATGTTGTTCCTTCCAGAAGCATTAAACCCTTGTCCACTACCAATGTAGTTACCAGTTCCCACCTAACGACCATTGTTTCTGTTCTAAACCTCAACCCTTCCATTGTTAACAACTGCTTGATTCCTTGTGTTAGATGAGGTACGAATACGGTTGTTGGATTTTGATGAGTGTCTAAATACTCATCATTTTTGTATAATCTAAACTGCAAAATCATCTGAAAACACTCAGAAACACATCAAAATGATCAAAATATCACAAATCAGTGTTTTATGTGTTTTAATTGCAAAAATATCAAAATCAGATGAAAAATGATTCAAGTTTGCAAAATTGGCAGTTTTAGTCCCCCAAGTCTTAAAAGTTGTCAAATCTAGTCCCTGGAATTCAAAAATGTGGAATTTTATCATTCAAGGTCCCTGAAGTATTTTAAGTTGTTTAAAATGATCCTTGAATGATTCTTTGGTCAATTGGCAAGAAAGGTCCTCAAACTTTGAAATTTTGCAAAATTAGTCCTTGGACCTTTAAAAATGGATTTTATGCAAAAAGGTCCTTATATTATCAAAGTTGTCAAGTTTGGTCCTTATGAGAGCATTGGAAAAAGTTCACTTTTAGTCCTTGAAGTTTGGTCGAATTACACTTTTGGTCCTTGTCCTTAAATAAACCAAACCGGATCCTTATAATATCCAAAGCCCAATCTCAAGCCCAAAATCCAAGTCCAATATACTAGCCCAACATCCCTTGGCCCTTGACCCCCTGTGGCTGAACCTTGAGCCAGGTCAAATTGCAAAAAGAACCCCAGCCAATCCCATTTTGACCCCCCTTTGTTATTAAAGCCACGGTCAGCAGAAGTCAAACCCACCTTAGCGCGCTCAAAAACCAGTATCACTGTAGCAGTGTCTCTCCCAACCCAGATACTCAAAACCAGAGATGGTTTTCTACACATTTTCAACCCCCCTCCATACCATGTCCCCTCCACATCCTCTAAACTCCAAATACTCTTAATTGATTCAACCAAATTCATTAAATGATTAAAACTGCTTTGAAGAAATATTTGGCGCCAAATTCACATGTGGACGGTTCTGATGATTTTGAGTGATCCTAGGGCTCAAATGTGGTGGGAAAGTTTCAGAGGTCAAAGAGGATTGCTAAAAGTCTATAAAATGGAGAGAGGATGCAATGTATCTATGTATGTAGTGTATTTTTAATGTTTTAATGTCGTTTAAGTGTTTTTCAAGTTAAATTGTAATTTAAAATCCTTCAAGCACTCTGTTTAAGTATTTTAATGTATTGTAAAGCTTTTCCAATTAGCAATTTCAAGTTTTAATCATTTCTCAAGTTTATGCAATTTCTCATATTTATGCAAAATCTCAAGTTGGATCAAATGTTGTTTTCAGTAGTTTGTATGGACTGATTTAGTACACTTAAGCTCCTAGAAAGCTTAAGCAAGCTTTTAGATACATTTAAAATCAGTTTAGACTCAAAAATCAAAAATCACCAAAAATCCAAATTAAATACTTGAAAAATAAAAAATCATGGTGAAAGGTACAAGAAGGCTGGAGCAAGGTTGATATTGGATGGCCTTGGTATAGTGCTTCTTGGGAAGCTATAGGAATTGGTTTCAGATCCTAGTTCTCAGTTTTAAGCTTGGAAGCTCTTGTAAGCATTTTTAGCCATTTTGGCATTTTACTGTTACACTTGTTTATTAGCTCTAAATTCTGTTTCTATTTGTTTACTAGTTATAAATTAGTGTTTTTGATCATTAAAATCAGTAGCTTGTTCTTTGGAATTCATAGTTGCTTTAAAATCTTATTTAGGCAGTCAAAATAGCTTAAGTCTAATTTCTTAGTTTTAAGTTATTATTACTGTGGATTCAAGCTTGTTTAGTCTTAGTTAATGATTATATAGAGTCTTCAATCAAGTTTATGGTCTAACTTTGTAAGTTACTTTGTAAAAACTTCAATACAGCCATCATAAGGGGTGTTTGGTTCTTTGAGTTTGCAAGTACTTTGGTCTTTGGTTTTGTTGGAATTCTGTCTAACTAAGTCTAAATACCTGATATCAGTCATAAAAGTAAGTATTCATAAGTAAAAAGTCAACATAGCAGTTAATCAAATCTTGGGAGTCCACTGTTGGCAGTTCATGATCTATGATCATCATTTTGTGTTAGAAAGTTGATAATCTTGCTCTAGTTAGTCTTATCCTACCTTAAAACAACATATTAAGTACTTAAGATCAGATCAAAAGTCACTTTGGTCAACTTTGTAGTTGTTCTCAAAAAGTCAAAATTTCATAAGGTCACTTTTGAATAAAATTTGGAATTTCACTGAGTGCTTATTAGTAGGATTCAGTTTATAAGGTTTTGGATTTTTATAGTCTAGTTGCTTAAGAAAAATACAAAAATGCTAGTTCTTGGTTTCTTAGCTTTTTAAGTGCTTATTCAACTGCTTTTTGTGGACACCTGTTTCATAAATCTGCCCTGTGCACAGTTATTGGTTCCAAATTGATAAGCTCTCATAGAGCTTATTAGTGCTCCAAATCTTGTGTTCTCTAGTTCTTTGGAAAGCCAACCTGGCCATCTTGAAGTATCAAGTTTGGTTTTTCACTTTTGAGCTTGTTAGCTAGGGCTGCTAAGAGCTTAAAGTTTGTCCCATTTTCTGTTTTTCATTGCAAATATCAAAAGTGCTTATTGCTTATTCTTAGCTTATCAGTGTGCTTCTTTGCATATTTTAGCCTCATTTCAGTTTCTCTAGCTTGTTTGCATCAGTTTTGAGCTTTTGTTTCTTCTGTCAAGCTTGTTTGAGCTTATTTCCACCAAATAAGCTCATTTAAGCACTGTTGGGCTCATAAGCCATCAAATCAGCTTATTTGTGTCTTATAAAATTTTTGTCTTTGTTAAAGTTTCATGTTATTAGTATATAAGTAGTTTTCAAAAAGAAAATTCAGAAAAACATCAATATAAAAATAGTGATAGCGTTTATTTAATATTTTTTAGCTTTTTGATTTTTCTTTTCAACTTATTAATAAGCAAATCTTGTTTTTCTCTTTTTTTTAGGTTTCTGTCATCATATAGGATTTTTAGAAAAAGTTTCAGATTTTTCTCTATCTTTTTAGTATTTTTTATAATTTTAAATAGTTAAAAATAGTAATTAATTAGTAATAAATAATTAAAAAGTCTAAAAAATATATTTTCTGTTTTAAAATTAGTTTTATCATATTTTAGATTTTTCAAAGTTAAAATTTTATTTTTCCAAGTTTATTTTCTATTTTCTAGTAATTAAGTGTATTTTAAATAATTATTAATTAATAATAATTAGATAAAAAGTGTGAAAAATATATTTTTAGTTTTAAAATTAGTTTTATAGTATTTTAGATTTTTCAAAGTCATAAGTTTATTTTTCTAGCCTTATTTCCTATTTTATTTTATTTTAGAGTATTTATTAAGTAGTTAAAATAGTTTTAATTAATAATAATTAATTAAATAGTTTTAAAAATAATTTTCTTTTTCTAATAATTTTCTTTTATTTTTAGGATTCCAAAAATGTCATTTTTATATTTTTAGGTTTTTTATTTCTTAGTTTTCACTTTTTATTTTGTGCGTATACGTAGTTTTTAAAACTTACGTTTACGTTTCTTTCTTCTGATTGTTGTGCTTTCCAATTCTGTGTCCAATTCTATTCCAAGCAATCTGTAGTGTAATATTTCTAATCATAACTTTTACAGATCACTATCCTTAGTGATCATTCTATCCTCTGAGTTTGTTTGACACACCATTGAGTCTCCTTGGGACTAAACGACCCGGGAATTCAATCTATTCTCCAGGACTTCATTGCATTTGTGTCTGAGCAGTTTTAAGTCTGTTTAGACTTGACGGTTTAGCACAGATCAGATTTTTTAGCAAATCTCCCAAAGGCACGAGCAATTAACGAAAATCCTTGATTCAACATATCTAAAGCCTCTTCATCCTCATTCGGTGTCTCACTGTAGAGTACTGAATCGGAGTTGTTGTTGTAAGGAACCAATTGAGTTTCTTGTGATTGCTGTGATGGATCATATGGTGTAATCTGGGCTGATTTTGGTGGGTTAGTAAAGACTGTAGACAGCAGTGGAAATTGTGGGTAGCAAGCTTGAGTGAACAAAGCAAGTGTATTTGCATTTGGTAAAGCTACATTAACTACACAAAGAGCTCTATCTTTGTCCACTTCCTTTTGATGGTGCTTCAAGTAGTCATACAACAACCCATATTTTGCCTTGTGAAGGTCTTTAGCTTGACGGATGAATGTAACATACTTTTCCCAATCAGGACCGAGACAGCTTAGGAACGTTGTGTTGATTGCAATTTTTGGCATAATGAGGTTGTTTCTGTCCAAGTCATTGATGATGTCTGTAAACCGATGATAGTATAACTCTAATGATTGCCCCTGATCAATAATGAAGTTATCATGGGATAGGTAAAGTTTTGATTCCATGTATTCTTGATTGAGTTATGTGCCTTCCATTAGAAGATGAATGTGATCCCACATAGCTTTTGCAGTTTTCTGAGCATCAACATTGCGAAGAATCGGATTGGGTAAACCCAAAAGGATATATTGCATTGCAAGTTCATCAGCTTCAAAATGAAGTAGTTGTTCAGTAGTGAGTTGATCCATATTAAGAGTGGAAGTCGTGTCATTTCTTGGTGGATTAGCATTTAGATCTCCGGGTACTGTTGTAGTAGGAATTTGAAAAGGACCTTCAAGGATGACCTTCTTCAAGAATAGTTTTGCTGATTTCAAGTTAATTTCAAAAACTTTAGATTCGATAATATGTGAGATCGTATGGATGTAGAGAAAGTATAGATCTAATGACAAAGCAAGTAAATAAAGTAAAGCAAGGGATAGAAATGACACAACCGATTTATAGTGGTTCGGCTACAAGGACACCTTCCTTGCCCTACTCCACTCCCCGAGTCACCTACTCGAGAGGTCAAGCACTATATCAACAAGCTCCTTCAACTTGGTGGAGAAGCCTTCACAACGTTGCTTACACCTTTTTCCGGTACAAAGCTAAATACCGAGTCCGTAACACGGTGGACCAAACCAACACGACTATTACACAACAAATATGTGAAATATAAAATACAAGATCTTCGCTACAGAAATCTTGCGGAGGAACAAATCAATCAAGGACCCCTTGCTTGGATGACTTGTAGAATGCTCGTGATCTCGCCTTAGAGAAGGACCTATATGAGAATCACTAAAGAAAGAAAGAAAGAAGTACTCTCTAGATCAAGTGATCTTTTGTTAGAAGAGAATGAGAGTATATGAGAGAATTAGTAAGAACAGGGGTAAGTTAGAATGAAGAAATGGCTCTCTATTTATGGGCAAAATATGCCACTGTTCCCCGGATCCCACGGATCCCTCCCACAAGGGATCCGTCTAGTGTAATCCTAGGGATCCGTGGGACGCTCCTCTTTGCCCATGGGTTTTTTGGTTATGGGTCATGGGTTATGGGTTGGTCCATGGGTATTATTTTAGATACAATGTATCTAATGAGTACAATGTATCTAGTCAAGTGGGTATGGGTCAATACCATGGGTTATGGATATGATCTATGGGTTGTGATTTTTACCCATCCTAATAAACTATTACAACAAATGATTTATTACAACAATTTGTATTAAATGGCTATATGTTAATGCTTTACAAAAATAACATGTATCCTTATAATTGTACTTAAGATAACATTATATTTGTTATCAACAAAACACAAAGAGATCGCAAAATATTAATAAACGTTTTTACGGTTTATTTGTATTAACAATCTCTCCCTTTTTGTTGATGACAAAACATAATGTTATGATGAGTAAAACTTAAGAATAGATGTATGTTTTGAAAGCCCCTAAGTTTTACTTCTTCTCCCCCTTTTTGTCGAAACAAAAAGATAACCCATCGAAGAAATAAAAATGTGGAAAATTAGTCCACGTATCGCTTACTCCCCCTTGACGGTAGCTCCCCTAGTTTGGGGCATCAAGTGAAGAAAAATAAAAAATCCTACGAAGAGAAATGTTAGTAACATGCTTAGGTAATCTTGTGATTGACGAGAATCAAGATTTGGAGCCAACGTATGTAAACAATGCCTTGTAATAAAACAACAAAGTGTAGTGGTAATTATGCCTCATACAAGCATGTAAAAATAAGAACAAGACTTGTTCTTGAAAATGACTCAAAAGAAAAAGTACTAAAAATAGAAAATAGTAATAATGATTCCTTCCATGCTTGCATAAGGTTATGGATGGAGGTTTGGATGAGTAATGGTATTGATGCGATCAAGGATGAGGTTGAGTATGAATCGCATTTCTTCCCTAACTTCTATTGCAATTTCCCTAGTGGATTGGCAATGTTCACAATGTAAGTGATGTGGGTAATGAGTGCGGAAGTTTTCCGGGTTGTTTTGATTTGTGAGTTACGGAAGATGTGGTGGAAAAATAGGAAAATACGGATCAAAGTCCGGAATGTTTGGAAGTGGTGGTGGAAAATAACCTAGATGTTCTTGTATCTTAATAGGAGCTAAGGGTGGTGATGATTCAAGGTCATTGAATATTGTGTTTGGAGAAGTGAGAGGTGTCAAAAAGGCTATTTCTTTTTGTTTTGGTTATTGAGATCTTGTTGGAGTCTTAAGTAGTTCGAAAAGAGTGACTTTACGTGATGAAGTTGGTGTACTTGTTGGTGATGAAGGAGGTTCTATAATGGAAGCATCTTGTGGTGAGTTATTTGATGGTGATGAGCCATTTGATGATGGTTTTGCTAAGCAACAAGGCCGGATGCTAATCCGTGCGGATATCCTAGAGTTTGATTGTGTATTTGAGAAGGTGGAAGTACAAAGGTTTGGGTTTCATGAAGATGATTGTTTGTACTAGGTGATTCATCTAAGTTGTAAGATCTTTTGGATGACATGGTGTTGTTTGTTTGTGAAGATGAGATGAATTATGCAAGCATTTTGGGAGTCATATATATAGAAAAACAATGCATTGTAATGAATGCTTGACCCAAAATGTGGATTAAAATCTAATGATTAGATATGAATTTAAGGCATGTGATCATGATAACACAAGCATTAAAGAACATACTCCAAAAAAAATGAAAAGATATTGGAGTTTTTCATCCAAAGTGAGAAAAATAGAAGGTAAAAGCAGCTTCTGTCTCACGGATCCCACGGATCCTTCCCTTGAGGGATCTGTCCAGCATTAAGGCTGGGATCCGTGGGACTGGTGATGCAGGCAGCACAAAATTTTCCTTTTGGAAGCATTTTTGCCCAGTGTGTGCCTATATGCAAACTATTTGGAGTTGCGGTTATCTCGACTCCTAATAAGAAAAGAAAAATAAACTAGAAGTGAAAAAGCATACTATTATGTGAGATAACCCGAGTGCTCCTAATTCATTGTTGCTTAAATGAATGTACCCGAAAATACATATTAGTTATCTATCTCCTTTAGCATTCAAAAGACATGAGATGCAACGAAAACGGGTTTTTACTTTGTATTAATAATGAAAAAGCGATTTGTCCTAGACGTGAGAAGTTGCTTTTGTGAAATTGATACGGGAAGAGGTATCATTTTTAGAAAACGTTTCAAAAAGAGGTTTCTATGTGCGAATAAAAATCGTTTTATCCTTTGAAAAGAAGATGTGTATGTAATTATGTGTTTGCAACTTGTACTTATTTTTGAAAGAAAATAAAAAACTATGAGTTATAAGTGAAAAACTTATCTTGGGTTTTGAAAATTCCCGTATTGTTTGTGAGTTGTGCATGAAATAGAGATCCTAGACTCAGAAAGAAGAAGGCTAGTGTTTACATACCTTGTAGAGTTAAAAAAGTAAATTACGACGTTTGTTCCATGAGACCAAGACCAAGACCAAGACGAAGTAGGTTGAATTGTTCCCGCTTCAACGGTTTGGTGAGGACGTCGGCTATGTTGTCTTCGGACGCTACCTTCTCAATAGAGATGTTCCCCTTTTGAACATTGTCTCTTAAGAAGTGATGACGAATCTCTATATGCTTTGTGCGAGAATGTAATACCGGATTCTTGCTTAGATCTATGGCACCCTTTTTGTCACATAGAATGGCTATGTCACTTAGATGAATGTCGTAGTCGACTAACGCTTGTTTCATCCATAGTGCTTGTTGGCATGCTTTGCCGGCGGAGACGTATTCGGCTTCGGTTGCTGATATTGTTAATGCCGTTTGTTTCTTTGAAAACCAAGATGTTAAACAACATCCCATGAAAGTACATACCCCACTTGTACTTTTTCGGTCAACATAATCACCTGCATGGTCAGAATCTACATATACAATTGTTTCTACTCCCGTGCCCTTAGGATACCATAATCCTAATTGTGGTGTACCCTTAATGTATCTAAATATTCTTTTTACGGCTTCTAGGTGTGATGTTTTAGGGTCTTCTTGAAACCTAGCATATAAACAAACACTAAACATGATATCCGGCCTACTGGCCGTGAGGTAGAGAAGACTACCAATCATGCCACGATATTTAGTATTATCGACGGATTCGCCGTCTTCATCTTTAGTGAGTTTGGTGTCGGATAACATCGGTGTCCTAATTGGCTTCGACTCTTCTAGACTGAATTTGTTTAACATCTCTTTTATGTATTTAGATTGATTAAAGAAGATACCATCTTCTACTTGTTTGATTTGTAGACCAAGAAAGAAACTAAGTTCTCCCATCATACTCATCTCGAACTCGTCATGCATGATTTTAGAGAAATCATCACACATGTCTTGACAAGTAGATCCGAATATAATATCATCTACATATATTTGAACTATGATAATATGTGACTCTCTTTTCTTAGTAAAAAATGTGTTGTCAACTAACCCCATGGTATAGTTGTGTTTGATTAAAAATGACTTGAGCCTATCATACCAAGCTTTTGGAGCTTGTTTAAGACCGTAAAGGGCTTTCTTTAACTTATACACATGTTTAGGTTTTTCAAAATCGATGAAGCTCGGAGGTTGAGCTACATATACTTCTTCATTAATAAAACCATTTAGAAAAGCACTTTTGACATCCATTTGATAAAGCTTTAGATCATTAGCACAAGCATAAGCAAGAAGTATTCTTATAGACTCTAATCTAGCCACAAGGGCAAAAGTCTCATCAAAGTCTATTCCTTCTTGTTGGTTATACCCTTTGAGCAACGAGTCTAGCCTTGTTTCTAGACACTACTCTGTTTGCATCTAACTTGTTTTTATAAACCCATTTGGTTCCTATTATGGTTTGATTACTAGGTGGAGGGACAAGTGTCCAAACATCATTAGAAACAAATTGATTTAATTCTTCTTGCATAGCCATT
Source organism: Chrysanthemum seticuspe (assembly GCA_019973895.1). Classification (NCBI taxonomy): domain Eukaryota; kingdom Viridiplantae; phylum Streptophyta; class Magnoliopsida; order Asterales; family Asteraceae; genus Chrysanthemum; species Chrysanthemum seticuspe. Next base: position 116,751,795 of record BPTQ01000008.1, read on the forward strand.
ACCCAACTTTAATCTTTTATGGCTTCTTGTGTATTCTTAGGTTCTATGGTTGAAACAAAACAAAATAGAGTACTTTGGTTTTGAACTTGAGACCTTAAGGTTCTTTCGTTTAGCTTTCCTATGACCTTATCTACGGGGTGATCTTTGGACTCTTTAATATTTATGAGTTCATTATTTGAGGATTCTTCTTCTTCTTCATTTATCTTTTTCTTTATTACAATAGCTTCACTTTCTACAATCTCGTCATCTACAAGAGGTGGAGATGGTTTGGGTGGACTTTCATCAAATTTTACATTTAATGACTCTTCTACCTTTATTGTTTCTTTATTTAGTATGACGTAAGCTTTGCTATTAGGGGAGTAACCTAGAAAGATACCTTCGTTTGATTTAGGATCAAATTTTGTAAGGTAATCTTTAGTGTTAAGAAGAAAACATTTGCTACCAAAGACTCTAAAGTGATCTAACGTAGGCTTGTTTCCTCGGAGTAACTCGTATGGAGTTTTATCTAAGATTGGTCTAATTAAGACTCGATTGAGTATGTACGTTGAAGTATCAACGGCATTGCCCCAAAACTTTTGAGGTATGGATTGCTCATTAAGCATGGTGCGACTCATTTCTTGTAGGGTTCTATTCTTTCTTTCAACTACCCCATTCGATTGTGGAGTGCGCGGAGCCGAGAAGTTATGAGTAATACCATTAGCGTCACAAAAGGCTCCAAATTGCACTTCATTATCGAATTCCCTACCATGATCCGTTCTAATAGACACTATAGGACTTCCTAGTTGCCTTTGGATTTTCTTGCTTAATATTTCAAAATAATTAAACGGTTCCATTTTGTTCTTTAAGAATTTAGTCCATGTGTACCTAGAGTAATCATCCACTATGAACAAAGTGTAGTAGTTGCCTCCATAACTTTGGATAGCGGATGGACCAAATAAATCCATGTGTAGTAATTCTAGACACTTAGTTGTAGACACCATGTTTTTAGCTTTGTGACTAGAATGAACTTGTTTTCCTACATTACAAGCATCACAAAAGTGATGTTCATATTTTAACTTAGGTAGATCTCTTACTAGATCTTTGGATGATAGCGATTGAAGAAGTCGCATATTGGCATGACCCAATCTTCGATGCCATAAGGTCGAAGTATCATCCATAGAGGTAAGACAAAGTTTTTCTTTAGGTTCATTACCGATTTTAATGACATAGACTCCATGTTTCCTAATTCCTCTTCCTATGGTTATGCCATTTTTTAATATCTTACTACCGATTTCGGTAAAAAGTACATTGCACTTTTTATCACATATTTGTCCTATACTTAAGAGGTTAAAGTTTAGGTTTTCTATGTGACACACATCGTTAATGGTTAGAGATTTGTTAGAAATCGTACCTTTACCGATGATTTTACTTTTGCTATTTCCAAACACCACATTACCTCCATTGAAGGATTCATATGTGGAGAATATATCTTTATTTCCGGTCATGTGCCTCGTGCACCCGCTATCCTTGACCCATTCATCCGGGTCTAGGTCGACCTTTAAGCACACCTAAGAAAATAATTAACTCAAAAGTTTGGTCCCCATTTGTTCATGGGTTCATTAGTGTTAAACATTCCATTCATGTTAGACATGTATGGATGATTGGTGCTAAACCGTCAAGTTATCTCACACAAGCTAGCCACTTGTGAATGGCTAACCGTAAGAAACTTAAAACAGTTCAAACACTAATGCAATTTAAGATCTAGAGAATATAATGAATTCCCGGGTCGTTAAGTCCCACGGAGACTCAATGGTGTGTAAACACTTGATCAGATGATAGAATGATCACTAAGGATAGTGATCAGAAAGGATTTTGAGATATTTATACCTAAAGAAAAGTTTTGTAAATTACAAGGGCTTAAATGCAAATTAAAGGAAATTAAAAAGTTAAAATATATTAAATAAACGCTATCACTATTTTTACAATGATGTTTTTGTGATTTTATAAAACAAAATAACTTAAATAAACTATTTTAACTAAAACGTAAACTTAAATTATCTAAAAACGTGATTGAAAATGAAAACGTACGTTAAGTTTAAAAATTACGCGAGTGCGCAAGCAAAAACGTAAAATTTATGAAATAAAAGTCCTACAAGTGTAAAAACAATTTTATTACGTACTATATGATAAAAGAAAATTTTAGAAAAAAGATTTATATTTTTTAGACTTTTATATTTTTTATTATGAATTAAATAAGATTTTACACTAATTAAATGTTTAAAAATACTAAAACTATTTAGAAAAATCTGAAACTTTTTTTATAAATTACTTTATACTAATACAATTATATGAAAAATACAAAAGTTGAAAAAGCTATTATAAATAAGCTGGAAATAAGCAAATAAGCTCGTATAAGCTTATTGGAAACAAAAGGGGTATATATTAAATGATGTAAAGTAAAACTGAAAAAGACCCAAGGGCGAGTGGTAATGTGTGTGTGTGGTGAGCTGGGTGGCCAGGGTTCGAATCCCAGCAACTGCTTTTTTGCAACTATTTTATTTTTGGACTTTTTCTTTACAAACTTATTAAGTACTATAAAATAAGCATTTTATATAACTATGACTTTTTATAAAAATGACTAATAAGCTCAGTGAGAGCTTATTTAACTCAACAGTGGCTAAGAAAAAGAAATAAGCAAAAGGGTTTAAGCCAAATGGCTTTTAAGCTAAAAATAAGCACAAGATACACTGGAAATAAGCTAAGCTACTATAAATAAGCTAATACAACAACTGAGATTGCAATTAACTTAAAAATAAGCACAAAACAAACTCAAATAAGCACTTATTTCAACTGGTGCACAGGACACCTTTTTGAATCACTAGGCACCTTCTAGCTTAATTCTAAGCTCTTAGATAAGCTAGAAACTTAAAACAAACACTTGGATTAGCAAGATGACCAGATGAGCTTCACAAAAAACTAAATCACACAGATTGGATCACAATAATGAGCTTGTGAGAAGCTATTGAAAAAGCTAGAAAACCACTGAGTATAACTCAGTGTATACTGAGTGTTTTTAGACAAACAAAAAGCACTTGCAGCCCTATCTAAAAAGCTACAAACTGAATTATTAAACTTGGAACTCAAAGATGACCAGGTTAGCTTCACAAAAAAGCCAAGAATCACAAGCTATGGTTAACTAATGAGCTTTTTGCAAGCTTGTGATTCTGAGCTTAAAACTGTGCACAGAGCACATTTTGACTTTTTTATTAAACTGAAAGTTTGACTTAAATGAACTTTGATTTGATCCTGTGGACTGAATAAGTTGTATTAAGGTGTGTTAAGGCTGATTTGAGCAATCTTATCAACTTATAAACACAAAATCATGATTATAAAACATGGAAATCAAACAGATAAGAAATGAGATGAGATCAAAAGGAATTTTGACTTTTAACCAAAAGAGCACTGGTTTTTCTTGTTTAGATGAACTAATTAGACCCAATGAGACATGCAACCAGCAAAAACAATAACACAAACATTCTTTAACACAGAATAACAAGCTAATCCAAACACCTTTTACTTAGACAGTTAAGAAGCTTTTCAAAGCTTAACAAAGATTTAGACCATGAACTTGATTCACAAACTTATATTATCATATATTAGGACTAAACAAACATAAAACAACAGCAATAGCAACATAAAACCAAGAATCTAGACTTAAGCTAATTTAACTGTCAAAATGAAATTTTTATAAACTACAAATTTAAAAGAACAACCAACTGATTTTTATGTTTAACTACACTTATCTAAAGCTAACGAACATAAAAACACAGAGATTCAAGCTACTAAATAACTAAAACAGTGAAATGTAAAAATGAACAAAAGGCTTACAAATGGCTATCCAACTGAAATCACAGAACCAAGATCAAAATACCACTCCTATAGGCTTACCACTAAGCCACTAACCCAAGGCCATCCAAAATTCACCCTGCTCCAGCTGTGAACACCATTTCTTATGATTTTTGATTTTTCAACTAATTTATTTGTATTTTTGGTGATTTTTGCTTTTTGATACTAAACTGGATTTTATTGTTTCTAAAAGCTTGAAGAAGCTTTCTAGGAGCTTATATGAGCTATCTCAGTCCATAATAACACCTAACAACAACATTATAATCATATGAGATTTTGAGCACTTGAAAATTTGAATAAACTGAAATGAAACTTAAAACTATAATTGATGACTGCAAAAGATTTATTACACAAGGAAAACTTGAAATACAAAGCTTTTAAGTTAAAACATACACTGAAATTCAAAATTACACTAAAACGACATAAGAAATTTAAATTACTCTAGATATTTTGATACAATGCTTCTCTTCCTTCTTTTATAGACTTTTATGACTCCTTGTTGACCTCTGAAGGTATCCCACTCAATCTGAGCCATTGGATTGGCTAAAATCATCAGAACCATACAAGTGGATTTTTGGCGCCAATTTTCTCTTGAGCAGGTTTGAGCAGGTTATAGTCAATTAATGATCTTGGGTGTTAGTGGAGGTGAAGGGGGACAAGGGATACAAGTGGTGAGGGTAGATAGAACAAATCAAGGAAACCACTCTGGTTTTGAGGAGTCACTGGTTTTTGGCGCGCTCTTGTGAGAGGGATAAACAGTAAGGGTGGGTTTGACTTTGTTGACCCGTGGTTTTATAATAAGAGGGGGGGTCAAAATTGGATATGGCAGGGGTCAGGGGATGTTGGCAGGGGTTCTATTTGTTTTGGTTGGGCTCAAAATACAAAGGGGGTCCGTTTGGTTTAGTAGGTATACAAGGACCAAAAATGTAATTTGACCAAAGATAAAGGACTGAACATGCCACTTTTCCATACTTATCACAAGGACCAAACTTGACAAACTTTGATAGTACAAGGACCCTTTTTGCATAAAATTCCATTTTAAAATATCCAAGGACTAATTTTGCAAATTTTCAAACTTGAGGGACCTTTTCAGCCATTTGACCAAAGAATCAATCAAGGACCATTTTTTGACAATTTAGAATATTTCAGGGACCTTGAATGATATTTTTCTTGATTTTGATATACCAGGGACTGTTTTTGACAACTTTTGAAACTTGGGGGACTAAAACTGCCAATTTTGCAAACTTGATCTGTTTTTCATCTGATTTTGATATTTTTGCATTTAAAACACATAAAACACTGATTTGTGATATTTTCATCATTTTGATGCATTTTTGAGTGTTTTCAGATGATTTTGCAGTTTAGATTGTACAAAAATGATGAGTATTTAGACACTCATCAATGGATAAGGTGAATATGCATTCCATGGTGCAAAGTTTTGAAAAGGAAATCCATTTTGCATATTTGGGTTCCATCCCATTTGATGGTTACTTCTCGGGTAAACATTATTAAGTCTCCTAGATGGGTTAGGTTTTGAAAAAGATGGAGCCTTGTTTCTTGCAAAAATGGGATTATATTTTGGAGGTGGTTGTCTAGTAGTAAAATGAGTTGGTTTCTTCTTATTAACGATAACAAAATCAGTTCTAGATGAAGAAGCTATGTTATTACCACTGTTCGCTACAGCAGACCCACGGATCCCTGGCTGTACACTAGCCGGTTCCCTTTTTATGGGATCCGTGGCATCCGCCACAACAGTGGCTTGTTTTTCTAGTTCCTTAACAAATTGTGTTTCTTTGTTTTCACTAGTGGATGGATCAAGTTGTTGAATCCCTAAACCTTTTTGGTTGTATCAAGTTTTAACACTATCTGGCATCATATTTAACGTATTAGTACTCATTCTAGCAATCTTAGAATCTAGTTGATCAACTAGTGTTTGAAGTTGAACGCAAAGTTCACATTCGCCACTTGCTATTTTAGCCTTTTCTAGACGTTTCAATTTTGATTTTAGCTCTATGACTTCTTTATCTAAACGTTGGTTTTGACTTTTTAAAAGCTTGTTTTTGTTAATTAGTTTTAAACTAATGTTGCGAAGTTTGTCATATTTATTATGTAATGAGTCATCATCTAGTGATGAGCTACTATAGTATTCGTGACATACCTCGTCATTTGCCATGAGACAAATTTCTTCGTCCTCCTCGTCGCTCATTCCCCAACGTGCCGCTCACGAACGCCTTTTGATCATCCCGTTTGGGACACTTACTAATAAAGTGGTTTGGGTCCCCACATTTAAAGCAAGCACGATCATCCCTTGGCTTCTTGTCCTCTTTTCTTTTCCGGAATACTTTCTTGTCGTCATACAGTTGTTTGACTTATCTTCCCTTCCTTCTAAAGAACTTTTTAAAGACCCTTACCGCCATAGCATACTCCTCGTCGTCACGATCCGAAGAGGAGTTCTCTTCATCGCTTGAAGCCTTTTTGGCTTTAAGGGCAAGGGATTTGTGTTTCTCTTTCACCTTTGAGGCTTCAGAATCTTTAGCAAGGACAAGCTCGTAGACTTTTAAGTTGCCTATGAGTTCATCAAGGGTGAGGATTGTCAAATCTTTTGACTCTTCGATCGCCGTCACCTTGGATCTCCACTTGGATGGAAGTGCCCTTAGGTATCTCCTAACATGGTTACGGCTAGAAAAAGATTCATCAAGTGCTTGTAAAGATGTAATAATAGTATTAAAATTAGCAAATGAATGATCTATAGTTTCCTCATCCGATATTGAAATTTTTTCATATTCTTGAACAAATAAATCAATTTTATTATTTTTAACTTGTTGATTGCCTTGATGAGTTACAACTAAAGAATTCCAAATTTCTTTAGAGGTTTTAAGCATAGAAATTCTTTCGAATTCCTTTTTGGGTAAAGCATTATACAAAACCATTTTAGCTTCACTATTTTTAGAAAGCTTTTTCTTCATTTCATCATTTAGTTTATCATGAGGTATGTTAACTAAATTTCCTTTATCATCTTTTGAGGTAGCCTCAAAATCACCTTCAACAATATTGTACCAAAGATCAATATCTTTAGACTTCACATACCTTCCGAATCTATTTTTCCAATATATAAAACCATTAGTTTCAAGTAGTGGTGGTCATTGCATAGATTGCCCTTCCTTGTAATTTTCAGAACCCATAGTGATCCAAAAGTTTTAAAATACGGTTTACTTTAAAACTTTTATAAACTTAGCTCTTGATGCCAATTGTGGAAAACTAGAAGAGGGGTTGAATTGTTTTACCGATTTTAAGTTAATTTCAAAAACTTTAGATTCGATAATATGTGAGATCGTATGGATGTAGAGAAAGTATAGATCTAATGACAAAGCATGTAAATAAAGTAAAGCAAGAGATAGAAATGACACAACCGATTTATAGTGGTTCGGCTACAAGGACACCTTCCTTGCCCTACTCTACTCCCCGAGTCACCTACTCGAGAGTTCAAGCACTATGTCAACAAGCTCCTTCAACTTGGCGGAAAAGCCTTCACAACGTTGCTTACACCTTTTTCTGGTACAAAGCTAAATACCGAGTCCGTAACACGGTGGACCAAACCAACACAACTATTACACAACAAATATGTGGAATATCAAATACAAGATCTTCGCTACAGAAATTTTGCGGAGGAACAAATCAATCAAGGACCCCTTGCTTGGATGACTTGTAGAATGCTCGTGATCTCGCCTTAGAGAAGGACCTATATGAGAATCACTAAAGAAAGAATGAAAGAAGTACTCTTTAGATCAAGTGATCTTTTGTTGAAGAGAATGAGAGTATATGATAGAATTAGTAAGAAGAGGGGTAAGTTAGAATGAAGAAATGGCTCTCTATTTATAGGCAAAAATTGCCACTGTTCCTCGGATCCCACCGATCCCTCCCACAAGGGATCCGACTAGTGTAATCCTAGGGATCCGTGGGACGCTCCTCTTTGCCCATGGGTTTTTTGGTTATGGGTCATAGGTCATGGGTTATGGGTTGGTCCATGGGTATTCTTTTAGATACAATGTATCTAATGAGTACAATGTATCTAGTCAAGTGGGTATGGGTCAATACCATGGGTTATGTATATGATCCATGGGTTATGATTTTTACCCATCCTAATAAACTATTACAACAATTTGTATTAAATGGCTATATGTAAATGCTTTACAAAAATAACATGTATCCTTATAATTGTACTTAAGATAACATTATATTTGTTATCAACAAAACACAAAGAGATCGCAAAATATTAATAAACGTTTTTACGGTTTATTTGTTAATAACAAGAATACTTGAAGAGAATCCTGAGCCTGTTAAGACTAAAAGGCAAATCAGAGAGGAAGAGGCAAGCTTAGCTGAAATTGCAAGACTTCAAGCACAAGATGCAACTGAAGAAGCTTGGATTGCTGAACAAAAATTGAAGGATGAACTTATTGCAATGAACATGCAGGAGCAGCCTGAGCTAATAGAAGCACGGAAGAAGAGAAAGGCTCAAGTACAAGAAGCTGCAAAGTTCTACACTAATGAGGATTGGGATATAGTAAGGGCTAAGCTGGAAGCCTACAGATATATCTTAGCTGATATAGGAAGTGAGGATTATGCTAAGAAGATGGTTGAGCTAGTCAATGAAAAGAAGAGGCTGTTAAGAAAACAAAGGGAAAAAGAAAGAAGGAAAAGACCCATGACTAAGGGAGAACAGAGAGAGTATATGATGAGCTATATCAAGAGTCAGGGGGATGCCAATTGGAAGATGTTTTAGCTTAAGAGATTGAAAGCTGATGAAATAAAGGAAGAGTTTGAAAAGGTAGTAAGAGTTTGAAAAGGTAGTAAAGCAAGTTTAAAGCTTTGTTCCAAAGGATTCAGAACTAGAAACTTCAAGTCTTAAAAGACATAGAATAACACTTCAACCAGAGGAAGCCAAAAAGCAAAAGGTTACAGAGGAAGAAGTTGTTGATAAGACTGACTTTGTAAAGAAAGAGGAAGAACCTGAGGTTCAAAAGCCATTTGTGAAGTGGACTAGCAGAAAATCAGTGGCAAAGAAGGGAAAGAAAAAGGATAAGTCTGATACTAAGGAGGAAGTAGAAGCTTATATTGAAGATAAGGTAGATGAACCCTCTTCTAAAGAGTTCACTATGGGTACAATTCCTAAAACTTCAGCACCTACTGCAAAGATGGTAAAATGGAAGATCATCAAAACAGGGAGTAAAGGGGTGTACCAGATCATAAGGGAAGAATATTCTGATGTTATATATGTTAACTTTCCATGTATGCTTCATGATTTAACCAGGGATGATCTCAAGGAGATGTACAGGTTAATGATGCTAAAACATGGAGACAGCAGACCTGAAAAAGAGTATGAGAGAGTTCTTTGGGGAGATTTAAAGACTATGTTTGAGACACCAGTTCTCAGGGGATGTTTGGAACTTGACTTACAAAGAACAAGTAATCAGATGGAGATACTTTGACAGTTATGCAGTTCATTGCCTAACATTGGAGACTGCAGATATCTACATGTTGACTGAGGTAGAATATCCACTCCCAGCTAAAGTTTGTGAAGTTATGCTGGAAAAGAAGCTTCTAGGAGAAAGGAAGAACAAGGTATGTTATCAACTCTTGAGATTAATTGAAAAACAGGCTCAAGAGCAATAAGTTTAGGATGTTTGAAAGAATTTTCAATGTGTGCATTAAAGTAGTGTAAATTATGTTTCTTATCTTGGAAGCTATTGAATTTCGATAATAAGCAAGCTGAATTTTTAAGTAATTCTAATTAAAGAAGGCCTAAATGCTTTATAAGATAGTACGAAATTGTAATAGGAGAATATAATCTTTTCCAATTAATGTGAAACACATTTAAGAGCATTTACTCCTCTATAATAAAATTAAGTCCCTCATAATAGAATCAGTTGGTCATAGCATAGTTCTTACTCAAACATTAACTTTGGTTTTGATTCAGTTTAGTGAGGAGATCACCACACACACATTGTCAATCAACCTAGATTGTTATTCCGTAAACAATCTGCAAACATTTATAATTGTATTATTTTGGATTGAAATGCGAATCGGGATTCTGAGCAAGAATTGAACAAATATGTAAAATACGAAAATAAATAAATAAATATAGATGATCAAAACAATAAAGTTAATAAATAAAGGATGACAATTATTACCGTATATAATCACAACTAATATAATTTACACAATAATCACACCAATAGCGGAAATGTGCCCTCTTTAAATAACTAAAGTGCCTCAGTTTGTGCCCTTTGTGCTTTATCACCGTGATTCGCTCCCAGACGGTCAAGTTTTGTCACACAAGCTGACCACTTGTGAATGGTCAACCGTAACAAACTTAAAACAGTCTGGAACCAAATGCAATGAAGATCAAGAGGAGTATAGTGTTTTCCCAGGTCGTTAAGTCCCAACGAGCTGTGCGAGAATAATCAAACGAATAGTGATCGAGAGAATTTGAACGGGAAAAGGATCGTGATTGATTATACTTAAAGAAAAAGTATATAAACTATAGGGGCTTAAATGAAAATTAAAGAAAATTAAAAAGATAAAATATATTAAATAAACGCTATCACTATTTGCAAAATGATGTTTTTGATTTTTCTTTTATAAAACTTAAATTAAAAACTACGTGACGTACAAAAGAAAATGTGAAAATGAAACAGTATTAATCCTAAAAATATAAAAATGACATTCTTACAAACCTAATGATAAGAGAAAATTTTGAGAAAAAGAAAATTATTTTTAAAACTATTTATCTAATTATTACTAATTAAAAATTATTTTTACTTATTTAATAATAACCTAAAATACAAGAAAATATGAAATAAAGCTGGAAAAATGAAATTATTACTTGGAAAAATCTAAAATAACTAAAGAGAATTTTCAAAACTAATTTTATATTTTTCTGATTAATTTTCTATTTTCTATGAATTAAAAACTATTTAAAACTATTTAAATTGCTAAAAATTACAAATTAAACTATGAAAAATCTGGAAAAATATTTTTTTGACTTTTTATATTTATCTTAACATATAAAAAATGAAAACTTATTTTTTTGAAGTTTTTCTGATTTAATTGTATTAAAAGCTAATTAAAAATGCCTAAAAACTGTTTTAAATGTAGAAAAATAGCAAATGAACAGTGAAAAATATGAAAACTTCCAGAATATTATAAAATATTATTCTAAATATAGGAAAAATAATAAAAGTGGTGCAGGTGTTCAATAATTAGGTTCTGTAGTGAAAAGTGCTTATAAATAAGCACTAAAAATAAGCTATAAGTACCAAATGAGCACCAAATTATCACAGAAGCTAGAGTATGCTAAAATTACTTAAAACCAACATATTACAACTATCCTAAACCTCTGAACAACAATCTACAATGATATGGGTCTATTTAAGCACTAGTGCCAAACAGCCCTTATGTACTAACTTTAAGCCCTTGTTAAGCCAGCTTATAAAAATCACAAAAATAAACTAAAATCACCATGAAAACCACTACCAACCAAAGTGTCTAAATACAGAATTTCAGCTAATAAGGACTAAAATTGAGGAAACTAAAAATGCAAAAGTGAAAGCTATGGAAACGGGTCAAAATGAGCTATTAAGCTTGCATAAGCTAATAAAAAGCTACCACTACTGAACCAAAGGTTGAATAAGCTATAAACAAGTTATGGGAACTTAGAATAAGCAACAACAACAACAAGAAAAACACACTAAATAAGCAAAAATAAGGAATAAGCAAAACGGGAGTTTTGTGAAAAAGGGCTTAAAAGAAGCTAATGAATAAGCAGTTAATAAGCTAAGTAGAGATAAACTAATATTTTTCTAATTAAGATGAGCAGCTAAACTTTAATATCCCAAAAGCTTATATCCTAAATCCTAATGGTAAGATCACAATGAAATTACAAAGTTTATTCAAAAACGGGTTTCTATGAAATTTTGACTTTTGACAGTTATGAAATTTTGACCAATTTGAACTTTGATCTTGATTTGCCAACTGAATATGATGTATTAAGATGAACTAAGACTAATACAAGCTATCCTAATGATATCTAAACACAATTCAAACTTTTGGTTTTACAAATTTTTGACAGATATGAAGTTAAGACAGTTTGATGATGATTTTGACTTTGAGCTATTTCAGAAGGTATATATGAACTAAAATGAGTTTCACATGACTAAATAAGACTGAGTAGACAGGTTATAAACACAAACAAGAGCTCAAGCTCAAACAAGCAACTGATCCAAACACCATTTTAACCAACTGATTTGCTACTTAAACTACTCTAACTACTGATTAAGCTAATGCTAATACTGAAATTGGATCTAGTTACCCTAATTACCACTAGTTAAACAGGTTTAAGATACTTAATGACACAGATACACATACAACAGGTTATGCAGACTTAAAACAGTAAAATGGGAAAGAGATTGAGACCTAACTTGAAGTCCAGCTATTGAGAAGCTTAAGCAAAACCAAACCACCACTATTCTAAACCAAACCCAATCCATTCCAAGCTCTGCAACTACCAATATCCATTTCCAAACCCATTTGATGCTTCAGTTGACTTTTGTTGACCGAATTCCAATGTTGCTTGAAACTAAATTCCAAGCTTACCAAAAGCTTTAGATAGCTTAAATTAACTTATGTGAACTTAAAAATAAGCTACTAATGGTTTGGATATAAGAGTTTGAAAATGGATTTTCCAACAGTGAATCATGAAAATTTGAAACTTAAGTGAAACTTTGAATTAGGACTTGAACTTGATTACAAACACTTAATTAACTTAAATTCAATACATAGAAACTGAAAATTACACTTTAAGACTTAAACTAAGACATTTTTATAAAAACGACATACATATGAAAAATAAAACTAACTACTACTTCTTCTCTCCTTCTTCTTCCTTTATTTATACTCAAAAAGCTTTCCACTAGTCTTCTGATTAATTCCCACTTGCTTTGATAGCCATTGGATCAGTTTTGAGTGATCTAAGCCGTTTGATCAAATTTGGCGGGAAAGATGGTTTTGACCTGTGGGCTTCTGAATTTGCAACTAGGGGGGGTGATGGATAGGTGTGATGATTATGGGGTGAGTTGAAGGGATAAGAGTTGCAGGGAGAGGTGATGGGTGAGGTGTTGCAGGCAACTTGGGTAAAAGGGAAGAGGATAAGCAGTGGGAGGGAAAAGAGGTTTGACTGGGTTTTGACTAGGGGTCCAAAAAGGGTTTTGGCAGGGGGTCACAAAGGTTTTGGCAGGGGACCAAAAGAGACAAAGGGGTCAAAGGATTAGTTTAATATTACAAGGACCATTTGTGCAATTTCAGATTCTTGAGGGACCAAATCTGCCAATTTCTCAAAGTTCACACAAGGGTCACTTTTGACAAGTTTCAATAGTACAAGTACCATTTTTGACATTTTCAAACTTTCAAAGGACTATTTGTGACAATTTTCAAAGTTTAGGATCCTAAGTTGTAATTTTGCAATTTTCAATCTCAAGGACTAATTTTGACAACTCATGAATCCCTAGGGACTTGAAATGATATTTTTCTTTATTTTGATTTACCAGGGACTGTTTTTGACAACTTTTGAAACTTGGGGGACTAAAACTGCCAATTATGCAAACTTGATACGTTTTTCACCAGATTTTGATATTTTTGCATTTAAAACACATAAAACACTTATTTGTGATATTTTTATCATTTTGATGCATTTCTGAGTGTTTTCAGATGTTTTTACAGTTTAAATGGTACAAAAATGATGAGTATTTAGACACTCATCAATCCCCCACACTAAGATATTGCTAGTCCCTAGCAATGTTTTGAGAAAAATTAATGGATTTCATCTCTGATGAGTGTCTAAATACTCATCATTTTTGTATAATATAAACTGCAAAATCATCTGAAAACACTCAGAAACACATCAAAATGATCAAAATATCACAAATCAGTGTTCTATGTGTTTCAAATGCAAAAATATCAAAATCAGATGAAAAATGTATCAAGTTTGTAAAATTGGCAGTTTTAGTCCCCCAAGTTTTAAAAATTGTCAAATCTAGTCCCTGGAATTCAAAAATGTGAAGTTTTGTCATTCAAGGTCCCTGAAGTATTCTAAGTTATCAAAAATGATCCTTGAATGATTCTTTGGTCAATTGGCAAGAAAGGTCCTCAAACTTTGAAAAATTGCAAACTTAGTCCTTGGACCTTTGAAAATGGATTTTATGCAAAAAGGGCCCTTGTTCTATCAAAGTTTGTCAAAAATTGGTCCTTGTTATAAGTTTGGAAAAATGGCATTTTCAGTCCTTGAGTTTGGATAAATTACAAAATTGGTCCTTGTTGTTACTTCTTAAACCAAACGGATACCATATATTTCACAAAGCCCAAATCCAAATCCAACCCATCCTTTGGCCCAATCCAGTTGACCCTTGACCCTTTGGCTGACCCTTGAGCCAGGTCACAAACCATTGTGAACCCCAGCCACCCCCCTTTTTGACCTCCCTGTGTTATTAATTCCCCAGTCAACAGAAGTCAAACCAAGGAAAAACCGCCCAACACTGTACATCCCCTCTCCCATGCCTGATATCTCAAAACCAGTCCTGGTTTTCCCACATTTTCAACTCTCCTCCCTTACCCTGTCCCCTCCACCTCCTCTAAACACCAAAAAACTTTAATTGATTGAAACCAAACCCAATTAATGTCTAAACCTGCTCAAGAAATTTTGGCGCCAAAATCCAAATGTACGGTTCTGATGAGTTAGAGTGATCCAAGGGCTCAGATATGGTGGGAAACATTCAGAGGTCAAAGAGATGTCACAAAAGTCATTATAAAGGGATATAGATGCAATGTATCTTACTATCTAGTGTAACTTTTTAATTTCTAAGTCGATTTAGTTAAATTCAGAATTCCAGTGTAATTTAATCTTTCCAAGTCTTTTGTTTAAGTTATTAAAAGTATTTGAGAACCTTTTTCAGTTTCAATTTCAGTTTTAAGTTGCTTTTCAAGTTTATGCATATTTTCTTGTTCAAAATCTCATAATGATTTGAATGTTGTTAATATATGTTATAAGGACTGAGTAGGCACACATAAGCTCCTAGATAGCTCATAAAAGCTATTAGATATCTTGAAATCCAGTTTAGAAGCAAAAAATCAAAATTCACCAAAAATACAAATTAAATAGCTAAAAAATAAAAAATCAGTTGAAAATGGTGTATACAGCTGGAGCAGGGTGAATTATGGATGGCCTTGGGTTAGAAGCTTTGTGGAAAGCTATTAGGATTGGTATTGGTCATTGGTTCTTGGTTTGCAGTTGAATACCCATTTTTAAGCTTTTTAACCATTTTGGCATTTCACTGTTGAAATTGTTCTTTAGCTCTAATTTCTGTTTCTTATTGTTTACTAGTTATAATCAAGTGTGTTTAAGCCTTAAAATCAGTAGCTTGTTCTTTTCAATTTGTAGTTTACAAAAATTTAGATTCAACAGTTAAAGTTGCATTATCATCAAGTCTTAGTTTTATGTGGTTATTACTCTTGGTTTAAGCTTATTTAGTCCTATTTAATCATAATACAAGGTCTGAAATTAAGTTCATGGTCTAAACTTGAGATTTGCTTTGTAAAACATCAAAACTGTAACTTATAAGGTCTGTTTGGATTTGCTTTCTTAAACTGTATCAAGTCTTGTTTATGTTGTTGTTTATGCTTGCTTTGTTTCACATAAGTGTTATATAACTGATCTCAGTCAAGAAAACAAGTTCTCATAAGCAAAAAGTCAAAAATACATTTGATCTCATCTTATGAGCTCACTGTTGAGTTTTTAGGATTCATGATCATGATTCTGTGTTAGGAAGTTGTTAATTTTGCTCAAGTTAGTCTTATTACACCTTAACATAACATAATCAGTGGTTGAAATCTAATCAAAAGTCACTTTGGTCAAATTCTTAGTGCAAACCAAAAAGTCAAAATTTCACTTGGGTCGTTTTTGAATAAAAAAGATCTTTTTACTGTGGGCTTAATAATAAGTTTAAGCTTAAAAGCTCTTAGGGTATTAGAGTACAGTTGCTAAACAAAAATACAAAAATGCTAGTTCTTTATTTCTCAGCTTTTTAAGTGCTTATTTTACTGCTTTTTGTGGACACCTGTCTGAGATAACTGTCCTGTGCACAGTTAGTTGGTCCATATTGATAAGCTCACATAGAGCTTATAAATTGCTCAAATCTTGTAATTTTTGGTTCTTTGGAAAGCCAACCTGGTCACCTTGAAGTCTCAAGCTTAAGTTTTCACATTTGAGCTTGTTAGCCAGGGCTGCTAGTAGCTTAAAGTTTGTCCCATTTTCTGTTTTTTCATCACAATAGCCAAGTGCTTATTTGCTTGTTTATAGCTTATCAGTGTGCTTTTATGTCTCTTTTAGCTTTATTTTAGTTCATCTAGCTAGTTTACATCTACTTTAAGCTTTTGTTTCAGCTGGTTAGCTTGTTTGAGCTTATTTCACCCAATAAGCTCATAAGCATAACTGTTGGGCTTTTAAGCTTGTAAAACAGCTTATTTGTGGTTTGTAAAATTTTTGTGTTCATTAAAGTTTCATATAATTAGTAGTAAAGTAGTTTTCAAAAAGAAAATCCAGAAAAAGGCCAATTAAAAATCAGTGATAGTGTTTATTTAATATTTCTTAGCTTTTTGATTTTTCTTTTCAGCTTATTAATAAGCAAACCTTGTTTTTATAGTTTTTCTAGTATTCTTTCATCATAAAGTATTTTTAGAAAAAGTTTCATAATTTTCTCTATCTATTTAGTATTTATTATAATTTTAATTAGTTAAAAGTAGCAAATAATTAGTAATAAATAATTAAAAAGCATAAAAAATATCTTTTCAGTTCTAAAATTAGTTTTATCTTATTTTAGATTTTTCCAAGTTAAAATTTTATTTTTCCAAGTTTATTTTATATTTTCTAGTATTTAAGTGTATTTTAAATAATAATTAATTAGTAATAATTAGATAAAAAGTGTGAAAAATATATTTTTGATTCTAAAATTAGTTTTATAGTATTTTAGATTTTTCTCAATCATAATTTTATTTTTCTAGTCTTATTTTGTATTTTCTTCTATTTTAGAGTATTTATTAAATAGTTAAAATAGTTTTTAATTAATAATAATTAATTAAATAGTGTTAAAAAATAATTTTCTTTTTCTAATAATTTTCTTTTATTTATAGGATTCCAAAAATGTTATTTTCATATTTTTAGGTCTTTTATTTCTCAGATTTCACTTTTTATTTTGTACGTCTACGTAGTTTTTAAACTTACGTTTACGTTTCTTTCATCTGATTGTTGTGCTTTCCAGTTCTGTATCCTATTCCTTCCCAATCAATCAGTAGTGTAATATTTCTAATCAAAACCTTTACAGATCACTATCCTTAGTGATCACTCCATCATCTGAATCAGTTTTACACACCATTGAGTCTCCTTGGGACTAAACGACCCGGGAATTCATTGTATTCTCCAGGACTTCATTGTATTTGTGTCTGAGCAGTTTTAAGCTTCTTACGGTCAGTCATTCATAAGTGGCTGGCTTGTGTGAGGTAGCTTGACTGTATTTCAGCACAGATCAATCTCTTTACCAAAAGCCATTACTTCTGGAGTAGCCAAATGTTTCAGTTCAAGTAAGAACCTTGGTACACCGATAACCAAATGATTTTGAGCAAATCACCAGCTTTCAACGGATTTGATTTGTCTTTACCAGAAGCCGTTTGCTTCTGGACTAGCCAACTCTTAGATAAATTATCAATATTATCTTTGGTGAGTCGATTACCAATTATGGTTTTTCAACTGCCTTTACCACAAGCCATAAACTTGCGGGCTAGCCAACTCTTCACTAATTAAAGATATGGTGAGCTGAACACCATACAATTTTGGGCAAATTGCAAGCCGTCAACGGATTTGAGATATCTTTACCAAGAGCCGTTTGCTCCTGGATTAGCCAATCCTTTTGTTTATTAGACATGGCGGACTGATAACCGTAATCTGAGTAAGTGCAAGACACTTGCTCCAAAAAAAAATTTTTGGCCAAAAATGGGGGAATTAGGCGGTATAATTACATGATAAAATTCGTGAGAATTCCCCCCCACACTAGAAATGAATATTGCCCTCAATATTCAAAGTACCGGCGGTTATGCCGAAACATATAACGTAAAAGGAAAATACTACGGCCATTATTTAGCAAGATTTTTTTTTTTTTTTTTTTTGAAACTCTTATATATAACAGCGGGGGGCAACTCCCCCACACTAGGGTGGTACACACGGGTGAAAACCCATGTTTAACTACTGTTTTTGATTACCGAGTCGCTAGCTTGACTCGACCCCGAATTAATTTGTTCATGGGGAAGCAAAGTGGAAGAGACAATCTCCATCGGACTTTCATTCAAAATGTTTGTATAAACATTTGAAGCACGCGAAAGTTCCACACCGATGAGATATACAGAGACAGACCCGGCTCACAAATGGTACATGGAAATGCCTGGGTCAAAGATAATGTCTTCATTCCCGAAGGAGTGAAGAACAGGAGAAGTGACAGAATATATGAAGAAAAGAAAGAAAATCATGATAAAAATCATGAATAACTCTTCATCCTCAATAGGAGAATTCATAGTTTCATGAATCTCATCAGTTAAGCTCGTTTGATCAAGACATATTATGGGTGTGTCTAGATCAAAGTAGAAATTATCATACTCCGGCGGAGATATGATATGAGTGAGTTCACCGGCGAACTCCTCGTGAAGAGAATCAATCACAAGATGTAAATCTGTGAATTCTTGTTCCACTGTAGACTCATCACTATCCTCAATCTGAGTATCAAATAGTGGATTCTCAGAAATTAAGGTGAATTCAGATTCGAATTCAAATAGAGGATTGGTGAGAGTTGTTTTGAATGCTTCAGGAACAAAGTGATTAATATTCTCTATTGGACTGTTGGGATAAGAAGTGAGTGAACGATCATTATCAAGGAGATTTTCAGTCTCTCCCAGATCGGCTTTGAAATCAAAGATATCATCATCACTTTTTGATGAAAGTGGATTGATGTGAGCGAGTTCATCGGTGAACTCCTCAAGAAGAGGATCAGGCTGTGGGAGTGATGTCTCAACATACTCAATGTTTCCATAGGAAGCACAATCGTCGCTAAGAGGCACCGTCGTTGCAGCATGTTCTCAACTCGGGATGCTTCCTTCTTGTATAAAACATAGGCCATGACCTGTTTCTGAAATATTCAATAACCCAAAAATTAGCAACTCATAGAAAGTAAACTATAAAAAAAAAACGATTGGCTTCATAACTTTTATGTGAAAATAACATCAGAATAAGAAGACACAAATTGCCTGAAAGAAGAAACCTTCTTTACTTGTGGTATTTCTCTAGAAATGTAACTAAATGCTCATTGCGTGCCCGATCTTCCACGATATACATTTTAAAGCAAAAATATTTCATTATGTAAACTCAAAAGTGGACTCTAATCAAATATCCCGTTAAGTAATAACATCAAATTGTGAAAAGATGAAATAACAAAAAGCCCAAAAAAGAAAAAACCTTGTAAACGGTTTTCTTCATCCTCAACGTGTTATCATCGATGATCAAAGTTAAACCATGAAGCTACCGCGAGACGATGATAAAGCAACCGCGAGATTGTTATGTACAGGCGAAACCACCATCTAAATAATCAAGACAACAGACAAAGCAACCACAAAAAAATAGTTAGGAATTGTTATCGACGTATTATTACACGAATAAATACACGAGTATGCAGTGGAAAAGGAAATATGTGACAAATCGTAAATTCCTCGATGCATCGTAACTGGAGAAACATCAATTTGAGCGATCGTTTTAACTAATTGGAGATACGATACATATTTATAGTCATTTTTATCAGAAATAATATTTTGAGAACATTGACGTAATTCCCGAGTTACGAATCCTTCGTTTACTAGTCCAAACGAGTCCCGAATCATTAAAATACAAAAGATAACAAAAGTTACATAATGGGTCCTTGGGTAAATTACATTGTCACCCCTAAGTTTACTTTAATTGCACCACTGGTCCCTCCAGGGGTATAAATACCCCAAACCTCTCACAACTCTCTCATTTCACCCTACACTTTGTCTCTCTTCAAAAACACACACAAACCTTCTTTCTCTAACTAGAAAATCCGGCCACCACCCTCTTAGGGTTCCGGCGCCGTTGTTTTTCTGGCCAACTTCCGGCCATCACCAATATTTACACCACCCATCCCATCTTGTAGATCGGGACCCCGTGGTTCCATTTTCATACCACACATGCGTTCAAACTCAATAACGCGCTTTAGATCTCTAACCCTAGTTTCGTAAATTAGGGTTTCGTGGTGAAAAAGTTTTTAAAGGGTCGTGCTTGGTTTGGTACGAGTTGTACTCGTACATGACGCCATCACAACCGTTCTTGTTCATCTCATCCTCTCGGTAAAAACTCAACCGTCTCTTGTATGCATTTATTTTCTATTTTAACCAATTTCATATGTTGTTATGTCTTGTGTTCGTGGGTAACAAATCGTAAACACGTTTTAAAATAAAACAAACATTAACACAAGATTTATAAAACTAAACAAAACAAATCATGAGTGGAAAGAGATTGTAAATGATATGGGTTTGGTTTTGGGTCGATTCTGTTGTGAAAACAGTCAAGTGATTAGACCTATAAGGGTCTCGATTTTCTGGTCCTTGATACTTGATCTCGAATTTATGTGTTAGGGTATGTCGAGTTACAGTTTGGTCCCGTATTGATGAAATTAGACTAGGAATAATTGGTATGGTAATTTGTTTGTGACTATTGGGGACAGGTAGTCGGGTCGGGTTAGACCTTGTGGGAGTTTCGGGTCACTAACATTGGTGGTGTTGTGTGCTAGTCTATTTTGAAATGGGATTTGACTTGGTAATTGTGGGTTACGGGTCGAGATCCGGTTTAGTCTCTATTAATTTAAAAATTCCTAATACAATTGATGCTGTTGTCAAGTTCGAATATAAGTATGTTGGGATTTGGTTAAGTTAAATGGATTGCGGGTCCAATTTTATTAAGACTCAATTAATTATTATAAGTCGTAAAATGGTATTAGCAAAAAATATCGAAACTAATAAGATGATAAGTTGTAATATGACAATGGGTTACTTTGAAATGTACTGGAACAAAGGAAATGGTTAAAAAATGTAAGTCAAACAGTTAACATGTAAGGAGTCGATTTGAAAATTGGAAAACTTAACAAATTAAGCATGTAAGTCAAACGGTTAACATGTAACGAGTGGATTTTATTATAAACTTGTATAAATTACGAGTAACGAATGTGACACCTTTTAGTAATCAAGTGATAAATGGAAACTTATCATTTATGATAAACATGTACGTTTGGGATTAACTGGGTAAATTACCGAAACTTACTAATTACCCTATTTATATTACTTAAATACATGTCGTCATTTCCTAGTCTTTGACAAGCTTGAGTATTGTCAGTATTTCTTGACTTTGTCCATGTCTTTTCCTTTTTGGCGTGCGTTCTAGTAGTATGTCTCGACTATGTCGATGTCTTCTTCTCTTTCGCGTGAGTCGTACGTCGCGTCTATGATTCTTACCACCACACGAAACGTTAAAACTAAACTTTTGAGATATTAATTACAAATTTTTGGATATGATAATGGACGTTTGAAAGTAACGACATGAGCAATCCACGAAAACTACAACACATTATCTTCTATCTATTTCTTTATCGTATGAGCCATATTTTGAGATAATTATATATGCATTATGTTGCGTCAATTCTATTCTATCGTACTTGTCGTACATTCTTCTGGATGCCGTGGAGATTATCTTTAGATGCCAGTCATTTCAATAGTGAATAGTGCATTGCTGTGGCTAAGTTGAGTTTCATAGCCCCTCTTTTCAAAGGTTTTCATAACTATTTTGGGGGAGAATACATGCTGCTTTTAATCAACTATAATTGGATACGTGAATGCTATATGAGAATGACTGTTGTTTGGAATATTTGATTTGTAATTGTTATCTTATGTGTTTATGTGAATGCAAACTATTTTTGGACCTGTCACTACTAATTTGAATTGCTAATGTGTTGATTAGGAAAGGTTCGACATGCGACATTTGTCGATTTAGACTAGGATAGCATCTCTATGCTATAACACGATGCCTAGCTAAGGATAGACCGACCTAGACCAGGGTAGCTTGTATTCTAGGCCTTGCTACGACTGTGCTGGCTAGAGTCGCTCGGGGCCCTGCATAGAGATCTCAAACGTATTGTTGATTATTGATTGGGTTGATTATTGATTGGGTTGATTATTGATTGATTTGTTTATGGATTGATTGATTTATGGTTGGAATGTTTATTATTTTATCTGCCTCAGTCGCAAGTAGCAATTAAACTCTATCAGGTCCGCTATTACTTTTGTAACTAAACTCTATGGACTCCCCAGCGTAAGCTAACCTTTTAGCATGTGTTCTCAGGTTTAAGGCGATAGCTCACTATTGGAAGACGCTTGGCAAGGGGCATGGTCATAGGAGACTCTGATGAATAATCCGGACCTCTTTAATTATCTTTTTGGCCTATTTTCGCACTACTTTCAATAATGTAAACTTATGGTTTTCAATTAATGAATCTTATTCTATATAAATGGATAAAAACCATTCTTTGTACCTTATGTTGTCATACCAAGATTGTAGAACCCAAAGGTTCGTATGCTTTCGCTAGACCATATTCTCGGGGTGTTACAGATTGGTATCAGATCCAAGGTTATAGAGAAGTTGGTATTTTCAAAACCTAGACTATAACTACTTTTTCAAAAACTTAGCCCTATGACCGCCACGTGCCTGCCTGCCAAACTAAAGCCTCGCGTATGACTATTTTAAGGATGTAGATGATTGAGAACACATTAATCGAATTGACTGATGAGATAATTGATGAGATGCTTATGGATTATTTGATGAATTTTTTGATGGGATACTTATCGAATGTGTGCCCTGTTAGTGGACGATTTTAGTCTGCCTATATTAGTAGTTATTTATAAGCATTTCACATGCTTATACATACACAGTAAGGATATCCTCATGCTTACGCATGCCCCATAAGCATTTCCATATGCTTATGCACGCCCTATACGCATGTCCTCATGCTTATACACGAACAGAGAGCATGTCATCATGCTTACACACGCACTATGCCTTTCACAGAGTGTGGAGTCCCAAACCTTAGCTTATAACACTTAGCTCGTATTAAGTAGTTGCCTTGGGTAGTTCCAAAACAAGAGAAAACTTTGTACGAATACACACAAATATGCGGAATCTACTTGAGTATACTTAGAAGATGAAAGTATTCAAACGAACACAGACTGTGATAACCAATACTTCAACATTATTAATCAATAATATGGATACTCTCAAAGTATCAGGGTTATGCAATTTTCTTACGTAATCTCACCACTAGATTTAGAACTTGCACGATAGTAGTAACCATGGGAATGATTTGGGATGTAGAGGACATGGTGCTAGTATAACTAAGTTGGGGAGTCACGAACGAGACCTTTTGTCTCGTGAACGTAAGTTCCATAGATAAGTTTTGATGAACACGAGTCTAAAACGCGTTTAATACTAATAAAACATGTAAACTAGTGTGTTGGTATCGTGTGTTGTGTCACGTTCACGTGTTTTTGCATTTTATCATGTTTATGTGTTCTTGGTCATAACTAGATGATGGGTTATAATGGTTCTTATTATGTCGAAGGGTACATAGTCTCGTGTCACAATTTTGGGTCGAGACTTTCGTAAACCGTTGTTCTGTTCTTAAGTATTGTCAAACAAGTGATAGTCGGTTTTGATTATTAATAATGGATTCATGTCCGCTAGTGTTATAATAATATACGGAACCAGTAAGTGTTTTCAGATAATAAGTTGGACTAATGTGTAATTATTTGGTTAACGGTGAATCAATGGTACGTATCAGTTATTTGGAATTGGGCGATATTTTAATTAATAGCCTTGATTGGATAACAAATTAATTATGGTGATTTAGGTCATTTGTAAGTTATTAACAAACATTAGATTTGATACTCGTTAACCGGTTGTGTTTGGGAATTGAAAGAGTTAATTGGAAGTGTTTAGTGGTGTTGGGTATGTTTGGGTGTCTGTTTAGATGGCGAGATTGGTATGAGATTGTTTGGAGGATTAATTGGAGTTGTGAAATTGTTTATTTTGGACTTAATGATATATATGTCAACTTTGCGCTACGTCGGTGTTATCGTGACTTTTTTGTCTCGACTGACCCCGACAATGCCGTAACATGGTCTTTAGTATTTATTGGGCAATATGATGTGTAAAATCCAAGAGTCATGACTCGGACTTGTGAACTCGAAACGAATAATGACTCGAAACTTATATTGAAGCTTGACATAATATATATAAAAACTAGTAAATAATACTAGAAAATATAGATGATAAATGGTTTTGTACTAAACATTCGATAACAAGGCTCGCCTTGTTATTCGATATTTTAAATAGGGGACCAACGTCTAAAAATAGAAATGTTTTGTAATAAATGAGTCATTAAATGTTTCGAGGGCACGTTTATCGAAAGGTTTCACTTATGAGTATTAATACCATTTATGTGTTGTGTGTGGGTTACGGATGACCTAACATTAATAACATCAATCCACGTGGATAACGGACTTACTAGGTTGACGAATCTAATAAGCGCCCGCTATGTACGTGGAATAACATTACTAATGGGTGAATTATCCTTATGACTCGTTAGGATGTGACTGCGACATGAATAAATGGTTGAGTTTATCGAGTTGACGAATTCGATAAGATCTAACTATTTATTCCGAAACTTATTAAACTATAAAGTTTATCGTTTAGACGTCTCATTATGTCATTATGAGTCGCATTGTGGTTATTTGAGTGCATTCATGGTTTCTTTTCGAGTCGATACCACACACACGATGATACCTAACGCTAATAACTAAATGGTGCAACGATATATTTATAAGATGAGAAAAGGAACACACTTGAGGTAGAAAATATTGAAGTTGAGAATGTGTATTAAGAATTGGTTTATATTAATTGGTTGTGCCTTGCTTGATCAAAATTCATTAAACCTCGTGTGAATATAGACTGATCACCTATATTCAGCCAGAGACAATGGGACATGGACTGATCACCTATTTCCCTCTAAGAGGTGAATTTTGCGATACTGGGAATAGTTATAACAGAATTATGTTCGGGTTAGAGATTGGTTTTAAGAACGATGAGCTTTGGTGGACTCACACACTCACACTCACCAAACATCAAGAAAGCCTTCACTCACACACGACACACTGGCATCGCAACACCTCTCGAACCGTAGTGTTTCTAACACCACTATGAGTCTCCATTTATATGGAATTCCTGTTTGTCACCGTCGAGCGTAATTTGCCGTAAGTCGGGTTAGACCCGATTGGCACCGTTTACATCTGGGTTGCTTATCGGCATAAGCCTCGTCGATCTTACTAGAGCGTTTGGATTTGTTTTGGGGTATTTTTGGATTTGGGCTTGACTATTTTGGATTTTGGTTTTTGGGTTTTTGATTTTGTGATTTTGGACCTCGTTCTGAGTTTTGACTCGTCATTTAATTTCGAATCATCAATTGGTCTCGAAATATTATTCGGCCCCGTTTCATTGATAAACTTGGTAAGATCATCATTCGATCTTGAATCGGTATTCAATCTTGAATTGTCATTCGGCCTCGTTTCGTTAGTAATCTTTTTGGAATTATCATTCCGAATCGGTTCGTTAGTAATCTTGTTGGAATTATCATTCCACACCATTTCGTTAGTAATCTTGATTGGAATTATCATTCCGCCTCGTTTCGTTAGTAATCTTGATTGGAATTATCACTCCGCCTTGTTTCGATTAGTAATCTTGTTGGATTTTTAATCCAGCCTAGTTTAGTTGGTAATCCTGTTACCAACACTTCCACCTCAAGCCTCGTCTCAAATCGATTGTTGTTAAACTTTTCGTAACCATACCATGCACTCGATATTGATTCAAACAACGTTATCAAGTCTATGTGTTCATCTTTCTAAACTAATATTGTTTTGTCGCCATTGCTTCGTCAACAGCTTTCAGTTAAGGTTGTACCTTACATGTTGTTGGAATTATACCTTATCCTCTATGTTGGCATCCATATCGATAACATTCTAACGACCTATTTTAGTGAAGTTGTTCACCGAGGTTATCCTTAGATATTGTTCCATCGATGTTGCTCTAGCAACATTGAACTCTCAACATTGTTTTGTTAACAATAGCCTGCTACGTCATACCACCGATTGTGGTACTACCTACGCTATCCTATCGATGTTGTACCTTACACTCCATCGATGCGAAATTCTCTAGTATACCTACTTAGAGCCGTTGACGTTCACTCGTACTTAGGATTTGATTGGATATCGATTGGTAGTCGAACTTCTTTTGGAAATTATGATTTTGGAGTTGAATATTGAACCCTTCTGCGTTAAGTGTTAAGTGCACCAATGAGTCAATCGACTGATTGCTGTTAGTAATAAATGCTCTCTTTAGGATTTGTACTTTCTGCCTCTAACCTAGATATCATGTTAAGTCAACCAACTGATTGCTAGTAGCAATCAACATTTTTTAACAGAGTCATATTCTGAACTTTCTAGACTTTCAGTCCAGTAGAGATACCATGCTCAACGGAAATCTTGAAATCCTAAGTAGTAACCTGAACCGCGTTCTAAGTAGTAACCTGAACCGCGTTCCTTGTGACCCTTTGAGAAGCACCTGCTATCCTTTCAGAGCTCTCAACAAACGATAAGCTACACCGTAGATTAAACCTTGGAAGTAGATCCCCGCCTTTACCCGAGTAGTTGTTGATAGACCTACCTAACCTATTCACCTCTCGCTATTCAGCAAGATGAAAAGTATGGACGACCTTGCTCGTCTCTCCTCATATAGTTATAGCAATACTAGAGAACCCCTCTATCTTCTTTTAAGGAGGTGAGAGAGCAATCGTTCCTCTCCCTCTGGTAGAGTGGCTTTGATCCTATGAGCTGGTCCTCATTTCTGAGCTCTAGCTCCTTACTTTCCTTCCACTATGGAACTCCGATTGAAAAGGGGAATCCTCCCTTGATCCGTTTTCTCTATCTGAGATTCATTACGTTAGTACGCACCTGATTCTCCTCTCTCAACCTTCGACTTCTTCCGATCCTCTTTAAGGAGGAAGTGCGATCGGGAAGCATGAGTTAAACAAATGGAATTTTTCTTACGTAAAGAACACCGTGTGCTTTAGGAAATGCTGATTTCTATCCTTTCTGGATTGTGGCAATCGCCACACACCCATTTTTCGTCTATCACTTCCTAGATCCGAGAGAACAGATATGGATATGCTTACAGTGTATCATCTCCAGACTGACTGCTGAAGTAAAGAAACCATTCGAACATTAGTAGAACACATCACGTGCCTATCAAGTTTTGCAACGGTTGGGATAGACACCTCTCGTTGGCCAAAATCTCTTATAGATATCTCTCGAGTCTGAAAATGGTTGGGACAGACACCTTCCATTGGCCAACTTCTCCTATAACCATACCTATCGCTTTAGTACCTCAAAGGCACCGTAAGAGATCCTCTATGGTCGTAAGTGCCGATTCCGATGATTGGGAAGAAATGGAAATACCCAACTTAGCAAACCTGAGCCTATTCGAAATGATACCAAGAAAACCGTTCTAAGTTGAGATGGATATGCAAGCTGCTCGCAAACCGTTAGGAGACTCAGACAACGTGAACCTCTTGACCTTCAGGATACAACCTAGGTTGAGCGTAAAGAATCCACCATAAGAATGTGTGAAGCGTTTGGTAAACGTGAAAACTTAATCCTCGCCATATCGATCTTTCTGAAAACCCTTGCTGAAATTAAACCAGTAGTTTAGCTTTGACCTACCATCAGGACTTAGTAGTACTCCCGACATTTCGTGCGTAATAAGATGTAACGACTCGCCAGTGAGGCAATTGTTATTCCTCTGGGAAACCCAAATCTATGAACCTTTAAACATAGTTGACCTATCAAAACCATAGATTATGAAACCGAGCGACTTTAGTAAAGTCGCATCTCTATCTTCGAAGTTCGTAGAAACTCGCAGTAAGATCCTAGATTCACGTAGGGAACGTGAAGGTGAATCCTCGTGCGTATGCACTCGCCTCTTTTAAACCTCAACGAGTAACTTGAATTGAATCGCGAGGACACAATTCCTTTTAAGGAGGTGACGCTGTGACAACTCATAAATTCCTCGATGCGTCATAACTAGAGAAACATCAATTAGAGCGATCGTTTTAACTAATTGGAGATACGATACATATTTATAGTTATTTTTATCAGAAATAATATTCTGAGAACATTGGCGTATTTCCCGAGTCACGAATCCTTCGTTTACTAGTCCAAACGAGTCCCGAATCATTAAAATACAAAAGATAACAAAAGTTACATAATGTGTTCTTGGGTAAATTACATTGCCGCCCCTAAGTTTACTTTAATTGCACCATTGGTCCCTCCAGGGGTATAAATACCCCAAACCTCTCACAACTCTCTCATTTCACCCTACACTTTCTCTCTTTCCAAAAACACACACAAACCTTCTTTCTCTCACTATAAAATCCGGTCACCACCCTCTTAGGGTTCCGGCGCCATCGTATTTTCTGGCCAACTTCCGGCCATCACCAATACTTAAACCACCCATCCCATCTTGTATATCGGGAGCCCGTGGTTCCATTTTCATACCACGCACGCGTTCAAACTCGATAACGCGCTCTAGATCTCTAACCCTAGTTTCGTAAATTCGGGTTTTGTGGTGAAAACGTTTTTAAAGGGTCTTGCTTGGTTTGGTACGAGTTGTACTCGTACATGATGCCATCACAACCGTTCTTGTTCATCTCATCCTCTCGGTAAAAATTCAACCGTCTCTTGTATGCATTTATTTTCTATTTTAATCAATTTCATATGTTGTTATGTCTTGTGTTCGTGGGTAACAAATGGTAAACACGTTTTAAAATAAAACAAACGTTAACACAAGATTTGTAAAATGGAACAAAACAAATCGTAAGTGGTAAGATATCGTAAATGATATGGGTTTGGTTTTGGGTCGATTCTGTTGTGAAAACAGTTGAGTGATTAGACCTATAAGGGTCTCGATTTTCTGGTCCTTGATACTTGGTCTCGAATTTATGTGTTAGGGTATGTCGAGTTACAGTTTGGTCACGTATTGATGAAATTAGACTAGGAATAATTGGTATGGTGATTTGTTTTTGACTGTTGGGGACAGGTAGTCGGGTCGGGTTAGACCTTGTGGGAGTTTCGGGTCACTAACATTGGTGGTGTTGTGTGCTAGTCTATTTTGAAATGGGATTTGACTTGGTAATTGTGGGTTACGGGTCGAGACCCGGTTTAGTCTCTTTTGATTTAAAAATTCCTAATACTATTAATGTTGTTGTCAAGTTCGGATATAAGTATGTTGGGATTTGGTTAAGTTAAATGGATTGCGGGTCCAATTTTATTAAGACTCAAATAATTATTATAAGTCGTAAAATGGTGTTAGCAAGGAATATCAAAACTAATAAGATGATCACTTGTAATATGAGAATGGGTTAATTTGAAATGTACCGGAACAAAGGAAATGGTTAAATAATGTAAGTCAAACGGTTAACGTGTAACGAGTCGATTTGCAAATTGAAAAACTTAACAAATTAAGCATGTAACGACATTGGACTATAACGATTAATGAACTAAAACGTGATTAATAAAGGAGTATCGTGTATTTCATATTTTGTTATAATTTGTAAGGTTAATACGGTATATGAATTAGAATAACACTTGATACACGAGTCATATTGGATATAAGTTATGCTTTAATAAACTTTTGAAACTAACCAAAACTAATGTATTAGACTCGACACGAGTTTAATATATATTTTGATTCGCGATAAGACTAAATATTCTATTTTCTCATTTTTACTAATAGTGAGATATTTATCTATATGATATCGACAAATATGGTTTTATTTATTAAAAACCCTTATCAACTACGTTAATAACTCGTGTTTTACTACGATAATAACTTGTGCTTCATAAATATATGTTTAGCTTCTATAAATTTGTTGAAAATGGATATTTTGGATAAGTCAACTTATTAAAGTCGTAATGGTCGGGAACATGAGTAAACAAACGTGTCAGTTATAAAATACTTTGTGGTATAACTCAAATGAAGTATTTTATTATAAACTTGTATAAATTACTTAAATAGATGTCGACATTTCCTAGTCTTTGACTAGCTTGAGTATTGTCAATATTTCTTGACTTTGTCGATGTCTTTTCCTTTTTGGCGTGCGTTCTAGTAGTATGTCTCGACTATGTCGACGTCTTCTTCTCTTTCGCGTGAGTTGTACGTCGCGTCTATGATTATTATCACAACACGAAACGTTAAAACTAAACTTTTGAGATATTAATTACAAACTTTTGGATATGATAATGGACTTTTGAAAGTAACAACATGAGTAATCCACGAAAACTACAACACATTATCTTCTATCTATTTCTTTATCGTATGAGCCGTATTTTGAGATAATTGTATACGCATTAGGTTGCGTTACTTCTATTCTATTGTACTTTTCGTACATTCTTCTGGATGCCGTGGATATTAGCTTTAGATGCCAGTCGTGTCAATAGTGAATAGTGCATTGCTGTGGCTAAGGTGAGTTTCATAGCCCCTCTTTTCAAAGGTTTTCATAACTATTTTGGGGGAGAATACATGCTGCTTTTAATCAACTATAACTGGATACGTGAATGCTATATGAGAATGACTTTTGTTTGAAATATTTGATTTGTGATTGTTATCTTATGTGTTTATGTGAATGCAAACTATTTTTGGACCTGTCACTACTATTTTGAAATACTAATGTGTTGAATGGGAAATGTTCGACATGCGGCATTTGTCGACTTAGACTAGGATAGCATCTCTATGCTATAACGCGATGCCTAGCTAAGGATAGACCGACCTAGACCAGGGTAGCTTGTGTTCTAGGCCTTGCTACGACTGTGCTGGCTAGAGTCACTCGGGGCCTTGCATAGAGATCTCAAACGTATTGTTGATTATTGATTGTGTTGATTATTGATTGATTGATTTATGGTTGGAATGTTTATTATTTTATCTGCCTTATTCGCAGGTAGCAATTAAACTCTATCAGGTCCACTATTACTTTAGTAACTAAACTCTATGAACTCAACCGCGTAAGCTGACCTTTTAGCATGTGTTCTCAGGTTTAAGGCGATAGCTCACTATTGGAAGACGCTTGGCAATGGGCATGGTCATAGGCGACTCTGATGAATAATCGAGACCGCTTTAATTATCTTTTGGGCCTATTTCCGCACTACTTTCATTAATGTAAACTTATGATTTTCAATTAATGAAACTTATTCTATATAAATGGGATAAAAACCATTATTTGTACCTTATGTTGTGATACCAAGACTGTAGCACCCAAAGGTTCGTATGCTTCCGCTAGACCGTATTCTCGGGGTGTTACAAAATACGTATGATGAAATAATTAACATAAAAACAATAAGAAAAACGCACCTTTTAGCGATAAACGCTAACAAAGACCGAATCTCGTAAGCACGCAAGTGTGTTGTCCACTTGCACGAAACCCATGAATCACCAAAGTAGGTGATCTCTACATGCGTCCACACTACACGTCAACCAATATTACCCGGATGCTAGTACGCCAACGATACGCGACCCAGAACACGAGTTCTTGCTTCGCACTAAGAGAAAGACCAAAATCAAAAAACCCTTACATGGGGTTCTTTATTTCAGTTAGGGACTCAAGAGGAGAGGAGAGGAGATGGATGAAATAATGAGTTCCTAGGACCCTCCTCATACAGTCTTAAGATTAGGGTTACTTAGCTTTGGAAAAAAGCTATATAATCTTGACACAACCAACCCCTCCCCTTTGATTCATGGTGCCCCTCCCCTCCCCCCCCCCCCCCCCCCCCCCCCCCACCCATCTGAAAAGGTCCATTTTAAACTCCTCAAACCGCGCGCGGGGTAGCGGGTGAGTAGAAATTAATACCATTAGACAAAGAATCACACTCATTCTTTAGAACCAGAGTTAGTATTCCGCTTACATATACATTTTAAACTCCTCAAACCACGCGGGGTAGTGGGTGAGTAGAAATCAATACCATTAGACAAAGAATCACACTCGTTCTTTAGAACCAGAGTTAGTATTCCGCTTCCATATACATTTTAAGACATATCAATTTACTTCCAACCTGAAATATGTTTAGGATCAGCTTCCAGTTTGGTCTGTCATTGTGGCGTAAAATATCAAATTCAAGTTGGAATAAATCTTTTTATAGTGTGAAATTTAATACCTGAGTATTATCTATTCTATCTACCAAAAAATCTATGCAATGGCCATGGTTTTTGCCTAATCCACTGAAACTCAAATAGCTAATTCACTAATGGAAACTGAAAGTTGTATTTATAATTATTTAGTGGAGACAGATGTGCAAAACCAATATTCCATTGAATTCATAGAGTAGAAGTGATTATCCTTTTCGAAACAGCATTGATCTTGTTAATATTGAACTGTCAAACGCCATACTGGGAATTCAAAGAACGAAACAAAGAAACAAAAATTGACACACGAAGCTGAAGCTTTATTCAAAATTAGCAATCCAAATACAAAGCCAAATTCAAGGTACCAAACACAAATTCTAATTCTATTTTACAAAGAAAAATAATGTCATTGATCCATAATTATAAGGGAAATTCTAAACCAACTCAAATTAGGAAGCATAGTGAAAACTAAATACCGAATTAACTGAACGCCCTTAGAGTTTAAGTCACTTTTCTAATTTAAGTGAGTTGCACATCTGAGGACTAGCGCCAAAACTTACATATGAATTGCAATATATTCCTATTATCCGTTTAAATGTTTAGCATATACGTAGTATTACATATAATTAGAAGGACAATATAAACCTTTTTTTACCGTAAATTCACAGTGAAGAAGAGCGTTCACTACCAAGAGATCCTAATTTATGTCTTAGCCTGGGCTTGAAAAAAGCATCATGATCCTTATTCTACGTGTGATTATCTAATTAAAAATTTGGTTCGAGTCACATTGTGGAAGACAAATTACACAAACTATTACGTCTAATTAAAAGGTATAACTACACGAGGTGAGTTCATACAGATTTTCAAGAGTATAAGTGAAGTTTTGTCGCAACACGCGGAAATGAAACTCTTTATTAATGCAGATATAAACATTACTAGTCTAGTTCTTCGACTACTTGGGTGTTCCTCAAACATTCCAAACAACAATCAAAAGCAGCAGAGACATCTTGTTGCATCTTCGTCAACATTTCCGGTTGATTTGGAGGCTGAGCATAATTACTAGAGATGGCTTCGTCTAGCCTCTTCCTCAAACTTTCAAAACAACATTTGATAGTACTTTTTCTACGAGCATCTTGTTGCATCTTCCTCATTCTCTCAAATTGTTGTTCATGACCGCCACATAAGGCTTCTTGTGGCATCTTACTCAATCTTTCCAAACAAGATATCATAGCAGTCTGAGCCAAACCAGAAGCACGAGTGACATCTTCTTCCATACTTGTAAATAAATCTTCATAACCAGGATTCTCAACTTCTTCTAGCTTTTTCTGTAACTTTTTCTTTATACGTTCCACAGAAGTTGTATGTTTGGAAACCCTCTCAGCAAGTTCATTCACTCGATCCATCTCCATCTTTATTGCATTTAGTTCAGCCTTAAACGCACCAATATCCCAACTACTATCCATTGTTGACTGATATATATTGCTGTTAATTTTCGAAAAACAACACAAAAAGCTATTTAACAAATGAATGTCTTGCAGATTCAAGACTTCAAGTATATATAACCCTATAGATGATTTGATGGTTGTTTGGTTCCTAAGGATAAATCAAACACATCTTAATATATTGCACTTAAAAACAAAAAAGTGTACCTTAACTTCGAATATATTGATCGTGTCTATGTGGTCACTTATATGAGCTTTTATAGAATAAATCCCGCTATGCATGGAATCCTACTCCAACTCGATATCAGTTTCTTATTTAAAACTTTACATAATAATCCCTTCTTAAATTAATGTTAGCACGATTGACTTCTCATTACTTTTTTTGTGTTTCGTTTTTAATTTGTATGATAATCTATACGAGATTATAAAGTATTATAACTGTAAAAACAGAAAGATGAAGGTGATATTTGACACCAGATTAGAAACTATATTTTATATACGTTTGCATGCATTGTAAAAATTTATAATTCACAAACTAACTTTTAATTCTTTCATTCAGTTCAACAAAACTAAATTTAGTTCTTCTTCTTTTTCACTTGTTCATTAAGAATCGTGGAAATTCATCATCTTTTTCTTTATTTTCGCGTGTTTTCAACCTGAAAACAATCATGTCGAATGCATCATCGTCATCTTCTGATTCGTCTTCTTATTCAAGTGACAGTGAATTAGGTGATGTTGGTTTACCTGGATTATATGCAAGATTAGCGTACGCGAAGGCGGATTTGGAGTTAACATTAATCGAACTTGATGATATTCATGACCAATCTTTATCTACGATTCCTGACCGTATTACTCAATGTCAAGAAGGGTTTATGAATCGCATTAGGGAGGTGGAACAATGCAAAACAAAACAGTCTCAAGAGGCATTAAAGGCCGAATCTTCATCGTCAAATGCTGCTATTGTTGTTGCTCTTGACGAACCGCAACAAGACCATAAAGAATCATCCTCGGTTGCAGTTCTTGATGGTGATTCAAGATCCATTGCTGTTGATGTTGCTGTGAATAATAATGGGTTGCATCCAGTTGCTGATTCACCACAAGATGAAGCTGTTCAAGGATCGTCGCCACTTCTTGATGATCTTGCGGAGATTAAACAAGGGTTGCAACAATGTAATGATTTATTACATCAGCAAGCTCCACAACAAGAAGAAGTTGCTAAATATATTGTCGAAACCCCGCCCTCAAAGCTTGTTGAAAACCGTCATGAAACATCTACTCGGGAAGGGGAAACAAGGACAAGTACATTCGAGTTATTAAAGAAGCTAGATGATGTGAGTGCAAGTATGCAATTGCTTGCGGTCGAGTTTGATGGTATTGTAAATAAAGTTGATGGGTCTACACTTCTTGATCGTGTTTCTAAATTTAAAGATGAGATTCAGTTTAGTTTGAAAGTGATCAAGAAACATGGATTATGTGCTACTGTTCTTGATCAAAATGAAGGTTCCAATACGATTACTAGTGATCAGACACAAGATGATATAGGAAAGATTGTTACGTCAGTTGCTGAACCATGTGTTAGTAATCGAAATCTTGAGATTGAAGATGATAATGAAAAGATTGTTACGTCAGTTGCTGAACCATGTGTTAGTAATCGAAATCTTGAGATTGAAGGTGATAATTCAAATATCATGCAACAACAAAGTTCAAGTAACCAACAAGGTCCACCACAAGATGACGAGAAAATCATAGATCCTGAATCATCTGTCGATCTGGATCTGCATGATATGCAACATCATGATACTGAAGAAGGGCCACAAAAAGAAACAAATGAAGATGATCCATCACGAGAAGATGTTGAGAACCCTAAAAGCGTAAGTGATGAACAAGGTCCACCACAAGTCGTTGATACTGTTAGAGACTCTGAATCATCTGCTGATATTGAACGTAATCTGCAATTCCCAAGCTTACATCAGTATAAAGAAGGTCCGCCCCAAGAAAGAATGAATGATGAAGGTCGATCAAAACAAGTCAAATATAAACAAAGGCCAGAAATTATGGTGGAAATTTACAAGCGGAAAGTAGCAGTTATAGGAACTCATCGTGAAATGAATCGATTTTCATTTGGCGAATATTTTGCATTCACATCCAAAAAAGCTAAGAAGAAACCACAGGATAGTTGATTAACGTTATTAATTGGTTATCATATTTTGCTGCATTATAATTCAATGTATCATCCATAGTGATAACTGTCACAAGAGTCGAAACAGTAGTGTTATTTTTCAAACTCTGTATAAATGATCGAGCGTTGGCTTAGGTTACATATATTTTCTAGTTTTGATACGAATATGACGGATGGATCATGTTGATGATTAACGTAAACACTTTGGCATGTCAGTTTATAATGTGTTAGATAGCTTTTTTGATGTACGTGTTGTTAAAAGTTTCTTGAAAAAAATTGCAATTAGAGTAATCACATATAATAGCAAAGATTGCTCACATACATAATGCTATTATAAGCATTAAGCAGATCCTTTTACCTGGTACAATTAATGCGAGACACTACACCAAAATATGAGTTTGGGGACGGCCTTTATTTTTGGGTCGACAAAGTAGTGCCAAATTGCAAGTAGACCCACACGTTTTCAACAAAAGTAGCAGTCAACCCAAAAATTTTGGCACGACGCAAAAAGGCACGACATTGTCGTGCCTTTTTGTAATTATTTGTTTTTTATAATTTAAAATCTTTTTAATAAACCACTAAAGTAAATAAATACATCCCGCCCTTTTTTTTAATCCCGTCAAACACTTTGGGACGACATTGTCGTCCCAAACTGTAAATCTATATATATATATATATATATATATATATATATATATATATATATATATTAAACGTTATAAACCAGTTTTTAATTAAATTATTTAATTTTAAAAAATTATTTTTATTTAATTTAAATACTTTTATTTAATATAGAATTAAAATTAAATAGTTTATATTTATAATTAAATACTTTAATTTAAAATTAAATACATTTATAGAATTAAAAAAAAAAAAATATTTAATGTGGAAGAGTAAAAGTTTTCCGTCATTATTTTTCCCGCAAAGTTTTCCTTATATATCCCGACAAAACATAAATAACCCAATCGTCAATTCCCACAAAACATACGTAACAATAAAATGCCTGATTACATGCCGGAAAAAGAGTGATCACTGGTTTTATCGTCGATATATCTCTTTACTCGAGTTCTTGATACGTATGGGTCAGAAATTTATGATGAATATGGTTCTTACAAGAACATAGACCCGTTGATGAGAGACCGCATTCTGGAATGGTTAAGGAAATAGCCATTCTACAGGGTGTATTTGGACTGTGAAGCTAATGGTGTTGGAGGAGAAAACACGGTGGAAGCTGAAGCAATGTTTGAGCAGTTCGTCAAGCAAAGGAAGGAAAAAGATGAAGCTGAAAAAAGCCCGTTCGATTACACATTTGATGATGCGGGAAATAGGGTAACAAATCTTGAAGCATTGTTTGAACAGTTCGTCAAGCAAAGGAAGAGAAAAGATGGTGCAGGTTCTAGCAGAGCGGGAAGTAGCAGGGAAAAAATTTGAATGGGCGATGTTTGTTATGGTCTATGTCGTGTGTATCATATCGTTTGAGTTGTTTCGTTTGTGTTAATACAAATAAGCCGTAAAAACGTTTATTTATATTTTACGATCTTCTAATGTTTTGTCGATAACAAACGTAAAATCATATTAACGAAACAAATAAAATACGTAAATGGTTTGAACTATTAGTTTCTAACATATTCACATTTTCACATAAAACACTAAAACAAGTATAAGTGATTTTATGATTTAATATTACATATGTACAACAACTAGTGTTTACATATTTGGGTAAAATATATACATAACTAGTATGTAGTATATTGGGTAATATAAATGGGTAGAAACTTAAGTATCATGACCCATTGAGCTTGACCCATAACCCATTGCATGACATCATGCTTATATCATATATGGATAATATCCATAACCCATGGTATTGACCCATACCCAATGTTTAGATACATTGAACCCTTGGTGAGCACTCAAGAGAATGTCTAGATACATTGAACCCTTGGTGAGCACTCAAGAGATACATTGTATCTAGCCAAAGATCCATGGATAAACCCATGACCCATAACCAAAATACCCATGGGCAAAGAGGAGCGTTCCACGGATCCCTAGCTTTGTGCTAGCCGGATCCCTTGTGGAAGGGATCCGTGGGATCCGGGGAACAGTAGAGAATTTTATCTATAAATAGTGAGCCATTTCTTTCCTTTTAGCTCACTACTTCACATATATTCTCTCCAAGAATTATATCTCTCTAACCTCAGATCCAAGAGATCTATGTAGTTTTTCTTTTGTTTTTGTGTGATCTTCTAGGTTCCTCTTAAAGGCAAGATCACCACTTCTTGAAGACGTGCAAGCTCAAGTCCATGAGTTGCCATGCTTCGTCATCATCAAGACAACTATGGTTCTCTTGTTGATAGTTCTTCCTTTCTCCATAGATGTTGGATTGAAGGCATTAGTGAAGGATGTCGAAAGTGTCAAGACGAAAGCATTAGAAAGATGCTTATCGATCGTGTCAAGAGCATTAGTGAAGAATGCTATAGGTGTCAAGACGAAGGAATTGGTGAAGGGTGCCAAGCGTTGTGTCAAAGGCATTAGTGAAGGATGCCGAAGAATCGAATCAAGTAGCATTTGGGAAGAATGCCTAGGTCGTATAATCGATGAGGTGCATTGTTATACATATAAGTATTTGTTTATTTACAAGGATGGTGATGTCCTTGATGGTGTTGTAACAAGGAGTAGATCTCCTTGAGATTAGGTGTTGTGTCGTGAAGGGTAGTAGTTCCTCCATAGTAATGGAACTAGGTGCTTAGCCTAGTACCTAATAAAGGGTAGGCGACATTGTGATATGATTAGTTCTCCTAAGGTGTGAAAGAACTCGTTGGTTAGCCTAGCACCATATAAAGGGTAGGCGACGTTGTGTTA
This sequence comes from Chrysanthemum seticuspe, assembly GCA_019973895.1. NCBI lineage: Eukaryota > Viridiplantae > Streptophyta > Magnoliopsida > Asterales > Asteraceae > Chrysanthemum > Chrysanthemum seticuspe. The sequence continues at coordinate 116,790,646 of BPTQ01000008.1, forward strand.
GGTGTGGTTCGCCTTGGTGTGAAGGAACTCGGTATTTAGCTTAGTACCGGAAAAAGGTTAAGCGACGTTGTGAAGGCTTCTCCGCCATAAGGAGTTGGTGTAGTGTTTACGAACTCTCGAGTAGGTGACTCGGGGAGTGGAGTAGGGCAAGGAAGGTGTCCTTGTAGCCGAACCACTATAAATACTTGTGTCGTGGTGATGTGCTTCTTACTCTTTATCTTTCATTACACATTTATATATCTATCTATCAACGTCCAACATAAACAACCAAATAGATTGACATAAGTCGATCTAAATATTTAAAAGTAAGTTTTAAATTGGTAGAACTATTAAACCCCCCCTTCTAGTTTTCCACAATTGGCATCAGAGCTTCGTTACCAAGTTTTGTTTTGTATATTGTACTTTGAAAACTTGATACGATCCGTGCATGTTTGAAAACTACAAAGAAGGGAATTTCTTAAAACAAAAAGTCATGTTTTTAGAAATCATCATATGTTGGATAGTGATAGATCATTCTAACTTTTTCCTTTGAGAAGTCTTCATACTAGGATTTGGGTATCTTAGAAGATCATGAAGTATTTCGCGTCTATGGTTTCTAAAACAATAAAAAGGGAATATAGAAAAGGATTGGGGTATCTTAGAAGATCATGAAGTATTTTGCGTCTATGGTTTCTAAAACCATAAAAAGGGGATATAGCAAAGGTATGTTTTCTTAGATACATTTTTTTTCAAAAACGTGCTAGATTGCTTGTGGACAAAATGGTGATATATGCTTCTATCTTAAAATAAGCATAATATGAAAAGTGTTTTAGTGATTTTTTTTTTCGTTGAAGTTTTGTTGTTAGATATCTTGTTAATCAAGCTTGAATAAAGGTAAAAATGGGTAATATAACTTCACTAAAAAATCTACAAAGACTAAACCTTTTCGTCGGGTCAAAACGTACATTTTTGTAATTCTGTGTCAGATCCGCGGATCCCTCAGGTTACACTGGACGAATCCCTCAAGCAAGGGATCCGTGGGATCCGTAGGTACTGAAGACAGTTTTTGTCTGAATTTCAAAAATTCATAACTTTTTAACCGTAAGTCGTTAGAAGTCGTGCCACCTATCGTTTTAAAGGTATTTGAGTCAACTTTCATTTAAAAATGATTTCATAAACTGATTCAAAACAATAATTTACAGAATCATTGATTAATAATAGAAAGTCATTTTCGGTCATAACTTTTGCACAAACTTTTGATCTAATTGGAGACGGATGTTTTCGCTTTTGAATAACAATGTGTCCTCTATTGAAATTAAGGTTTTGATCATATTTATAAATATAAAATAAACTAATCAAGCTTGGTATACATGTTTATATTTAACACAAAGCGATGAAAAGAACTTTCGTATACTATGCTAAATGATAAATTGTCTTCTTTGCATTACTTGATTATTTTCTTATCTCAAATAGCTTTTGTGCTTGTTTGATTGAATAGCATATGTGGTTTCCTTACCTTGCTATTCATTCTCTTGTTTGTCGATTTAGTAATATTCTACTAATCAATGTGCTATTTGAAGGAGTGTTTGGGATAACATCTAGTTGTGTCGAAAATGTTAGTTTAGATATTTAGATAAGTCATATAGGTTGAAAAATGGTTAAAACATATAACACACTAAATGGATTTTTGATTGAGTTTGTCATAGGTGCTTATATGATTTCCTTTGTTCTTGTATCATTTTCTAAAAACAACAAGAATGTACATCGGATCATAACCTACACTTGTGTTGATGATGTACTCTCCCATTTTCCTTTTCATGATTGCTCTCCAAGCTTCATAGTAGGATTGACAACTTGATTATTTCATCCGATATACTCAAGTAAATTATTTTGCAACGCAAATATAATTGTTCATATCCGAAAGTCCAAACTCTAGCTTTCCAACAACATATGTTGAACTAGCTCATCCAACCATTTTTTTTGTTCACCATATGGACAACTTTTAATTATTTCTTTTTACACCTTCGTCACCTTAGTTGTTTCAAGTATAATATTAATAAAAACGAAGCAAAGTATCATCATTGTTACTCTTCGATAGGCCATTGTAGGAATATAAAGTTTCCTAACTTGAGAATGAATACTGGAGAACTTATTGCACTAGAAACTCAATTTGACCTAACGGTTGAATTGCTTCCTTGATGGAAGTTGGGTATGTGGAATCACCCGTAAAAATGGTCGTGTTTAGCCGTAATTGAGCACCGCTAGTAATAGTCTCATATTCATTCTCTCACTTGAGAAATCTATACTCCTATGTTTTCCTAAAGTAAGTTTACAATGGAAATACTTTGCGTTATCTTAGGATTACTAATCAAACAAGCTGCAAAATTGATTTTTCTATTAGTTAATCACAACCACTTTCCTCATCAAGCGATTATCTTGCCTTGATCGAGAAGAGCTACATGACTTCATGGATGAAGTTCATTGTATGCTAATCACCATTCGTAATGACTATACATAACTCATTGCTTCCGTTGACCAAAACAACAACTCTGGATGAAGTATAGGATTTTCTTGAACTAGCACCTCACAACTCTATTGTTGTGAATACTATCAATTACTCTTTTCTTTCTTGACATATACCTTGCACGCCATTGTTAATACAAACGATTTACTAATCTAGATCGTAAATAGGTTTTGAGTTTCTTGAATAGTGCTTGTTAAGTTCGATAAACCTCTTTGTTATTTGTGAGCTCGATCTCATTTGATATATTAGTGTTAGAACTTCTTAAACTTGAAATATGATGCATTCTCAAAGTCATTGCATACCTTTTGTAAAGGTTCTGCTTAGCAGATAAACGGATCCCAAAATTTGTGCTTGACGGATCCCTACTCTTAGGGAACCGTGGGATCCGGCAAATAGAAAATGCAATTGCAATCATTGTATTTCAATCATGTCCTTAGAACACCTCACACTAAGCTAAACATAGTGTCTTAAGGCAAATTAAGTCCTTATCAAGTTAAGTAGATCCTTTCCTACTCAACTCACCTAGATCACACTCTAAGACGCTTGTAGATCTATCATTTTCACTTTAATCCATTACTCTTCCGCTCTCTATGATCACTCATCATTCTCACATGATTCCTCACGTCTAGCTTTAGAAATCTTTCGATTATGGCAAAATTGATCATAAATCATCCTTACCTCAAAATTGATCAAAGTTGATCAAATTCTAGTTTTCCCATCTCAAAGCCTTTAGGATATTTTCCAAAACACTATCCTAAGTCACAACCTGATCTCTAGGATCATTTAGCTTCTATTGACACTCTCATCTTTAGTGTCATCCTTGCTCATTAATTGGTACTCATGAAAGTTCCAATTTCTTCCATAAAAAGCAATCATTTGCTATAACACTCATTACTCTTGATCATTCAAGTGTACCCTCATCTTAGGAACTTAGGAGGACTGAAACACTCAAAGTAATATAGATCTTAGATCTTAGAAACATCATTTCCACTCTTTCATAGCTGCTGAGAGCCGGATCCCTAGGATTAGCCTAGACGGATCCCTATAAGGAGGGAACCGTGGGATCCGGATGACAGTCTATGTCAAATCTTGCTAAAACAATCATTTCAACTCATCTTTCTAACTCAAACACTCCATCTCTTCTTAAATGAGTTCCTAGATCAGTACAAACTCTGAAGTTGACTCTTGTGCATGATAATCATCACATTCCAAAGGATATTAGAGGCTTAAGTCTTGAATGCACTTGCCAAATCCTTCCCTTTATAAGTCATCTTGTTAGAATCCCTTAGTCATCAAACACAACATAATTCTCAGCATTTAGAAACCTTTTCCTTAGTCATTTCATCATGAGGAAAGCTCCTAGTGCTAACTCATCCACCCAAGAACCACCCAAGAAACTTGCTCATGTTGTACATGAAATTTCCTCAACCGAATCATCTCCGGTTAAACCCACAAATGCTAGGATTTCCCTTCCACCGAATCATCACCCGTAAGAGATAATAGTGCTAGAATCCCACCTCAACAAACCCAATCAACAATTGCCAAGAGAACCGCAAGAATTAGCATTAAACCTTTTAGGTTAGAAAAGGGATCATCGAGCTCTAAACCAAACATACCTAGTTCTAGCAAAACGTCTAAACCTTCAGTCCTAGAGCATGGACTTCACCAAGCCTCTCTCTATTCATTAGAGTATTCACCACCGAGAACTTCCCATTCACCAACCTTCTCGTTAAAATAGGAACCACCTACATCACCAACTAGTCCGTCGTTGGAAACAAGGAACCACCAAGGACTTGATCATATGTAGGAATTTCCATTACCAACACTCTCATTCCTAGTAGAACCTCATCCGAAATTACTCAATGTACCTCCACCATCATTTGTAGAACCTCCTCAAAACATCCTGTTCCTAATCAAGACAATAATTGCTCTAATTGTCTAATCACCCAAGGACTTGTTCAAGAAGTACGAAATGAGTTACATTTCATGTTTAATCATCTTCTTGAAAGTTTGGACCAAATCAACAAGTTTACTCATCCCTAGACTCAAGCACATTGTTGCGTCTTAAGCTTTGGTCACTTATTAGTATTAGTAGAATATGGTTAAATCATTCTCTTAGTTTGTAGAGATTTGTTGATCATCTCTTATGTTTTATTGAATGATAGTTTACTTGCCATATTGCATTGAGTATATGTTTGTTGGATGAATACATATCTCATTTTGATGTTAACATTACTTGTTACATCACCATTGCTGAATTTAATCATCAGCTATACGGATCCCTCAAAATTGCCTAGACGGATCCCTACTAGGAGGGAACCGTGGGATCCGTGAGACAGAAAACTATTTTTCTACTAACTTGGACCACATATGCAGGAAATTGTGCATTATACTTGTTTTCTAACCTTTGTTTTGTAGTTATTCAATCTACACTTGAAGTCTTTTGACACCCTAAAGCTAGGGGGAGCTTTGTGTCAAAACAATACATTGCAAATTACTTGCAATATTAGGATTACATTTCTCGACATCCCTTTGCAAAATTGCAATCATCAAGGGGAATCATATTCGTCACTTAGACGAAATCTTTTGCAAACTTAGTTGCAAACAAACTAGCTTAGCATTACTTTCTTGACGCCCTTACATAGGGATGGACTCGTCAAGGGGGAGTAAAAGACGAGATTCGTAACAATGTGTTGCTTTCTTTCACATGTTTTTCCTAAAAACAATGTGTTGCTTTCTTTCGACGCTCTTTTTGTTTCTACAAAAAGGGGGAGAAGAAAGTAAATCTACAAATTCAAACTTTTACGAATTTTAGCTTTTCCTTAAAATAATTTTATGTTTTGTCATCAACAAAAAGGGGGAGATTGTTAATACAAATAAGCCGTAAAAACGTTTATTTATATTTTACGATCTTCTAATGTTTTGTCGATAACAAACGTAAAATCATATTAACGAAACAAATAAAATACGTAAATGGTTTGAACTATTAGTTTCTAACATATTCACATTTTCACATAAAACACTAAAACAAGTATAAGTGATTTTATGATTTAATATTACATATGTACAACAACTAGTGTTTACATATTTGGGTAAAATATACACATAACTAGTATGTAGTATATTGGGTAATATAAATGGGTAGAAACTTAAGTATCATGACCCATTGAGCTTGACCCATAACCCATTGCATGACATCATGCTTATATCATATATGGATAATATCCATAACCCATGGTATTGACCCATACCCAATGTTTAGATAAATTGAACCCTTGGTGAGCTCTCAAGAGAATGTCTAGATACATTGAACCCTTGGTGAGCACTCAAGAGATACATTGTATCTAGCCAAAGATCCATGGATAAACCCATGACCCATAACCAAAATACCCATGGGCAAAGAGGAGCGTTCCACGGATCCCTAGCTTTGTGCTAGCCGGATCCCTTGTGGAAGGGATCCATGGGATCCGGGGAACAGTAGAGAATTTTCTCTATAAATAGTGAGCTATTTCTTTCCTTTTAGCTCACTACTTCACATATATTCTCTCCAAGAATTATATCTCTCTAACCTCAGATCCAAGAGATCTATGTAGTTTGTCTTTTGTTTTTGTGTGATCTTCTATGTTCCTCTTAAAGGCAAGATCACCACTTCTTGAAGACGTGCAAGCTCAAGTCCATGAGTTGCCATGCTTCGTCATCATCAAGACAACTATGGTTCTCTTGTTGATAGTTCTTCCTTTCTCCATAGATGTTGGATTGAAGGCATTAGTGAAGGATGTCGAAAGTGTCAAGACGAAAGCATTAGAAAGATGCTTATCGATCGTGTCAAGAGCATTAGTGAAGAATGCTATAGGTGTCAAGACGAAGGCATTAGTGAAGGGTGCCAAGCGTTGTGTCAAAGGCATTAGTGAAGGATGTCGAAGAATCGAATCAAGTAGCATTTGGGAAGAATGCCTAGGTCGTATAATCGATGAGGTGCATTGTTATACATATAAGTATTTGTTTATTTACAAGGATGGTAATATCCTTGATGGTGTTGTAACAAGGAGTAGATCTCCTTGAGATTAGGTGTTGTGTCGTGAAGGGTAGTAGTTCCTCCATAGTAATGGAACTAGGTGCTTAGCCTAGTACCTAATAAAGGGTAGGCGACGTTGTGATATGATTAGTTCTCCTAAGGTGTGAAAGAACTCGGTGGTTAGCCTAGCACCGTATAAAGGGTAGGCGACATTGTGTTAGGTGTGGTTCGCCTCGGTGTAAAGGAACTCGGTATTTAGCTTAGTACCGGAAAAAGGTTAAGCGACGTTGTGAAGGCTTCTCCGCCATAAGGAGTTGGTGTAGTGTTTACGAACTCTCGAGTAGGTGACTCGGGGAGTGGAGTAGGGCAAGGAAGGTGTCCTTGTAGCCGAACCACTATAAATACTTGTGTCGTGGTGATGTGCTTCTTACTCTTTATCTTTCATTACACATTTATATATCTATCTATCAACGTCCAACATAAACAACCAAATAGATTGGCATAAGTCGATCTAAATATTTAAAAGGAAGTTTTAAATTGGTAAAACTATTCAACCCCCCCCCCCTTCTAGTTTTCCACAGTTTGCTTGCCGAGTTGTTTCGTTTGATCTGTTTCGTTTTGTTGTCAAGTTGTTTCTTTATTCATGTGTAATTTAGTGTTGGAAAAGGGGTGTTTGGAAACCATAATCTTGTTAACTAATAACATGGTCAAATTGAAAGGTACATAGTAACAAGTGATACGTATACCAATAGTACCTATACTTGGTCGTTTAACATGATACGTATACCATAATCTGGTATTGGAATTAGTATTGGAAAAGGGGTGTTTGGACACCATAATCTGGTTAACTAAGAACATTACTAGCTTTACAAATCCAGCATGTGCTTTGATTTATAAAAATACTTGACAGATACATACTACAAGAACAACAACAACATCAACAACAACAACTACAAGAACAACAACTACATCAACAACAACAGCTACAAGAACAACAACAACTACTACTACTACATACGAAGATTTTCCATGTCACCTAACAGCTCACGAAGTAATGCATCCGACTGACATGTGTGGTCGTCAGGAATCCTTGCCATTTCAAGTCTGGCCTCCAGCAACCTTACTCTTTTCTCTAGCACATGTTTTTGTGATTCCAACAAGTTTATCCTAAGATCTTTTTCATGGCAGCTCGAGCACTCTGTTTGTGCAGATCCATAACCTTGAGAAGAGATTTTTCTTAAGTACTCATCAAATGCATCCTTCCACATAAAATATCCGCACCCATTATCTTTTCTGGGCTGTTACATAATAAGAAAATTATAAGAGATTACAACCCAATTAATTGTATATTTACATAAATAAGAAATGTATGATTGTTCACCTTTGACAGATGACATGAATAATATTGTCATCCAGATGAATATTCTCTATGTGATGTTCTTAATTTTATATTTCCTGCTCCACAAGAACACATAAAAGGATTAAATGGCTCCATCTCAGGTTTTGAAAATTGTGTGAAGATAAGAGGTTGTGAGGTTGAGTGGTTTTGAGGATAAGATCTGGTGGCTTTTGGTGGGATAAGATCTCAAGTTTTCTTTATGTGATATATAGAGCAGATCTGGTAGATTTTGGTGGGAAGTTTTGGCGCCAGTATTTTTGGAGGGAAGTTTTGGCGCCATTATTTTGGTTGGATGTTTTGATGAGATAAAGAGTTATAGACTACCCAGTTTTGATGATATCACCTTGACTTGTTAGTATAACGATATTATCTTGACTCGTTCGTTTAACATTGTCATGTATAACGATATCACCTCGACTCGTTCGTTTAACATCATGTATAACGATATCATCTCGACTCGTTCGTTTAACATATCATGTATAACGATATCACCTAGACTCGTTAGTGTTACATATCATGTATCACGATGGTAAACCTGAAAAGAACCATCCTCCTAGAAGCTTTACCTATGAGGAAATCATGATTCAAATTAGTAAAGTCTTTAAAAGTGTCTCAGGGAAGCATCCAAATACTTTAAAAAATAACCCTAAACCTAATCGAGAAATCGAATTGAATTGGAGTAAGCGTTCTATCTTCTACGAACTGGAGTATTGGCCCGTTCTTCTACTAAAACACAATGTCGATGTCATGCACATTGAAAAGAACGTGCTTGAGAGTGTGCTGAATACCTTGTTAATGAACGACAAATCCAAAGACACGCTAAAGGCAAGGCAAGACTTGAAAACTTTGGGAGTTTGAAAGGAGTTGTGGCTCGTTGATAAAGGAAACGGGAAGTTCGATAAGCCTCATCCAACGTACTCTTTCACACCAGAAAACATAAAACGTTTTTGTAAATTCATCAAAGGAGTTATACTACCTGATGGGTTTGGATCCAACTTCAAGAAAAAAGTGACCGCTGATGATAACAACATAACGGGCCTAAAATCTCAAGACTGTCATATAATGATGCAGCGGTTACTTCCTTATGGAGTTCAGCGATACTTACCTAAAGACATTTCAACCCCATTAATCAAGCTCTGCCTATTCTTTAAGCAGATTTGTGCTCAAAATTTGATGCAGCAGGACATGGAGAAAGCTAAAAAGCAAACGATCGAGGTTATGATTAATTTAGAGCAAATATTTCCTACTGCTTTTTTTGACATAATGATTCATTTGGTTATACATTTACCCGAAGAGGCTATTCTAGGTGGCCCTGTTTACTACAGGTGGATGTATCCATTTGAAAGATACATGAAAAAACTAAAAAATTATGTCCGAAATAAAGCCAAGCCTGAAGGTTCTATAGCAGAGGGTTATGTTGCAGAAGAAGCATTAACTTTCTTTTCGCGTTATCTTAAGGATGTCGAGACGAGATTAATCGTCTTGACAGAAATGATGACGGTTTACCTGAACAACCAAATAAATTCTAGGTGTTCCAGTCCGTAGGCAAACCGGTGGGTAGAGAACGCCCGACTCGGTTGAATACAGATGTTATGCAGGAAGTTGTATGGTTTATACTTAACAACAGTCCTGAAATAGACGCAGACATCCTGGCGTACAAAGAGTATGTTTCTTCTTTTTTATATTTTGAAGAACCCTTTTTGTTCTTAAGTTATTTGTTTCCGATGACTTATTCATTACCTTTGTGCAGTGAATTTCCTAACGATACCGTGGAAACAAGTTTTCCTCCCTGGTTCAATCACAAGGTAAACGCATTAGATATATTACCTTGTAGTCCAGAGTTATTGCTCATCTAAATCTGTTTGTATCTCTTTCGTAGATTCGTGAAAAGAGCGTGGCAAAAGACCCAAGTTGTAGTCCCGAGTTACTCTCTTTGGCATGTGGACCTTCGTCAAGTGCAAGTACATACCCCGCATGCATAGTGAACGGTGTGAAGTTCTTGGTGCATCAGCGCGATAAACTTCATACCACTCAAAGCAGTGGAGTTTCAACCCCCGGGCCTGATGGAGCTATGTATTATGGTCAACTGAAGAAATTCTAGAGCTCACTTATATGGGCAACCGTAAGGTTGTGTTGTTCCGATGTATATGGTTCGACACCCGTAACCCTACTAACCCTACGCCACGCTCCAGATGTTCTTACATTGAACATGGCATACATCATATTTTGACTGAACGGGATGCTTATAGAAATCAACAATACATTCTTGCGACACAAGCAACACAAGTCTTCTACCTTGAAGACCCTGCTAGACGACCACCTCATTGGAAAGTTGTCGAAGATGTTTATCATCAGAAGATCTGGCATGGGGATGTGGTAGATTCTTATCAGGATGTTATACATGGCAGCAGTTCATCTGATGTTGCATTGTCTGTTGGTTTGACTGGTTTTGAGTATGCGAATTTGAGTGTAAATGATGAATCAACAGAAGTGGGCTCCCCACCAGATGTTGTTGCTGAAGAAGATGCTGATTTTGTTACTAATGAATGTAACATATTGGATTTCATAAACACACTAAACCATAAGATCAAATAGGCGTATAAGATGTTTTAGAGAGAGAAAGTGGGATATTCTAGAAAGAGAAACTTGTAGAATGTTAGATTCCCAAATGAACATCCAACCCTCTACCATGCATGGTAGAGGGTATTTATAGGTTATAAAATAAACGACCTCCTGACTTCCTGTGGATCAGGTATACAATGGGTAAAGACCCGTCCTTCCTCCACGGTGTTGCACTAAACTATATAGCTAACTAAATAACGTAATGTCTACGAGCTAACTTATGCTAGATAGTATTTGGGGTGACCGATACTTCATTATGGAATTTTCTAATTCCTAACAATCTCCCCCTAAGGGAGGTCACCCCATGTTTTACATTATGAATCCTAGCATTCTAATTAATCTTCAGTCTTGAGCTCGCAGACTTTTCTTCATCAAAGTATTCAAACTATGTGCATCTGTGTCGATTTCATCATTGTTCAACTATGATGAATGATTCGTGGAGGTTGTTGAGCTGATCCACCATGATGACCTTTTGAGCATTACTAGAGATCATCAGCCACAAAAAATCTCAGCATCACCCATTGTTGTGTTGCCAGCATATGATGTTGTGACAATTGGACCGACATGCTCACATTCTGGATCATGATTTCTTCTTATCAGGGTAGCGGAAGCTTTTGTTGATTCATGATATTGGCAGCAGCGTAGCAGAAGCAAGGAGTGAAAATATCAGAGTCATTGATGCACTAATCATGATTTCTTTTGAGATGAATGTGTTAAGTGAGCATGCGGCTATGGATTGACCGCATCATTCTGATCAGCTGCAAACGTAGGGCGTACCTGCATAAAATAGTTAGCAATAAAGCGCACGAAAATGTCTTTGATCACTTTCGTTGAATTGAGGTACACGGCCCACGGTTCCCCGTTGATCAGTACAGGTACTGCCTGTGATCAGGTATAATTTCGAAGAATTTCCTTGACAGGGTTTCGCAGCTGCTCTAGCTGTTCTTAAACCGGAACGTCTCAAAAAAGACAACATGGAGTGAGTGAACCAGCGAATAGAAATTCACTGATTGATGAAAAGAGATTTGAAAAACAATAGTGTATCGCACAATAGAAATTGTTTTTGCAATACAACGAAGGTTTTAATGAAAATCAATTATCAATCATAAACACCTTTTGATTTGAAATATTCGTACACGGTCGAAGTGCTAAAGAAAAGAGTTTTTAAGCACAAAGACCGGTTTTTCAAAGGTATCCGTCAATCCATAACCTGAACTAGGATTGATTCAAAGGATTGAATCGCCCCATTGTTTCTGTTCAGTTGTCACATGGTTGATCTATTGAATAGATCTCGCATGCCACCTACCAGGAGCTTGTTTGATGTTGGCTCCAGAAGGCTTTCCATCTTCATTGTGAATATGTTTGCATATCACTCGGATGTTCTGGCAATACTACAAGGATAATGCGTAGGACTCAAGATATAATCTCTCTTTCCACATTGTGTGAAACAGAGAGTCTTCATTGAAAGTGTCCTAATGAGATTTATTGATGATCTCGTGGCTCTAGACTCAATTTGTGTATATTTGGATCCTGTTCCGGAGACTAGCGAGAGGGTCTCCTTCTTCAATATCAACAATCTCTAAGAGAAAGTCAATAGATTATGTTGGTTCCCCGTGAGAATGAAACAAGACCTTTTAAGAGGAACTTGAGTGGTTTGGGAAGTTGAAGTGCAGTGCGTCACTGGGTCCATGACGTCTTGTCTTCAATACCGATGTTACCTTGGTAACCACCAGTAGCATATGAATTGAACCCGGTATCTGCCCTAAGGTTGAATAATTAGAGGGCTATTTGTTTTCACCCTTTTCTCATTCAATTCTTTTTCATTCTTCAACCCCTTCAGTGCTTACCGAGACTTCATAGCTAGAACCTTGTTGGGTTTATTCCAGTACTAGCTCAGACTCAGTCCGTACTCTTCCCATATCTCATTTTTCTCCTTTTTCAATATACCTAAGGACTTCTACACTATCTAGTGGATTGTCCCTGGGTAGATCCCTCCGGTTCTGGCAGATCATGGGAACAAATACCTAACCTTATCATCCTTATATCACCGTACATAAAGTAAATTTGGTCGGTCTATTTGGCATTGTTCATCTGCCATTGGAACCAATTGAAAACCATTAGAAAATCAATCCAGATACTTGTGATATATTATCAAAGCATTTTGTACCTGAATTGTTTTAATATTTTTAGAACAAGAGCTCCCGCTCAACATGTGCATCAAGTGTTTGAAATCGTTTTGCACACGGAGGCAAGAGAAAGAATTAACTTCTTTGATTACCATTTCCAAAAAACTATCAACATCACTTCCCTGATCAAAACAAGTAGATAAAGCATATAGGGGAAGGATGAGGTTTTCATAAGCTTGCTCCCCCTCAATATGTGCCTTGAGGTTTGAAAGAGTTTTGCACATACAAGAGGGAACCTGCACATTGATATAAATTGATCACGTTTCAGATCTTTGTGGTTTAAGATAGATGCTCCCCCTCAACATGTGCATGGAAAATTTGAAATCGTTTGGCACATGTGGGAAGGAGAGCTTGTCCATCCTTATAAAACCATTTACCGTATTATCAGTTTAAATCCAATTTAAATCACAAATTCTCCCCCGATCACAATTATCAAATCATTTGAGATTTGTGATCTCTGTAGATTTAAATTGATTTTGAAAGCTTTTAAGGAGAATTGTGACTTGATAATGAAAATGTTTTAACTGATAAGGATCGGATATTGAGACTTTAGACTCCATTGAATTAAACATGCATGATTATCTTTTGAAAACAATTGAATGACAAATAACTTTTTAATTTAATTGAAATCATTCTCCCCCTCAATCAATGACATAAGTTGTTGATTGAGAGATATATATTTTGACAAACTTTTAAGTCCAGATGATTATCAAAAATAGAGTCCGAGTTATTTTTCAAAACACCTAGTTTTCATTAGATAGTAAGGATTAGTTTAAAGAATCATAGCAAGAAATTTGAAAACCAAGATAAAGCATGTCTCTGTTCTATCTTTGAAAAGCGGGTTACTGCCTGAAATGACAATAAACCATAACGAGGGAAGCAAGAGATGATTTTCAAGATCCGTGGAAACTGTTAAGGAATAAGAGTTAGGAAATGCATATATGTTCATGTTTGGAGACAAGAAACAGATCAATATTGCCTTACCACACACAAGTCGCTACGAAGATTCGAGAGAGGAAGAGAAAAACGTGAGGAAGATGAATGTTTTTTTTTTAAGTTTATGAAAAAAAAACCAAGTCGCTAAAGCAAGAATACCAAGTTGACACATTTAGTCCCTGTAGTTTTGTGAGTGGTTAGCAACTCGCTATCCTAGAATCATAATAAGTCGCTAAGACTTTACTCATCAAGTCTCTAACCTCAAATTCACCAAACCAAGTTGCTAAGACTTTACAAAGTAAGTTGCTATCTTATCACGTTATGTATTACAGACTCATTGGTTATATGAACTTATCAGATAGCAAGCTAACGTAGATAGCATAAAGAGATAACATAATAAGATAAGCAAACTATCATAATGGATAGGCAAACTAACAACCTGCATTTGAGCACAAAACATAACCAGCGCAGATATAAACAAGATATCTTGAAAAAATAAATCTCCCCCTCAATCAATGTCAACAAAGACCATTGATTGACTTTAACCCACCTGTTTTAAAAATAAGAATATATCAGTTGTTCGAACTTCATCTATGATCGCGTATCATTATTGAATGACATTTCTAGGACCGTAGATGTTATCGATAACAAGGAATATATCCTTTATTAGATGGAGGAAAATGACTAAAAAAATGAACTTAAAAGAATAAAATGTTTAAACAGTACTAAACTAAAATGTTTAAAAGAATGAAAGGAATATATCTTTTTAGATTTTTTTTTTCTTTCTAATTTTTTTTTTTTTTTTTTTTTTTATTATTTTTTTTTAAACTTGATTTGTACACAGATTCATAAGAGCGAGTCCATATTCAAGATGAATTGGAGTCAAAGTAAGAGGTACATCAATTCTGGCATGCTATAGCTCCTGAATGAGCTATATTCATTTCTGATGGAAACCAAGTCATGAAGTTCCTGATTGAATTGAGCATTGTACCTGAAAAAAACTGAGAGCACATTGTACTAGAAGCACATGTAGGATTGCAACTGGATGGGTTAGTGACATGAATAATCTCACTATTTGATGTAACACCGTTTAATATAGATGTATCAATATTAGAGATCCTTTTAGGCTCAATATACTTGAAGAGTTTTGCTGTGGGCATCCACTTAAGGCAAGATCTAGGTATGTAAGTCCGTTTGGATTCTGTGAACTTAAATAATCTGCCAGTGGGAATCCATTTGAAGCAGCTACTGGAAGATTTGTATGTGTACACTTCCCTGTTTTGACTATTGGTCCTTTTGAGATTTGTATGTTTCTTAGGGGATTGATCAGCCAAATGATGTTTCTTATGAAAACTAGTCATACTTCTAGTATGTCTGAACTTTGAGCTTAGAACATTTTCCTGGGGTTTGAGATTCATCATATCGGAACGAAGCAATGAAGTGACTGGTTTTGTCAAAACAACATTCTCATCAACTTGGGAGGCAAGCCTAGATTTCGATGATTTAACTCTTTCAGTTCTAAAGGCATTAGGCTGCTTAACTACTGTACGTTTAGAGTGGTTCTGAACAGTTGACTTTCCCAAATTTGATGGTTTTGCAAACTTAGTTTTCATCCTATTTCCAATAGATTTCCTAAGCTCATTTTTTAAGGCAACAATATTGAAGCTCTTATCCTGAATTTGGGCTTTGAGGTCATCAATGTCTTTCAATAAGATGTTAGATTGATTGATCAACTTGGAATTGGTCTCCTCTAAGTTCTTTCTTAATGACTCATTTTCTCTTAATAGGTTGGACACACATAGAGCTAGTTCAGCATTTCTAGATTCAAGTGTATCACTTATCTCAAGACAGTCATATTTCTGCACATCTGAGAGTAGTAATTTCAGATTGCATATGGTTGAATCTTTGTCCTGAATCTGGGTTTTTAATTGATTAATTTCAAAAAATTCTTGAAATTCTGGAAAGTCCTGATTAATACAAGATTTTTTTGCATAAAAGCTTTCATCCTTTTGTTGTATTTTAATTTCCAATGAAATACAATGTTTTTCAAGAATTGAGTATTTGTTTGAAAGTTCATCATATACCCCTTTTTCAATCATGTCTTTAGCTTTAATAGTTTTAGATTCAGGCTCAACCAAGATTGATTTCATAGTGTTATGTTCAGAGTTAGAGTCAGGTACATTAACATATGAATTACAATGATCAGTTAAGTGTACCTCATCACCTGAAACCTTTTCTGACTCTGAGTCTTTGAGATCAGTACAGTTGTCTTCATCCTCTTTTATTGCAATTGAGCTTCTGCATTCGGTATCATTCATTGGTTCAACTGATCTATTGCATGACCTGTCACAATCTTCCCATAGCTTCACTTGACACCCATTCATTTCATTCAGCTTGTCATTCTCTTTAGCAGCTTCCTTAATGCATATTTCCACATTACCCATAAGTTGAATAAAGGTGTTTCTGAACTCATGAATTTCCATTCCAGTGTGTTTCTTGAATGAGATTCCAGTCATGTCATCATCAAAATCTGAGGAATATTCCCCCTGGATAAGTGGCTGAAATTGATTGAAGATCACTTGAAGAGCTGCATTAGATTCATCAGTTGAGAACTTTTCTTTGGTAATTTGAAACCTTAGTTGTTCTAAGTTTAGTAACACAGTTCTTGTCAAAGTGGGAAAGTCCTGACGAAGGATAACACTGCTTGTTCGATCCATAGTAGTAGATAAAAGTAGTTTGAGATGCTGATGAAGAAGTTGAAAGGGCTCAATGGAGCATTCCATTTGCTTTGCATCATTTAAGAGTGACTCATCAGAGTTGTTTTGATTAAAAGATGCTGAATCATTTATTGTAGAGCATTATTGGAAGCATCCTGTTTCATTATTCTGTGAGGTATCATAGAGTGCAAGTACTTTGGTGATTAAAGGATCAGTGATGCAAGACATTGTGTTCACGAGTGTGTTTATGGATATTAGATATAAGTAACTTGCTTCACTTCACCAAGGTATTCATAATCCAAGTCGCTAAGTACCAAGTAGCTAAGAGTTTAACAGCAAGTCGCTAATAACTAAGTCGCTACGAATTTTGGCACCAAGTCGCTAAGTAGGCAAGTCGCTAAAGAGAAACTCGTTAAGCACCAAGTCGCTAGCAAAATTTTGACATCAAGTCGCTATGCACCAAGTCTCTAAGTTGTCAAGTCGCTAAAGAGCAACTCGCTAAGCACCAAATCGCTAACAAATTAAAGTGCAAGTCGCTAGCTTTCACCAAGTCGCTACCCGTAGTGGAGAGTCCACTAAGTGTACTGTTTGTCGGCTTGTCTCAATAAACAAGTCGCTAAGCACCAAGTCGCTACCAAAACACACTACAACTCGCTACAGTTTTACAAACCAAGTCGCTACCAAGAAATGAAGTCCGTAGCACAAGTCGCTAGCAAGAGAAAACTTTAAAAACACACTTTTCAATCCAAAAACAACCCACCCACGATGATTCAAGCTTACCAAATCAAAACCCAAGCAAATACAATGATTCTAAACACAAAACTACACTCAAGTTTCAAACTTTAACACTAGAAATGATCCAAATGATGCAAAAACCACTAGACTTTTTCAAACTCTAAAACCACCTAAAAGTCACTAGAAATCCAAAGATATGTAAGAGATGATCAAACCATGGCTCTTGATACCATTTGTAACATATTGGATTTCATAAACACACTAAACCATAAGATCAAATAGGCGTATAAGATGTTTTAGAGAGAGAAAGTGGGATATTCTAGAAAGAGAAACTTGTAGAATGTTAGATTCCCAAATGAACATTCAACCATCTACCACGCATGGTAGAGGGTATTTATAGGTTACAAAATAAACGACCTCCTGACGGCCTGTGGATCAGGTATACAATGGGTAAAGACCCGTCCTTCCTCCACGGTGTTGCACTAAACTATATAGCTAACTAAATAACTTAGTAAATAACGTAATGTCTACGAGCTAACTTATGCTAGATAGTATTTGGGGTGACCGATACTTCATTATGGAATTTTCTAATTCCTAACAATGAAGATAACGTCGTTGCTCATGTCCTTGATGATGATGATGTTGACGTGTCTGATGATGATGAAGTGAACCCCACAATTGTTGTTGAAGAAGTTTTATCTAGTGATGATTCTGATTATGACAATTAATTGTTTTTGAATTTTAATTTGATTATGACAATTATTGTTTTTTAATTGTAATTTGAATGAAATTGTTACTATATGTTTATATGAATGTGTATATTTATATGAATGTGTATATTAGTATTAATTGGTCCACGAAATTATGTGTTCTTTTACTTGTACTTTTACAGATGGCGTGTGTATAGCCTAGATCACACGGCGAAGATGCTGGCGGTGATCCACCAAGATGGCCCTCATTTACTTTGCCGGGCTATTGCGCTGGTAACAAATTGTGATTTTTTTTATTATTTTATTTTTTATTTTTATATAATTTTTATTGATAAAACTATTTTTTTTTACATGTATTTTCACAACTCAATAACTTATATTTGTAGGTTCAATGATCATCGGTGAGACGGCAAATCGGGCCTTAAGGAAGGCTTTTAGGGAGAATAACGGACAACCTTTGCCTATAAGCTTTGATACCGATGATCAAGGCACCTTCTCAGCGGCAGGCACTTATGCACCGCAGTTAAATAGTCTTATTGGGGAACAAGTGAGGCCATTTCCCCTTGATTGCGATTGGGAAGAAATTCCTGATTCTTATAAGGCGCATATAATGCCGGCACTACAGGTTATATTTATTGTTTATTTTATTTCTATTCTTATTGTTATTGACCGTTTAGATATGTTTGTTATATTTAAATTGTGTGTTTGTTTAAGTGCGTATACTTTTTTGCAGACCTATTTCAACCTGGCGCCTTGGTTGAATAATGAGAACAGATTCCAGGTTGGAGATAATCTTTATACGGTGGGGGAAAGGGTAGGACTTGGGCTATGATTACAACAGAGGATGCTATACCGAAAATACAAACACAGGCTCAAGTCTAAATACTTTGATATCCACGAGACGCCTGCGGCGGCAAGGGCACATCCGCCACCCCCGAAAGCCTGGCTGAACAGAACCCAAGAGGAATAGGAGATGTTGGTTGACTGGTGGTTAGACCCGAAATGGATGGCAAGATCGGCCATAAATGCAGAAAATCGATCTAAAAACAAGATTTTAACTCACCAAGGTCGACAGTCGTTTGTTCAAGGACGTAACCATCATGTAAGACTCATTATAATTTTTGTGATTTTTAAAGGTTTTTATAATGTTTATATTTACCTTTTTATCAATTTATTTTATATTGTATGTATAGAGGGTCAACAATAACAATCAAAATGAAGACCTGATTGAAACTTGGAGGAAGGGCCATTCAAAAAAAGATGGCACGTTTAAGACCAGGGAGAACGAGACGGCTTACGTAAGTAGTTTATCTCTTAACATGCGTCATTATATTAAGTTACTTCTCATTTATTATTTTTTTCCTAACTTACTTTTTTTTTTGAAATTACACAGAATGAGATGAGGGCCCTTCAGGAGCAAGTCATCCCCGTACATGAGCAGCATAAAAATATTGCAGCGTGTAGTTCCGAGTGACAACCGCCAGAACATGGCAGGCAGGGGCAGGAGGTTACCTGGTGGTGGCTCAATCTCTTGCAGGTTCACACATGGGCATGTTGCCCAAGATTACGTTACTAGGGAGCATATGACAGAGGCGATGAGGGAAACCAAGGCTGCGCAAGAACGGGCTCGTCAGGCTGAGGCAGAAGCTCACGCGGCTAGGGAACAGGCTGCCGCGGCCCAAGCTGCAGTTGGGACATTCGGATCTTACCTTCAGCAGTTTTTCGCCCACTACAACTCACAAGGTAACCTATTTTCAGCTCCCTTTCCCTCGGTACCCATTCCTGGCCCTTTTCCCACTCCCGGCCCTTATGGTTTCCAAGGTCCCATTCCCGGCTATGGTTTCCAAGCTCCCATTTTCGACCCCAATAATGCATTTGTCGGTTGTTATCGCCCCACCTTTCCCAACTCTATCACGTGCGCGGGTACTAGTTCGAACTATGCAATGCCGCCACCAGACCTTAACCGGTACAACTCACAAAATAATCCTCATTTATGCCAAAATAATCATGTTGATAATAATGATTTGAATAATAATAATATAATAGTAAGGATAATAATGAGGCGGGCGACGAGTCGGGCGGCGATTCGGGCGGCGAGTTCTTTGAGGAGTAGGCGGGAAGTTAGTTTGTGAATTTTAGACTTATTAATATTATGGAATAGTATTGTATTTATCGAATGTTATCGTGGATTTATGTTAACTTTATAACTTTTGGACATGTTTGCTTTATAAGCTAGTGACTTGTTAGTTTGAGACATGTTATTTAGGAAATTTGCGCCTTGTATAGTTTAAGAGTAGTTTACTTTGTATCGTATTTGTTGAATGGTATCGTGGAATTGTGGAATGTTATTCGATCCGTTTAGTAATTTGGTATTGTATCATATTGTCGAATTGGAATTGTGGATTGTGATTGATTACAGGTTGTATTTGTTTTGGTAGATTTTTTCCGGAAAAAATTCCGAAAAAAATCTGGAAAAACTGCATTTGCTGCATTTTTTTTTTGCCCACCCAGAAAAATTAGGGATGACATTGTCGTCCCTAATATACACCATATGTTTCGTGCCTTTCTGCACCACAAGGCCACGTGTATCGTCCCATTTTGTATACAGTGCCACGTGTAATTACAGTTTGGCAAGACAATGTCGTGCCTTTCTGTATTTAAAATAACGTTTTTTCGTTATTTTAAAAAGATTTAAAAAAAAAGAAATGGTACGACATTGTCGTACCATTTTGCAAAAAGAATGTCGTGCCAAAGATTGTTTTCAGGTTGAATTCTTTTTGGGTCCCACAACTCTGTCGTGCCAAAACATCAAAGAAGGTGTCGTGCCAAATTTTTTTGGGTCAACAGTATTGGTACTACCAAAAAGGCACGACATGTCGTGCCTTTTTTTTTGGGTCGACATGCTTTGCATTTTTGGCATGAGAATGTAGTGCCAAATGTTACATTTTTTTGTAGTGAGATAGTTTTAATCAAACTAGCTGGACGTACATGGAAGTTGGTTACTTCAATTCCTTGCATATGATTTAGGCTGGAAAACAAAGACTTTGTGTGATGGACAGTTTAACGTCACTACAAGAAATACTGCATTTGCTAACACACAAAAAGTGTCAGGAAAAGCATAAAAAGTGTCAGGAAAAGATAAACTAGCTTCTCCTTCACATATAATAAGTGTAAGCAAAATTTCCGACGGTAAAGGTCTATGGTGACACACCTATGCTGACACTTAATGTGTCTGTACAGATTTAGATCTTTTGTCTACACCAAGTTTGTGTCAGCAATGCAAAACATACTTTTGCAAACACAAAAGAGAGCTTCCTGACTTTTCATACATAGAAACCATTAAAAATCAGAATTACTTCCAACAGGAGCATTACAAAAATCAGAAATTCCATACAAAACATCCAAATCAGAATTACTTCCATACACAATTTCGAATCTAGTCATACAGAAACATCAATGAAATCATTATCCGACACGAGCATTGCAAAAATCAGAACATCCATAACAAACTTCCTAATCGGAATTACATCCATACATAACTTCCAATCTAGTCATATAGAAATCATTATTCAACACGAGCATTAAATGTACTTGATACCAAATTTGTCCAGTAACACCAGTAAAATGAGATGATCAATATGTCTTCTATAACTCTTGAATACCGTCATCATTTCCTATTAGCCGAAATAGATCAAGTTAATACCTTTTCAAGTATTTGCTCACAACTAACTCAAGAAAGATACACACAAGCACAACTCTGATTATGAGAATCTCATTAGAGGTGAAAAAAGAGGACATGTTTTGAAATGGGTCAAATGGGTCGGGTTTGTATATATTTGAAAAGTAGAAAAAAAAAATACAATATGTTTTAATATTGTTTTCCAAATGCATACCTGTAATATGAATAGCGTTGACGACTTAGACCTGATGTTGGATTCTTTGGTTGAGGACCCGTACCAGATTCTGGATTCTTTGGATGAGGACTCATACCAGATGTTGTATTCTTTGGATGAGGACTTGTAGCAGTTGATCTTGAATTCTTTGGATGAGCACTTGCAGCAGTTGATCTTGAATTCTTTGGATGATGACTTGCACCAGTTGATCTTGGATTTTTCAGATTATGAGCGAGGCTATTATCAGGAACACTGCATGCATCATCACCCTAATAAAGAGATAGGAAAAAAGTTCACAAATCCTAATTATCAAAAACACTACTAAACAGATTAAACACCAGATTTCAATGGACAGATTATGAACTTAAGCAAAACTAAATAAACCTAAAATGAATGCTAAGCATCTAATAAGCTAAGTAAGGATCCTAATAAGCTATAAAGGCAATAACTGAAACTAAATCAGCTAGGAGAACTTAAAAGAGAAATCTAAATAAACAAATTAACTTAGATAAAGCAAATAAGCACTTATGGGTTGGGTGGACCTGAAAGCTCAAAATCCTTTTTTCCATATGACTTGATATCTTCATATCTTACTAGCTAAGGGTGACCCAATTGTCTTATGATTCATGGACTGTTGAAACCATTCACTGATGGTTCAGGGGCTAATGGCTGTGTGCTGTTTGGTTCTGTATCTGATGACTCTAGGTATGATAGTTCAAGGTCTGATGGTTCAGGGTCTGATGATTAAGGGAATGATGACGCAGGGAATGGTCACTCAGAGACTATAGATCAGATGGTCACTTGGTTAGAATTGTATCTTCTATTTTAAAGTTCTTGGGAATGGGACTCAAAGAATTATGACTCAAAGAACAACAGGTCTCACTACGAGCACAAAAAGAACTATGTTTTATGTGTACCAACTAATGAATTTGCTAAAATACTACTCTTATATGAGATTCACTTGATAATATCAACTAATTGCAAACCTGTTATCAACTTATTTAATGCAACAACTCAGATGTTTTTTAGAATTTGGGCATATTCTATGGACAAACTCTGAAATACACTACTCGAATATCTCTCCCATGCACAGAGTATACTTACGCCTAAGATATATAAACTCGTTTAACATGACCTCTACAATTAGTATCCCACAAAAGTTAAAATAACTTGTTGTGAAGGTTGAGTTGTAGATCCTGTAGGTTGAGTTGTAGATCATGTAGATTGAGTTGTAGATCACGCAGGTTGTTCCACTTCCTTCGAAGAAAATATGAGTATCCTTTTCATTTTGTGCAGAATAGTGAGGAAAGCAAAAAACTGTTAGTCATTTCGCTCGATATTACTTACCAAATTAGATCCAATGAAGCTCTATCATATAAACATAAAAGTTAGCAATGGTGCTTGAAAGTTCCTGTAATAAACATAAAGCTGTTTGAAAAAAAAAATAATAAACAAATAAAAAAAATCCATAAGTGCAGCCACAAACACCTATATTATATTGTACTTCAATAACAAACTATGACAATTATTAAGCAGTTATCACAGATAGCTAAAATGAAAAAAATGAATCTTCATCGTCTTCCTCTTCACTCTCTTCATCTTCCACATTTGGTGCCGCATCTATCCCATCATCACCATCAACATCAATTCTTTGAAGGCTTGGTACATCAAATGTTCGAGGAATTGAATATAGGCTATTCAGATCACCATTACATCCGATGTTAAACGCTTCCCTGACTTTAACATGTCGAACAGCAAACCAGCCTTCTAAAGTTGGATCTTGAGCATAGAAAACTTTATCAGCTTGGAACGCGAGTACAAACGGGTCATCATGTAGATTAACACCGGTATGTGTCACATATGAAAAGTTAACAAGTGTAATACCGAATTCATCTCGTTTGCAGCCTTGATTGATGTCAACCCAATCACATCTGAATAACACGACCCGTATTTTACCAGAATAGTTCAATTCAACAATTTCCTTCAATGACCCATAGAAGTTCACCACTCCTAGAGCAGGACTTGTGCCCATTACGGTTACAACTACTCCACTGTTTTGAGACTTTAACAAATTTTCGTAGTTTTTGGTGTGAAAACGATAACCTTTGACCAAATAGCCTGAATATCGTTTCAATAAACCATCCATGTCGTGTGAAAATATTCCTTCCTCCCCCGATATCATTCTAGATGATGATGCCTTAAAAACTTCCCTGTGCTCTTTCCAAATTGAGTAATTGTTTTTGATAACCTGGCCCATTTCAAGCAGCACTAAAAAACACCCTATTTTACCCCACCCAAACCATCCGACCATCCATTTTGACACATGCAACGTGCAGCTTTCTTGCCTAACAGCTGCAACATTACATTAAAACCTGCCTTTATGCATATTCCAACACGGATGGATCAACGTTTTACTTCAAAAAAATATCGAGTGCTTGGAATACACTTGAATTGACTGGCTTATTGTGAACTAGGCTAGTACGGAATCAAAGAGACACACCATACACACATAAGGTAAGACATTACAAACTTAAAACTGATAGAATATGGGCTTCTTAAGCAAAATGATACATCTTTCACCGGCAACAATTACTCATAAACTCATTATTTTAGTAGGACCACACTTCGTAAGGGAAAGGATCTACTTCAGTACTACCATTGGCTTATCGTACAAACAGTGAACGCTAAGATCCAACATATCAATGACATAACAGATGTGTAGCAAAAACCATCATACACAAAATAAGGACAGGGTATTAATTTAATCTAGAACATAAGCAGACAAACATGAAACATCATAATAGAATACCCCAAATTTAACAAAAACGTGCCAACTAAATGGTGTCCAAACTACTTTATTTTGTAGCAAATCGACTTGTTGGGAACTTGAAAAGCCAATAAGTCCAGACAGACAAACTGAAAGCTCAAGTTAATAAGCTTACAGCCTAACAATATGAGCATATCAGGTTTATCCAAATTTCAATAAGTTGACATGCCCAGAAAATAAGTTAATTCAAACACCCCTTGTATATAGCATAAAGATAAAAATATAATCAAACAATCTAACTAACAAATCCAATCATCATTCTATGTTGAAAAAGTGCAAACTATCCGTTAAAGCATCAAGAGTAAACTAAACATAGACGTATAAATAACCATATAGACACCTAACTTAATGATAAACTAACCAGAATGAAAGCAAACAAACTAACATCTAAACATAATCAAACTAACAAAACACACATAAACTTTTCTATCCAGTAGTACATTTTAACACGTGCATCATTCATTTATATAATCTTAACACGAAAGAAACAATACCTACTATCTAAAATTACAAAAACTTTTCTATCCAGTAGTACATTTTAACACCTTACATTCATGTATAACAAAGCATGTAATTAACTACGTAAATGCTGATCAAGTCACGATTCTCCTTAAATATGATATAACCACACGAAACATAGACTAAATCACGAAACCGATACAACATTTTCTATATTAATCAATCCCTCACCACCATGCTAATATCAATCCACTAAACTAACAGTCATGCCACTAAACTAACAAACATTTCACCTAATTCTAACCACTCGAGATTCGCACTCTAGAACACAAACTCTTCACAACAACCAGTAACTCTATTAATCAATCCCTCACCACTAGGCTAATATCAATCCCTCCACCACTAGGCTACGTTTTGAATTCATTCTTTCACAAAACTTAAGTTAGGCATATCATCAAACACGTTGTATGCAACATTTAACAAAACTAACAACAACAATTTAAGAGCTCAAATTCAACGAATCAAAACTAAATAGCGAATTCACAATTTCAGTTCAACAATTAACAATTTCAGTTCATGAAGTAACAACAATTTAACAATTTAACAATTTATACCTGAGCGGTTTGTTGAGATTCTACGTTATGTACAGAACATGAGGACGTTTGAGAAGATGAGTTTGAGCGCTGAAGCAGATCAGTTCATCGGGGTGTTTGTTAATTGGGGGGTGTTTGAGCGGTTTGTGATTTTGAAGGGAATTAAAAAAAGTTTTTTATAAAAGGATAAACATTGTGAAACAAAATTGAATGAAAAAAAAAAAAGATAACATGTTTAAGTTTTTTATAAAAGGATAAACATTGTGATTTTATAGTGGGATGATTTTGTGAAACGAAAATTGCCGGTTACCAAAATAAAAAAAATATATAAAAAAAGATTTTATAAGTTTTTTATAAAAGATATATTTATCTAATGATTTTGTCAATGTTTTGAAAACCGGGTTTATAATCGACTCGGTCGAGTCACCGGTCACCGGGTCAACCGGTTCGACCGCCAGGTCAACCCGGTTTTTCATTAAAAATATTAAAAAAAAATAACCGTGTCAATCCTGGTCAAATCGGTTTTTATAAAAAAAAAATTGAAGAAAAACAAACCCGGCCGGGTTTACATTGTGCTAAAACACATAGAATTTTTATTCATATTTTATCACTGTTTTAAAACCCGGGTTGACCTGACCGGTTAAACCGTAAACCAGTCAGATGACCGAAAGACGATTTTGAATGAAAAACCTGGTTAAACCGTGACCTGCTAAGTCAACCGGGTCAATTAGAAAACGAGTTTTTAAAACATTGCACATTTCTAAAGTGGTAGTAAAATTATACCTTTGCTCACACTTATTTAAAAATGTAGGTAAAAACTTAGACATTACTCTCTCTTTTAGATAATTGCAGGTAAAATAATACTTTTACTCACATTTCTTAAAAAGAGTAGGTAAAATTATAGTTTTGCCCACATCTTTTAAAAAGTGTGAGTAAAATACTACATTTTTAGTCACACTTTACAAAAAGTGTAGGTAAAACTTCATATCTCCTCACACTTTTTATAATGTGCAAGGAAAACTTATACTTTTGCTTACACTTTTTAAAATGTGTGAATAAAACTAAAACTATGCTCATACTTTCTCTAAAAGTGTAAGGATATGTGGACTTTTGCTCACACATTTTATAATGTGTAAGGAAAACTTATACTTTTGCTTACACTTTTTAAAATGAGTGAATAAAACTAAAACTATGCTCATACTTTCTCTAAAAGTGTAAGGATATGTGGACTTTTGCTCACACTTTTTATAATGTGTAAGGAACACTTATACTTTTGCTTACACTTTTTAAAATGAGTGAATAAAACTAAAACTATGCTCATACTTTCTCTAAAAGTGTAAGGATATGTGAAGTTTTGCTCACACTTATTATATGTGTCATTATAACAAGTGTCACTAAAAAACCTTTTTCTTGTAGTGCGTTATTAATATCCCAACCCTCACCAATGAAAATATTCTTAGGGCTTCAGATCATATTTATTCACCAAAGTTGGTGTGCTAAAGGTGTGTTTGAGACTGCTTATTTAAAGAGCTTGTTGTGTTTAACACAACAAAATAACTAATGACCCTTTTCAGGTGTTCGGATTGAGATAAACTACTTATATTTACCATCTTATCTCGGTTGCTTCACATTGGTACGTTGCACCTCTAAAATTAGATTTTGCCAAACACTCACTTGTAGACTTATTACAGTTTTATACAACCATAAGGTAATAATAAACACATCTTAAATACAATATAACATGTTGAAGTAAGCAAACAAAAGACTCTCCACACATCATGCCACAAAACTATGTCAGTCATAACAATTCCAGCAGTTATATCATTGTCTGTATAACAAGTTAATTAAGGGAAGCACATGAATTTTAAGAGACACCTATTTTATACTTTTATCGACAATTTTTAACTTCTAGTGACATTTTTTAACTTTTGGTGACACTTTTTAATGTATTACTAGAAGACAATTTCTTTGTAGTGTCTAGCTAATATATTAGTCTAGACTAATATACATAAGGAAAAAAGCTAAAAATACTCTATGTACTTTTCGTGATAACTCATTATGCTTTATCAATTTTTTTTATTGTCATTTTACTTAACATTGTTTCACGTCTGCTGTCATTATGCTTAATTAAATGTTTTTCTCATGCAAAAAGACTTAAATACCCTTCTTTTCATCTTCACTACCCATCTATAACAATATTTCTCATGGAGATAACATATGCATCCTCAAGCCTCACCTCAATGACCTCGTCACAACAACGTCGTCAACCGGAGCGATTTCTTGTCCGGTCAAACTGATCCTGTTCCAGCATCCATACGATGATGTCACACCAACATCATCTTCATCGTCATCATCTTAATCAGCTTTATTTATTGCAGATAGTTGAAGTTTTAACCGAGTCTTTGACTCTTAAAGAAACTCCAATACCTACTAAAGTTGCAAGGCTCATGCTTGTCTCGGACATTCTTCACAATAGTAGCGCTCCTGTAAAGAATGCATCTGCTTACCGCACCAAATTTGAAACAAATTTTCCAGATATACTTGAAAGCTTTAATGACCTTTATCGGAGTATCACCGGAAGAATCACAGCTGAGGCCCTAAAGGTAAAAAGGTGTAGCCATTGGTGTTACATCATTCCATTCCGTTTCTGGCGATGCAACAGAAACCGAACACATTTCCAATTATAGCGAAACTGGCGATTCTGGAAAGATAAATCCAGATGCAGCATTAGCAATCGGCAAAAGTGCAGCCATGAAAGAACTTTTAAATCTTCCTCTTGCTGAGCTGGAAAGACGTTGCAGACATAACGGATTATCTCTTGTTGGTGGTAGAGAAATGATGGTTGCACGTTTGCTTTATTTGGAAGAATCAGAAAAGCAAAGGGGTTATGAACTCAGTGACAATTTGAAGTATTCCCATCATAATCAAAGGGAAAGTAATGTCAATACGGGGCCTGTGGGATATTCAGGAAGGAATCATCAAGTGGATGATGATATGGGTGTTATGTCAAAAGGCAAAGGTCCTGCATTCATAACTGCAATGATTCCGATCCCACAAGGGGTACTATTGTCTTTTAATGTTAGAAAGAATAAGTAATTAAGCATAACGAGTCGAAAATGTAAAAAATGTGATGTATCATAATGAGTCGTAAAGCATAATGACAGCAGACGTGAAACAATGGTAAATAAAATGACAATAAAAAAAGTTGAGAAAGCATAATGAGTTATCACGAAAAGTACATAGAGTATTTTTAGCTTTTTTCCTATACATAATTAAGCTTAAGCTATTGCTAACCAGAATCTTGTAAGCCAGCAATGGTAAATATGTGATGAAATCTAATAATCTTATTCTTATCTAACTCCTACTGAAAACTAGATTAGCGGTTAGTTGAAAAAATTGGTAGAAAAATTGTGCCAAAAGAAAAGATTCTAAAAATCGAGATATCACTTTTGCCAAATGTTTGAATTTGAATTACTACTATATTACCACACGAATGTTGATCAAGAAGAAACAAAAGAAGATGAACCATCACAAGATGATCTTGAAACCCCTGATTCAACGCAGAGTCACAGGAAACGCTGAATCCGTTGCGTTTCGTGTTTCGGATCGTTCGTATTCAAACGCGGTATGATCACGACTCGGATCGCTCGGGATCGCGATTTAAATCGCTATATTCTGCGTTCCCAAACAACATCAATCGGCGTACCTAAGTCTATTGGTTTGACGTATCAAAATGAATCGGTACAACGTACCAAAACATCAAGGATACCTTTTTACCCTCAATACTAAACTCTAAAGTCTAAGGCATGGATTGTTTTTTTCTTTTTCGTTTTAAATTAATTGTTTACTACGATCAAGCAATATCCAAATTACATACCTGATGAACTTCACGATATTTGTGGCCATGAAACAAACACTGAAATCTCTCAAGGAACATCTACTAAGATGAAATGAATTCGGAATGATATTGCTACATCAGAATGCACGTAGTCAGTGACTATTACAAGCATGTTGTCTTAAAGCAATACGATTATTATTGATATAACATGCTTATTATTTTTATGTTTTACATTTGTTTCAATTATAAATGTCATTTTATCATTTTACATCATATAGTTACAGTTAACAAATAATTTACCAAACATTTTTATTGACAAAAATATAAGGTTTGTAGCTCATTTTAACAATTTGCAATTTATAGCTTAAAATTTACAGCTTGAAATTTATAGCTTAGAGCTAGTTTTGCCAAAAATACTCTATATCAAATCTTTTTGTTAGTCTAAACTAAAATATATCATTAAGTTTAAGCTACTTTTACCAAAATCTTGTACATTAATAACCTTATACTTATCTCACTCCTACTGAGAAATAGATTAGCAAGAGAATGAAGACGTTTAATTGAAAAAATTAGTTGCAAAAGTGTGCCAAAAAAAGATTTTATCGTTTGCCATATGAAAAAATTTTCCTTCGAATTATACTACAACTCGAACTTCAGTTATATATCAATACGATTGCCTATAAATAATTATTAGTTTACCATTCCAAAATAATAAATCAAAGTATAACGCGCTAGACTTTCCATTGGACTTGTGCACAGGTATACTTTTTCGATTCTATATTTTTCATCGCATTACATATAATGTTTTTAGTCGATTAATGTTTTGCAACCAATATGAAGTCTAGTTAGCAATATCTCTTTTTGTTATTTGTTGTAGTTTTCATAATCTATATCTATATCTATCTATATCTATATCTATACTACTATATAAAGCATTTAAGTTGTGGGCTCCACAAAAAATTAAGATAAGGAACTCCAATCATTGAGTGACATGTGTCACTTCTCTAACTAAAAAATAACAAAAAGGGAGGAGCTCTAACAAACTAAAATAAGGAACTCCAATAATGGGGTGACACATGTCACTTCTTAACTAATTAATTACCTTTATTTTTAAATTTAAATATCTTTTAATTCGTTTAATTTTTTTATGATCTAATTTCACCATATTTTTTAAAATTTTGTGCTCTTTAATTCAACATCCATTTTGATATATTTTTATAAGTTTTTAGTTTTTACATTTTTAGTAGATTTATTTTATTTTGATTCAAATTTTTATAACTTTAACCTTTATTTCAATGAATACAAACTTTATTTATCAAAATCATTTACTTTTGGGAAAGTGTTTGACGGGAAAGAGATTGTGAATGTCTTTTTATATGCGGGAAAAATGATGTCATGGGAAAGATACGGAAAACTCAAACAAACATATACAACTAACACATATACATTTGGAGTGTTGTGAAATGAATTCACTAAGAGGGTAGGGAATTGCAAGGAGAGTTGGGTTAACAATTCATTTACTATATTTATTATATAACTATATTTATCGCCGCCGCTGTACGCGGGTATCCAACTAGTACTATATAATGCATTTAAGTTGTGGGCTTCACAAAAAATTAAGATAAGGAGCTCCAATCATTGAGTGACATGCGTCACTTCTCTAACTAAAAAATAACTAAAAGGGACTAACTCTAACAAACTAAAATAATGAGCTCCCATAATGGGTTGACACGTGTCACTTCTTAACTAATTAATCACATTTATTTTTAAATTTAAATATCTTTTAATTCGTTTAATTTTTTTATGATCTAATTTCGCCATATTTTCTAAAATTTTGTGCTCTTTAATTCAACATCCATTTTGATATATTTTTATGAGTTTTTAATTTTTACATTTTTAGTAGGTTTATTTTATTTTTATGCGGTAATGATGATGTCACGGGAAAGATACGGAAAACGCAAACAAACACATACAACTAACACATATACATTTGGAGTGTTGTGAAATGAATTCACTAAGCGGGTAGGAAATTGCGAGGAGAGTTGAGTTAACAATTCATTTACTATATTTATTATATAACTATATTTATCGCCGCCGCTGTGCGCGGGTATCCAACTAGTAAAAGAAATGGATTTGATACTTTGATAGGTGAACTTAGATACTATAATGGCGAGTAATATGAAAGCATCTTTGTCTACGATTCCTGACTGTAATTCACAATGTCAAGAAGGGTTTATGATCTTCTTGATAACCTTGCTGAGATTAAACATGGGTTGCAACAATGTTTTGATTTATTACATCAACAAGCTCCACCACAAGAAGTTGCTCAAAATATTGTCGAAACCCGTCAAGAAGCATCTACTAGTGAAGGGGATACAAGGACAAAGTTATTGAAGAAGCTAGATGATGTGAGTGCAAGTATGCAGTTGCTTGTGGTCGAATTTGATGGCATTGTAGGTAAACTTGATGAGTCACTTCGTGATCGTATTTCTAAGTTTCAAGATGAGGTTCAGTGTAGTTTGAAAGTGATCATTGAGAAGGTACAAGTAGATGCAAGAACTGATAAACAAGATGGTGAGGCCAAGAACCATGAATCATGTGTTACCGCTCTTGATCAACATGAAGGTTCCAATATGATTACTAATCAGATGCAGGAAGATAACACAAACGTTGTTATGTCTTCTTCAACAGTTGCCAAACCATGTGTTGCGAATAATCAAAATATTGAGGTTGAAGGTGCTTCTTTAAAAATTATGCTACAAGAAGGTGCAAGTAACAAACAAGGCCACCACAAGATGATGCTGACATCATAGAGCCTGTATCGTCTGTTGATCAAGACCATGATATGCGACATCATGATAAGGAAGAACCGCCTCAGGAAGAAACGAAACAAGATGATTCATCACAAGAAGATATTGAAACCCCTGATTCAACGTCTTATAGTTCCAAAATTATGCAACAAGATGGCGTAAGTAATAAACAAGGTCCACCACAAGACGTTGATGAGGTTAAACACCCGTCTGTTGAACGTGATCAAGAGTATGATCTACAATTCCCAAGGTTACGTCCATGTAAAAAAGGTCCATCTCAAGAAAGAATGAATGATGGTGATCCATTACAAGAAAAAGATAAAGCTAAACATGATGATGCTGTTGAGAAAAAACCGATGCACAAAGGTGATGTTAAACAAAGTCCAGAAATTATAGCGGAAATTTGCAAGCGGGAAGTAGCAGTTGTGGGTACTCATGCTGGAAGGAATCGATTTTCGCTAGGTGAATATTTCACATTTACGAAGACTACCGGATCCAAGAGAGCTAAGAAACTATAGAATTGTTGATTAGTCTTATTTGCCAGTTTTACGATTTTGTCTGCATTAATGGATTGTAATTGTAGGCACAATGTCCTGAAACGCACATCATTAGTATCGTTCTACAGTGTCCCTATAAATGAATGTTTCTTGAGTTTATAGTTTTATGTTTTTTTATATATGTAGGTTATTACTACAACTAATGACACTCTTTAGGTGTTCTGATTAAGATAAACAGCCTATACTTTGCATCTTAGTTAGGTTGTCTTTTCACATTAGTACTTCTTACCTCTACAAATAGAATCTGCTGAAACACTCAAAAACAATTGTTAATTTATTCGTTTTGATACACCATGAACAAATCCAAACACTTTATTTGTATCGTGTTTTTATACAACCTTAAGCACTTGGTAAATACAACATAGCATGTTTAAATAAGCAAACCAAAGACTGTGCACCCGTTATGCCACAAAACTATGTCAATCATAATTCATAACAGTTCCAACAGGTCTATAACTCTATTATTTTGCCTGTATAGATCATCAATATCTAGTAATCAAAACCATTGACAGAACTTGTATTCAAACAACATTGCCAAGCAATCAATCATTTGACACACAAAAAAGTAGTCTATCTTTTCTTTTCTTTTTTCTAAAATCAATAAAACCAAGTTTAGTTACTTCAATTTCTCTTAAAATATCACTGAATGTCATGTTCCTGTTTTTGTTGAGATTCCCCTGATTTTGATTTATCGGCAGATTCTCAGTTAAACAAAGTTAATACATAAACCAAGAGTTCAGTTCTGGCGTAGCAGTGGCAAGTGGATTCTTTGATCTTCCATAATCAAACTCATACACAAAGTAGAAATATACAAACACTAGAAACTAGATAATTCAACTTGAAATCTCGATATAAATAATTATCTTCAAGATACACATCTGAATACCAGTCTACAGATGAATTGAATCTACCGTTGTGTACTATTTACTTCTCGCTTAAGGCGAAATGTTAGAAGCTCATTTGATAGTCTTGCTATGCTTAGGAGTATGAAAAGTATGTATTTTGGAGTAATTCCATGTGAAAATGAAAAGAGCTACTGCAAATTAATAAATAAATAAAGGCTTCGAAGAGACAAACCAGTTTGCATATAACATTTCACCAAATGCAGTGAGCTAAACGCCTAAACATTATTAAAGAACTAACCTACAATGCCGAGTTCAATCAAAACATTCTAAACTAGGAGTCATAGCTATTATCTGCGAATTGATTACTCATTAGGACCTGCTTACCTTTAAGCACTTTGCATCCATTTTGCTAGATTAACAATTACTAAATAATGAATACCATTCAAATACAAGATCGATATAAGCAGACAATCCTTCTATCTAAAACCATGACAAACAGGTCTAATCATCCTACCTAATTAATTTAGTCCCATAATCACATAAATATGAATGAAGTTGGTGTATGAGGTGAGCTTCCCTGGAACTACATAAAGAGTTGATCCTCTGCATATAACGAACAAAATTACTCACCAAATCAGATGATTCATGTGTATCAGGTCACCAAATTATCATATGAAATCCCATATCAAAAGTCATATACACAATCAACGTCTGGCTAAAACAATATAAACTCAAGTCTGGTTAGCCTAAAGCAATATAAACTCACCTCAAGTCCTCAACATCTGTGCCTACGGCTGTATGTTTTAGGGATACCGAATTCTTAATTTTGTTAGTATATATAAAGATTCAAAAGTTGACAACTTACTAAGGAATATTCAACAAAATGATCCCCTCCTTATGTTGATTGTTATCGTTTTCTCAGATTCCCAATCACCTCAATTTATCTAAGCAAATGTCACAACCAATTATGACAATGTCATAATGTTAATCAATAAAAATCCAAACATAACAGAGTTAAAACCTTTGAACAAGATAGCCGACCAATAGATAATTTAGCTGTATATTAAGCTCAACATAACCTAGTTTAATTACCTCAAAAATTCCCTTAAAAATCACCATATCATGCTCTTGTCGCGGATCTCCTGTATAGAACACCTTGCCTAAACATTTTATGTTTCAAAGAGCAATCACGAAAAGATTTGTTGGCAAGGGCTACGACTTTATGTTAAAAGTAAACATAAAAGTGTAAATTGATAACGTTTACCCAGTTTAGGTACTCGGGAAGGGCGGGCCTTTGACTCACATGTACATGGTCGTAACCGTTTCCGACCCTTTTTCTAGCCACCCCCAGAGTGTACCTAGTGAGGACTTTAAAGTGAAAGTGTTTTTTTTTTTTTTTAAATATCAAGACTACCAATATTAATGAACCAAATAATCACGGCTGCCAATATTCATATCAATTACCTCAAAGTAGCAAAAATAGATTGTGCTGATGCTGATGCTGGTGCTGTTGCTTAAAAAATTATAAAAAAAGATTATTTTTATAAGCTACATGAAATAACCTTTTATTTCCAGAGATTATGAAAGATTATTTTTTTTATAATCTCTTATAAGCTATGTCTGCCAAACAAAGATTATTTTTTAAGTAGCTTATTTTTTGAAAAAATAAATATAATCTCTCCATAATCTTGTGTGCCAAAAATAGAACCATATCAACAATCCCAACTTATATAAAACACAAGTGTGATTGCTATTTAAAAATATATATATATATATATATATATATATATATACTAGCCGGGTACCCGCGCGTTGCGGCGGCGGGTACCCATATAACCAAATTTTATGGCGAGCAAATGTCTTTCGATTATACATTTTTCATGATGATAACCTTACTGACGGTGTTGAGTATCTGTAAGTGCCCGCGCCTATCAGTAGCGGTACATAGTATTCAAAAAGTTAATGTAGCGTAGGTATTTGTGTGTGTTTGTTTTGTTTATCCGTGTGTATAGTTTAAGTTACATTATTTAACGATAATAGTATGATTATGATGAAAAATCGATTAATGTTGTATATGTGTCGTATAATTTGCTGAAAAGACGATTAGTATACGTTCTACTGTAGAAATGCAAATTTTAGTTTTGTATACTAATAATGATATCAAGTAAAGATTTGATTCTTTTATACTTAAATAAATTATAACCTTTTTGAGTTTCATTTAAATGTTAAAAAAGTTATGTTAAAAGTAGAATTATGATTTTGGTCAAAATGTAACTCATTATATTAAACTTAAACAATTTTTTAATAATTTACACTAAAAGTGTAACCGGCAATTAGCTTTTACTAATCCTAAAAGATCCTTACTTATAATGTTAATTCCTAGTATTGCAAAAAAACAATTTTATAATAATTTACACTAAAAGTGTAACCGACAATTAGCCATTAATAATCTTAAAAGATCCTTACTTATAATGTTAATTCCTAGTATTGCAAAAAACGGTGTGATTGGTTTTATCAACGCGAGCTAACATATCGTCTTTCACCATGTTAGGAAATTGAACATGATCACCTTAAAAAATAAATCTATCATCTCGTGATGGCCCTTTTTATACTAAAAACAAATAACACAATTTAATGTGAATTTAAAATTGTGTAACCGAAAGTTGTTTACTTGATTGTATTTTAAATGTTTTTTCTTACAATCATTTGTATCCACAAAGTTAGACTCTTTATATAGGACCGAAGGTCAATAATGGTTATTTAGCTTAGTTGTATTTTAAATATTTTCGGTTACAATCACTTGTTTATTTATTACATAAATTGATTTCATTTCAAAACCACATCGGTTACTAATTAGTATTTGACCATCTTAAAAACTTATGTTGCAAAATTAGCAAGATTAGTCGTACTTAAAAAATTAGTTGCACCTCTAACATGGATGACAAAAAAATCAATAAATCTTGATATTTTTTTCTTAAAGAACAGGATATCTTAAACTTTGATGGCAAAAAATATAATTGATCTTGATCTCGAACAAATGTATTAACATATATCGCCTTTAATCCTAAGTCTCTATTTAAACTCAAACATAAGTGTACTTTTAAATAGCTTAACATTCGAATCATAAGGCTTTAAAACTACTGGATGTCAGAAAACCCAAACTTTAGAATTAAATATATACACCTTTTTCCAAAATACAACATTATATCAAAATTTACATAATACACTTTTTATTTATTACAAATATTAACAATGACTCTAATAATAAAGTGTACATATTCCAGCGACACCAACAGTGGCTACTTGACCTTTTTCCGGCGAAAGCGGCGACAATACCTTTTTCCGGCGAGAACGGTGACATCACCTTTTCTACAAATAAAACCTACAGGTTTGTAGAAAAAGCTTCAAAAACTTTATTAACATAAATAGCTCTATTAGAAAAAACTCAAAAAAAAAACTTAATGACCTGTTGTCCCGCTAACATAATACAATTATCTTTGTATTTAAAAATAAGACTTAACCAACATCATCAATCTATCTATCTATTTTCAAGAAACAACAAAACCATCATGACAAGATGAATAATAATAATAAGTTGAATGAGACACAAGAACGATTTCAGATTCACACCGAATCAACGCAAGTGTAGAAGTCGCCTATCGAATCGAACAACTTTCCAATCTTCTTTGCATCCATTATTTAAATACCTAACAACATGGAAAACCTTTTTAAATACCGAACATCACTTTCAATCATTAACAAAAAATAAATCATCTTCAAAAAGATTAAAAACAGAAGACAACAGAAAATACGAATACAAATGGCCACATTAGCTCGGTAAACTCATAGATCTCTTGATCTCATATGAGTATGTTGTGTGCTTGTGTAGAGATAGATAGTGAGAGATGCATATGAGTTATCGGTGAGTATGTTTTTAGGGGAGCGAAGGTGCATGGGTTTTTATAATAGATAGGTTGGGACAAGGCTCAGTTTTATTGGTCTATTACAAGCCTTTAATAGACTGTTATAACTTACAAGTATGTATTAATATTAGAATTTGAGAGAATTATGGGCCATTACAAGCTTTTAAGGGCATTTACAAGACTTTCTAGGCTTTTAATTATATGTGCATGTATTAATTTTTCATAATAAAAGTAAGACAAATATTTCTTATAATGGAAATGTTTTTGGTCTTACAATTTTAAGACTACCTCTTTTAGCAAGTCCCAAATCTATTATAAAGTAGTATAGATATATTTCAAAATAGAAAGCTGTCAAATATTTTCAAAAGATTTGTGGATGAAAAATTCAACCGAATGGTTGAAGGAATATTTTCTCCCTCTGATTTCGCCTTTTTATTAAACCGAAATTTTTGAATTCAATCATATCACACAATCACTAAACATATACAATAACCCACACCCTAAAACCATCAATAAACCTCGAATCATCACAGAAACAATGTCACACCAGGTACATAAAGCAAAACTGTGATTCTAGTTTACATATTTTGATTAATGATTTGGGGTCGCAGGTACACACTTTTTTCCATTTACATATACAAATAAAACCCCCACCCCCATAATATTCCGGCCACCTTATTGATGGCAAAATATTCCGGACACGATGAAGAAATTGAGCAAATTAGGTAAACTCACTATTTTGTCGATATGTAACTTTGATATATTATCCAAAAAATTGTAACATTGATATAGTATGGCTGATAAGGTGAAGTGGAGAATTGCTCTGTTTTGGTCTATCAGATTTTAGTTTTGTCAGACTTGATGTTGGTTATGTCTGATATCAGATAAGTGCAGTATTGGTTATTTTTGTGTATTTTCAGTGTATGTTTCAGTCTGTATCAAATTTGGGTGATGTCCAAATCTTGTCTCTTATTCTTATAATGTAAATATTTTGGAGTTGAATATAATACTATCACATTTGCACCAAAAAAACTTTGATATATTATCCAAAAAATTGTAACATTTATCTTGATAATTTATACCACAGATTTCGTGTTGATGAGGGTGTGATTACATTTCGAACAATCAAATCACTTATAAATCAAGGTATTCACCTAACAAAGATTTATGGTTTCAATTTTCAACAAAGTGATTTGAATTAGATATGTCAATGTTGTTGGTGACGCACCATAGGTTAAAAAAAGACTTATAAAATTTGGTTTGTTGTTATGAAAGTATCAATGAGTATTACTGACTTGGTTGAAGTTGGTGACTTGGTGTTTGTTTTGTTAATTACGGGTGAATAGGAAGATAGGCATGGTCTATGGTGCTGGAAGTTTTGGTCTAATGGATATGATATCTCAATGGAATTTTGATGGAGGCCGCCATGATCTTGGGCAAGTTTGTTTGTCCAAGTTATTATTCGTATCATCAATAATTAAGTTTGTAAACATATTTTTGCTTTACTTTAAATGCATGTGGAGTGTGTGTAAATATACAGATTTATATGTGATGGTTAAAAAACAATTGGTTTGTTACAAAATGTGAGGTAGGCAACTACTTGAATTGACAATGGTAAGAAGAAAAAGATGACATCTGACCTGTTAATAGGACATTTTAAATTTTTGACTAATATTAGAGCTTAAACAATCGTTGGGTTATAAGTTAATAGGATATTTTAGATTTTTTAGTTTTTGCTTATACCATAATAAATTTTGGGTATTCATTTCAATAACCAGCCCATAAATTCAACAACCAAATGAAGCAGTAGGGTTACAATTCCAGGAGATCCAGTCTGAATTCTGCTAAGAACACCTAGCCGAGATCCACAGTTTCGACAATAGTCATTTGTTGTAATTATTTGTGATACTGCTTCATGATGTATGTTGCAAAAGGTGGTTAACTAATTAAAGAGACTGCTTGAAAAATAGGAAAATCAGAAATTTGGATTTTTTATAGCTGTCACCATCATTACCACTGCTTTTAATACATTTATTGCTAATATGATTTTAATACATTTCTTGATGATATGATGTTTGCCTCAGCATTGTGGTGTTTTTATAGAGCTTCAGATAAGGTATAATAAATTCATGATTTTGTTAAGGACGCCATATTTTGAGGGAATCCATATTAAAAAGTATTTCTATATTGTTTGAACTCAACATAAACCATATGCTACAATTTTTGTATGGCTTATAAATCTTGATGTTGTATAATGCATTCATATTACCCCAAATACAAACTATACATATTTATACCAATCTATTTGTGCTGTGAGGATCCTATAGCTAACCCATTATTATTTTTAAAATGTGCAAGTAATTATATGATTATTAGTTAATACTTATAGGACTTGATGTAGGTAAAGATCAGAGAACCTTTTTTTTAAATTAATAAAAATTTTATTTTGAGCTGACATGAAACTCGTCCTTTTTACATATGTGCAGGGTCATTCTGGGGCAGCAATATCCGTGTGGATCCCTTCTTATTAGAGGTATCATATTTAAATTGATTCAAGTTCGGCTAAAAACACTGCTTACTTTTCATTTTTGCATCAAGCCACTAGTTCATTTGTTGCAAATCAGGAAAAAACATTCCATTATAAATCCTTAGAGAATAAGGTATCGTTTAATGCCGTGGGGTGGTGCCGTGAAAAAAATTATGCCACCTCAGTCACATTTTTTCATAACATCAGAATCTACCACAACACCAAAAACACCCCTCACTCGTATCACACCAAAATCTGATGCCATAGTGCACCTCTAAACCTCACAATTTTTGTTTTTCTTCATTTATTCAAATAAAACAACAAATTAAACTAAAGATAAAATTTCAATAATCAAAAAATACATAAAAGATGGACACAAATTAGTTGATGCCAAAATTAATTCAGTTTAAATTTATGGAAAGAATGATATAAACAGCCAATAAAATATTACAAAAAGATGTAAAATATTCATACAGTCAAACCAAATATATAAATTTCTCTACATGTTTTTAAAACTTTAAATATCATGAACTAAAAGATGAAAGTCAATTTAAAGAAAAATATATAGTGGGCTCACATTATTAGGCCTATCAAGAGTTCAAGTCCACAAAATAATAGGGTTTCATATTGCATTTTTATAATATGTTATATTTGACTATCTTCAGCCTCAGGCTCTTCTTCTACCTCTGCATCTTCATCCACCTTTTCTACATGTGTCTAATTCTTTCTTGTTTTTCTTTAACTTTTAACACAAGGCCATAACTATCGCCACAAACGTTTAAAAAGGAGAAAAAACGGAATTAAAAAAAAGAAGCAAATCCCACCGCGTGGGGTGGTGGTTGCGTGAGAGGCTAACAGCCGAGATGGGGTATGGTTTGTCGCGCCATAGACTCGTGCTGTCGATTATGGCTTGAGCCATCAGCCATTGTACCTAGGTATCTTACAATGAGAAAGTAGATTAGGTAATAATCTTTCACATGGAGGTAAATGGGACCACATTTTATCTTTTTGGGGTGCATATTGGGGTTGGAGTTTATAGTGCCACCAGTCATGTGCTTACAGTTAGGAATAGCAGAGTCTCATACGATCTAAAAATTAATTGCAGGCCCTAAAGATGTTTGGAAACAAATGGAATGAGATAGCAAAAGTGGTTGCAGGCATCTGACCATGTTATAAGGCGGAATAGGATCCTCCTAACCAGGTCTCTTTAGATGATCTTAAAATACCAGCGGAGAGAGTATAGACCAGTTGTCTCAAACTGTTAATTTCCAGTTAAGGTGATCTTCGGTAAAGTCATATGGAAGTACACCTGCTAAGCCAGAATAGTATCGGTGATTATTCAGATTATGCTACATAAAAGTTATTATTATTTGCTGAAAGGCTAAAACTGGTTCATATAATATGCAAGTAGGACAAATGGATTTCTTGAGCAAACATCAATATAATTGGCATGGGAGACATCATTCCGCAGACTTTATGTCATGTTATGAAAGAACGTTTCGAGCATCTTCTATGGTATCATTATTTTAGTTACTCATTCAATATATGTCTACATTTTTTTTATGATTATACACAACTATCATGCTAATTTCTTTGTAATGTAACAGTATGCATTGGACACTTTGCGGCAATGTTGACTAATGGCACTTCTTTAATGGAAGACATGGGTGTGTGTAATGCTTATATATCCCTGTCAACAAGAACCTTAAGATCACTGTTATA
This sequence comes from Chrysanthemum seticuspe, assembly GCA_019973895.1. NCBI lineage: Eukaryota > Viridiplantae > Streptophyta > Magnoliopsida > Asterales > Asteraceae > Chrysanthemum > Chrysanthemum seticuspe. Next base: position 116,832,463 of record BPTQ01000008.1, read on the forward strand.
AGAACAAGTATGTAATACCATTCAGTCCTTGATTTCATTTACTATGTTGTTTTCAGAAAACACTTGTGTCTTGCGTTCCATCGTTGGTATTCTTATTTATCTATTCTTAAATCTTTTTTAATGTGGCATTCTTTAATTTTCTCTATGGATTTGTATTGAAGTTGTTGACAAATTGTGCTCACTTTCAGATGAATGAATTGATTTGGGTTATATCTTTTCATAAACAAGTTAAAGTGAGCATAAATTTACCTTTGAAGGGAGTAAAAACTCTTGAATTATATATGACGTTTGGCCCACACTCAGCACCACATATATTTACCCCTTTTGACCTGCATAGGTTTTGACCCGTTATCACAGTTGACTCGCCCACTTTTCCAGCTATGCCTTTTACGTCGTCCTTGCATAACAAAAATGTTGGCGCTAACAGTTAAATAAGGAAATACATGATTATTACTAAAACCAAATGTGATCCTTGGAACACAAGTACTTATGGTTCTTGTGAATAACCATCAATACAACTTCTAACAAAAACAATTCATCATGTTTTTAATCATATTTGTTAGAGTTGGATGTTTTTCTCAGTTGGATGTACTCTAGGTTCATATAGATCATTTCCGGTTCAATAAAATTATTAATTGTTTTGAAAGTTAAAAAAAATTCCCAATGTCAAAATTATTAATTGTTTTAATCAAATGTTTGCAACTATTCATTTAGAAGCACTAATAATTTCAGGTGGCAAGGTTGGATCAGTTTGTGCTATATCACAGATGATCACAAGTCCGTCAGATACTAAAATGTCCTTCAAGTTAAATAGAAAACAATTCCCTGTTTCTATTTGTTTCACTATGACAATAAACGAAAGGCAAGGCCAGATGTTGTCTTAGGTTGGTTTATTGCTACAACGGCATGTCTTTTCGCACGATCAGTTATATGTAGTTGTTTCTAGAGTTAAAAGCAAGCAAGGTCTTAAAGTACTTTGTTATGATAGATATGGCAACTACACCGATGAAACGCATAACATTGACTACAAAGAAGTGTTTCATCGTCTCTAAACATATTACTTTTATTTAGTCGTATTTTAGTATACATATTTTTGGCCTCTTATGTATTTTTTTTAATTGAATGCGTATTCGTATGGTATTTTGATGTTTTATTGTTTATACTATTAATTGAAATAAACTGATAGAGCTAGCCCACCCATCGGGCAGGTCTTGAAGCTAATCTCATATATAGAGAGAGAAGCATTCATGTGAGAAACTCAAATTTGATAAGAATATGAGAACCAATCTTAGTCATCGATTTAATCCCCTATAATTTGATAAGAGCTAGAATCAATCCTAATATTTACACTAAAAATATAATTTGTGTCCTCTTACTTTCAAAGCTAATATATATAAAATTGGTTTGTGGAACATTAGGGGTATGAATACTCTTGATAAACAAAAAGAGGTAAGGAATTTGATAAGCAATCAACATATTAATGTGCGCATAGTATTGGAAACTAGACGTAAAAGCAAACTAGTGACCACTTGTAATAAAGTTTTTCATAGGTGGGAATGGATATCCAACATGCAAGAATGTGCTAAAGGGTGCAGAATAGTTATAGGGTAGGATGATGATGATACTCAGATTCAGATCCTCCATAAAACTAGTTAATCCATTTTTTGTGTTATAAATGCCCTATAGTACAAGGTCAGGTGTTTCTACTCCTTTGTGTATGCTGCTAATGAAGGATCTGAAAGAAGAAAAATATAGAGGGAATTGGCTTGTAATAGTGGATATGTCAATGGTAACCCTTGGTGTATTGCTGGGGATATGAATGTCATCTTGCATCCTAATGAACATTCTTGTTGAGTGTCGTATATGACAGCTGATATGATGGATTTTCAAGACTGTCTTAACAAGATTGAGGTGGAAGATATCTGCAAGTATGGTCTTCATTTTACTTGGATAAAGAATCTACACAAAGCAAAACTTGAAAATATGAATGGTGTGCCAAAGAAACTGGATAAGGTTATGGCTAATGAAGGTTTCATCAAACAGTATCCCCAAGCTAATGCTAAATTTCTTCCTTACATCATATCTGATCATACTCTTTCTATTTTAAATATCCCTACTACTATCAAAAAGAAATTCAAAGCTTTTAAATTCTCTAACTATCTTACTAACAAGCAGGAGTTTATTCCTATTGTTGAGGATAAATGGAGCCAAGAGATTCAAGGTTGTCTTATGTATCAAGTTGTGAAAAAGATGAAAAGTTTGAAATCTCCTCTTAATAATTTGGGATGGAGTAAAGGAAACCTGTTCAAAAGAGTTGAGAATCTGAGAAAGTAATTACAAGATGTTCAAGTGGCTATTGACATTGATCCTCATAATCACTCTCTTAGAATGGAAGAGGCCAAGCTTGTGGAAGAATTTTGTGAAGCAGAAGCAGACGAGGAATTTTTTTTTGTACCAGCAAGCCAGTATAAAGTGGTTAAATAAGGATGACAAAACAACAAATGTTTTCATAGGGTTCTTAAAGGAAGAAGCAATAAATGCAAAATTCATTATTTAGTTGATGATGAAGGGGTTAGGCATGAAAAGGAGCATATTCCTCATCTATTTTTGAAGCATTTTAAGAACTTTCTTGGTACAAGCCTCCCTGTTATCAAGTGAGACCTTGTTTCTGAAAAGATTAAGAACTGATATGGCTAATAGTATGGTTGGTGACATAACAAATGAAGAAATTAAGTGTGCTATGTTTGATATTGAAGACTTAAAAGCTCCTGGTCCTGATGGCTTCACTTCTGCCTTTTTCAAAAAAGCTTGGAATGTTATTGGAAGTGATATTTGTAAGGCTGTGAAGGAGTTTTTTGCTTTAGGGAAACTGTTGAAGGAACTGAATGCTACTCTTATCTCTTTAGTTCCTAAAATCCAAACTCCTAACAAATTTACTGATTTCAGACCTATTGCTTGCTGCAATGTCTTGTATAAGTGCATTAGTAAGGTAATCACTAATAGAATTAATCCTACTCTTGGAAGTCTAGTGAGGTGCAATCAAAGTGCATTCATTCGTGGTAGGCATATTCAAGAAAATGTTATGCTTACTCAGGAAATCATGAAGGGGTATAACAGGAAAGGAGGTGCAAAAAGGATTTCTTTCAAGATAGATATCCAAACGACATATGAAACAGTCAATTGGGAGTTTTTGAGGAAAGATTTTAAATGATTTGGTTTCCATGGGAGAGAATGGTTCATTGGATTATGGAATGTGTTACTACTGTAGCTTTCACCCTTAATGTTAATAGAGATAGAATTGGCTTTTTCAAAGGAGGAAGGAGTCTTAGACAAGGAGACCCTATATCTCCCTACCTGTTTACATTAATCATGGAAGTTTTCAAATTGATCCTTCAAAGAGAAATTGCTCAGGAGCATAACTTCCAATATCATTTTGGGTGTAAAGATATCAAGCTGTCTCATGTTTACTTTGAAGATGATCTGCTAGTTATGTGCCATAGAGATTCAACATCTGTTAATGTAATCAAACAGGCTCTTGAAAAGTTTAGTTATTGCTCTGGTCTCCTTCCTAACATTTCCAAAATAATGTGTTCTTTGGAAGCATGAATGAGGAAGAAAATATTGATGTCAATGTTGTACTCCCTTTTGCTATTGAAAATTTACCTATCAAGTACCTAGGAGTTCCATTGATTGCTAAGAGACATAGTGTTAAATATTGTGGCTGTTTGTTGGATAAAATCAAGGCTAGAGTCAAAAATTAGAAGAATAAATGTCTATCATATGCTGGGAGATTGGAACTTATTGCAGTAGTTCTAGAGTCCATTCATGTCTATTGGGCATCAGTCATTTTAATCCCTACAACAATCATTAATGAAATCAACAAGCGCTTGAAGTGCTTATGATGGAATCAAGGTGAAACTACAAAAGGTAAGGCTAAAGTCACTTGGTCTGCTATTTGTAGACCAAAAGATCAAGGAGGTCTAGGCTTAAAGGATTTAAAAATTTGGAGTCAAGCCATGTTATCAAAGCATATTTGGAACATTTCAGACAAAAAACGACACTCTATGGGTCAAATGGGTACATTATGTCAAATTGAGAGGAGTAAATGGATTAAAGAAGCTGAGCAGAGTGATAGCTAAGAGTGGAAAAATTTGCTTGGTACAAGAGATTTAATAAAATGTGTTGTACAAAATTTGTAATGGGCAATGCTCTTCCTTGTGGTATGACAAATGGTGGAATATTGGTCCCTTGTCCCAAATTGTGACCCACAGAGACCTCTATGATGCTAGAACACATGGGGATTTAAAGTTAGTGATATGATCACAAATGGGAGTTGGTTATGACATCATGATTGGTATGAAAGGTTCCCTACTATCACTAGTTTGGAAGTCCCAAGTATCAATGATGAGGTTGAGGACAAAATTGTTTAGAGATCCAACAATGGTAAAGATAGACTTCTCTGTTAAGATTGTCAATTTAGAGATCTAGCCAATGTGGACTGGTGGAAATTTTCAATTTGTTCCAAAGCATTCTTTCATCCTTTGGTTAGCCATCTAAAACAGAATGACTACTCAAGATAAGCTAATGAAATGGGGAATCCATGGTGCAATAGATGTTGTTTATGCCTCGATAATTCAGAAGACCCTCAACACTTATTCTTTCAGTGTCTCTTTTCCAATGAAGTATGGAACAAAGTAAAAATTTTGGTTAAAATAAGGAGTCAGTTGGCAAAAGATTATCCAAGACTTGATCAATATTGGTAATGGTAATAATATTAACAGTGTGGTAAGAAGATTACTTCTAGCTGCCAGTGTATACATGTTGGGTCAGTGAATCCCCAAACTTCCTGAAACAAGGATTTGAAGATAAAATAACCTAAGTGTTTAATATCCTTAAACATAAACAAGTCACCGAGTGAACAATTGTTCATTGAGTCATCTTTAAGAAGCTCAGAACAAGCCTAAGAAGAAGGGCTTTCCATTCAGTAAGGCGGGACTCAGTGGATGATACCTGAGCCAAAGAAAAAGATAATGGATTGTGACAACTGGCAAATTAGGGAGCCCTTTTAGGTACCGCATTACGCTAGTTAGATCGAGTAGATTTCCTATAAGAGCTATTTCGGATAATGGTGACTTGACTTGGTATCGTTTATTTCCTTTTTATGATTTATTTTGGTATTGAATGAGTTATGGTATGAATTATGGCTTGTAAAGTTAGGCACTACTTGAGTCGGCACAGTAAAAACCTAAAACAAGAGAAAAAGTAACATTTAAATCATTACGTGGGAATAAGACGTGTTAATAATCAAAACTCGTGGAAAAAGGTAATTCAAAACAATGGCGCTATAAATAAAAATAACCGGTCACTAGTTATAAAATATACAAGTCCGTGAGTAGTAGTTCGGGAAAGTTTATAAAAGTTACGACTTTGGTCCCACCCCGTGTTTGCATATGGCCGACGCGCCCCCTATCCCCAAAATAATTATAATATTAACCTCACTCAAAAATATATATACCCTTCACACACACCTTCTTCCACCTCAGACCCTAATTTCACTTTCTCTCTCTCTACCACCTGCCTTAGCCGCCGCCCCATTTTCGACCACCTCACAACTACCATGCCGTGCGTGGGACGACACTACCACCACCAAAACGTTCATCTCATTCTCCTCTTTCTTTTGATATACATCACACGCCACCCCTCCACCGCACCGCCACCCAAATGTACCCTAACCGCCACCATTATTAGTGTTTTCGTGTTCCAAGTATAGATCGGGAAGAAAGAAAGGTAAAGGGAACGAGTTGTACACTCGTTCGAGACTTCTTGGTCTCGATTCGTCCGTTTTGGTTGCGTTTAGATGGACAAAAACATATAAAAAAAATAAAAACGTAAAAAGACGAATTGGTATCGTGTGTGTCGTGTCAGGTCTCGCATATGCATTTTTATTTTGTTGTTTTGATGTTTTGATTGTGGGTTTATTGTTGTATTGGAGGTTTGATGGTGTTGGAAGTAACCGGGACTACGAAAGTCCGGTTTGGGTGCGTTGGGGGAGTGACCGAGAACCACAAGGACCAAAATGGTCCGTTTGGTGTCACGTTGGGGAGAGACCAAGAACCACAAGGACCCTAGGGTCTGGGTTTGGTTGTCGTGGTAATGGTTTGGATGTTGATGTTAGGAGTGACCGGGACCGAGATGGTCCAGTCGTCATGGGTTTGGACGAGCCGCGAGAGAGCGCCAAAAGGCCTTTAAGGTCCGTTTGGTTCGCGTGGTCTTACCGTGGCCAAGTCGAGACCATTAGGGTCTCGACATTGGTTTCGGGTGCGGTTTGATGTTTATTTGGATGTCGGGAATGATGGTGAGTTGAATGGAGATTGTTGATACGTTGCCGAGTCATAGGTTTAGGGTCGACAACGAGTGGAATTGTTTATTTGGACTTGAAAGTATATATATGTGAGCTTTGCGCAACGTCGGTGTACCGTGACTTGAAAGTATATTTATTTGGACTTGAAAGTATATAAAGTCGCGGTTGACCCTGATAATGCCGTAACATGGACTTATATTATTTATTGGACAATATGACATATGAAAAGCCGAGAGTCATGACTCGGACTTGTGAACTCGAGACAGATAATAACTCGAAATGTAGCTTGAAAACTTGACATAATATATATATATATATATATATATATATATATTATATATATATATATATATATATATATATATACATGTAAAAAGACTAGAAAAATAGAAAATAGTAAGTTCATGTATTAAATATTTAGTAACAAGACATACCTTGTTATTCGAAATTTAAAGGGGAACTAACGACTTAAAAATGGAAAAGATTTATAATAACAAGTTATTAAAAGTTTCGAGGGCACGTTTACCAAAATGTGTCATTTATGAGTGTTTAATAATCATTGTGTGATATGCATGGGTTGCGGATGACTTGCCATTAATAGGTTTAACCTACGTAGATAGTGGACTTATTGGGTTGACGAATCCAATAAGAGCCCATTATATGCGTAGGATAAATATATTAATGAACAAATTATCCTTATAACTCGTTAGGTTGTGACTAGTTTTTGAAATAATAAGTGAAATAAATAAATAGTTGAGTTTATTGAGTTGACGAATTCGATAAGATCTAACAGTTTATTTTGAAACTTATTAAACTATAAAGCTTTTCGCTTAGAAGTTGCATTGTGTTGTCTTGAGTCGCATTGTTAAAAATATAGTGCATTCATGGAGTCTTATCGAGTCGACACCTCACATGATGATACCAAACGCTTGTAACTAAATTGAGAAATGAGATGTTTTTGAAAATAAGAATTGGAATATATTCGGGATAGAGAATATTGGAATTGGAAAATGTATTAAGAATGGATTTATATTAATAGGTTGTATCGAGTCAGTAGTTGCCGAGCCGCGTTAGCTACTTATCTGCTTTGCTATTGATTATTTGTGCTTTATTTGATCGAGGTGAGTTTCATAACCCCATTTTAACTACGTTTTAACTAAATTGGGATGAGAAAACATGCTATTCTTGGACCTGCTTTTACTCTTTTTGATTTGCTTATGTGTTGACTAGTAAAGGATAGATTTGTGGTAGATATTGACTTAGTCTAGGGTAGCAATTCCTTGCTATAACTATGTGACCTAGCTAAGAATAGATGTCTACTCCGACCTAGTACAGGGTAGCATTCAGTCTTGCTACAACCGTGGTACCTGGCTAGAGTCGCTTGGGGCTCTGCTGAGATCTCGATTGTTGATGAAATGTGATTGAAATGTTTATTGTATATCTGTCTTAGCCTCGCATAGAAAATAAACTCTACCAGGTACACTATTGAATTTATAATTAAACCTATGAACTCACCAGCGTTAGCTGACCTTTTAGCATGTTTTCTATGGTAATTAAGATGATGATTGGATTGCTTGTTTCTTTGAGGCTTGGCAGAAGAGGCATGGTTGGAGAATCACTTTAGACTCTGATAATAATTGTGGACCTATTTTATGATCTTTTTTGGGCATTACTTTTGAATATTTTTGAATAAATGTAACCATATAATTAACTATGGGATTGATTGCGAATGATTTATGATTATCTTGTTTCCTATACTTGTGTTGTGTACCAATCCAGTAGCGCTTTGAAAGCTTGATTAAGTCTTCCGCTGTACCAAATTTTGGGGGTGTTACAGATTGGTATTAGAGCCAAGGTTATAGAGAATTAGGTACTTATTAAGACCTAAACTATAACCACTTTTTAGAAAACTTGATCCTCGACCGACGAATGCCAGCCTGCCAAGCCGAAGCCTTTTGAATTGAGTATGGAATAAACTGCAACTTGATGAAAAGCTATGAATTGTGATATGTTTATTGATCTTGGAATATTATGATATTGCTATATGATTGGTATGTCTTGGGATTATATGAAGTATGGATAATATGATAGAATATAACTTATGCAGTTTTGTTTCGAGCATGTTTGAGTAATGCGGTATCCTCTATTTTGAAAACTTGCCACTATGTTATGCATTGTATGATGTTTTGATATGATGATGCGCTATTAGAATTTGTCATTTTTATACACTTATACCTACCCTACGCCATGGTCAGAGGCCATGCCTTCACTATCTTATGATGTGTCAAAGGAGATCCTTGCTGCTGCATCTTCCCCAACACGGACTTTGATGACTCTTGCGCAGGACGATCCTTATGTGATTGTCTGATATCCTGCTCTTGCTTCATCATCATCAGCCATTCCAAAGCCATAGACTTCACTCACTTCTCAGTTACCATCATCATCTGATCGCCCTAGTTCTTCACGACATCTTACATTAAATCACGCTTTAACACGAGCCCAAGTTCCTAGACTTACCCATCGTACTACTACTCTTATGTCAGTACGACCCCCATCGTCACCTGTGCACCTATCAGCTCACTATTTCCTGTCATCACCACTTTCATCGCCATCCCATCGACGACCTAGATCCCCTACTTTACCACCACATGATTCACCTTCGCAGAGACGTCGACTCATGGACTCCTACTCAGTTGATGAGGATGAGGAGGAGTATGAGGATGAGGAGGAGTATGTGGACGAGGATGTGGAACCTACAGAAAAGGAGGAGGAGGACATCCCAGATGAGAGGGTACTCTGCCAATTCAGAGTCCCGCGCATTCAGCGCATTCTCTAGGACCAGGCTTTCCTTTACCCTTGTCTGAGCCTGAGTCACCATAGCAGCTATTCGACTTTGTGTCGCCTCCTCACTCACCCGATCTAGGTAGCCCACTAGGATCAGATCTCCCATCAGAGATAGATTCAGAGCCCGCAGATTAGGGAGAGACGAGTCTGATTTGGGAGCGGATTATTTCCTAGGGAGTTAGGCTTAGCCATTTAGCGGACCGACTAGTTGGTGTATCGATGGCTAGTCTAGAGGAGTTGAGGGGAGATATGGGGGCAATTTTTAGGAGGACTATGGTCTTGAGAGAGGGTATGTCAGAGCTCCATGAGCAGGTAGGATATCTGCAAAGAGGGTGCATGACAACCCGAGAGGCAGACCAAGCGCTATGGCACAAGGTCGACGAGCTGGAGAGAGAGGTTGCGGATCTGAGGAGAGATCATGACACCCAGCGTCTTGAGATTTCCTCACTGTGGAGAGTGATTGAGGATGTTCGGAGAGCAGCGAGAGTCGCCCGTGGATACCGTGGCTAGATTGCCCTTAGGTTTATAGTGTTGTACCATCTTGAAACTAAGGATTCCCCAGTTCGAGATGTAGACTTATCTTAGTTATGTTGTTAGTTTCGTTAGTAGGATCGTCTACGAGTACTCTCTATCTTTTCATGTTATTGTACTTAGAAAACTATGTTTTATAGCTAAGAGAAGTGCATCCTTTGATTTCTCGTTTCGAGCCTTCGTTATTTTGATATGATGTGGCATTATCCTTGTTATCTTCATTCAATATTCGTGTGGTATCCGATGTCTTTGGAATCAAACCTCGACTCATGAAATGTGATATGTGGAACTTATGGAACTCTTGTGATTATCCTTCAGATCAACGGCACAAAGACGAAACCCACCCAGGACCACCCGAGCAGCGCCTGCTGTGGTCACTTCCACTCGTTGAGGTCGATGCCCGACCCTGACTCTGCCTGTTGAGAATCAGAAAACCGACAACCCCGTTGCTGAGAATCAGAACGTCAATGATCAAGGTGAAAATCGTCATGTCCCACCGATCCCTCCGCCTATGAATCAAGCCCACATTGACCAGCTCGAGACGCAGCGTGTCACCAAGCTGCTAGCTAAGTCAAATCACTCAAACACCTCTGCTAGAACCCCACTGCTTAATCGAATCAAGGTTGTACCTATAAGAAGTTCCGGTTCTGTGGTCCCATCGAGTTTAGAGGAACCAAGGGAGTGGTTTACCTAATGAGGTGGATGGAGAAAATCGAATTGGTGTTCACTATCAGTAACTGTGATGAGGACGCTAAGGTGAAGTACACAACGTTCACCCTGAAGGACGAAGTGTTGACTTGGTGGAACAACTATCGCAAATCAGTAGGAATTGAGGTAGCCTACGGGATGACTTGGAACCAGTTTAAGGCCTTACTGATCAAGACTTACTTCCCTAGGAATGAAGTTAAGAAGTTATAAATCGATTTTGGGAACCATAAGGTGAAGGGAAACGACATGATGATTTACAACCATCGCTTTCAAGAATTGTCTTTGATTTTCCAGAGATGGTTCATACCGAGGATCTCAATATTGAGCGGTACATTGATGGATTTCCACTAGCTACTAGGAACGACGTAATCGCTGCGAAGCCGCCAAACCTGCATGAGGCAGTTACCATAGCCCAACGTCTGATGGATTCCCTTGTGCTGGAAGGAACAAACAAGGGAAAGAGCGATAAGAAGAAAAATAATGAGGGTGTTAAGGGTGATAGCAACTCCAAAAAATGGCGAGAGACTGCCAGGATGTATGCTATCGGTAATGGAGAGAAGAAGGGTTATGAAGGAAGTAAGCCCTTATGTGGTCATTGCAATCGACCCCACCATTGGCAGTGCGCCATGGTGTGTAGAAATTGCTCTAAAGTAGGACATATAGCCAGAGACTGTAGGTCCTTACCCCTTGCCGTGGCACAAGCCATACAGGGAACGCACTGGAAGGCCACTGTCACCTAGATGCGGGAAGAAAGGGTACTACAAGACCGAGTGTCGAGAGCCCTGGGCCAAAGGAAATCCCGGGAATGGAGGAAACAAGGTGAACCGAGGTGCGGGAAGTAATAGGCATAACCCCCGAAATCGAGGGACTGAAGGGAGCCAAGGAAACCATGGTGCTGGAAATCAACAGAGATACATGGGAGCAGCACGAGTGTACGTCATTGGGAAGGATATAAAAGAGGATCCGAACGTAGTTACGGGGTACGTTCCTTCTCAATAACCGCTATGCTTCCATACTGTTTGATATCGGTGCCGATATGAGTTACGTATCCAATGCCTTTATGCCATTACTAGGAATTTCCCTAACACCTTTAGGATTAAGTTATGATGTGGAGTTAGCTAATGGAAATAGGTAAAGGATAGACAATATAGTCTGAAGTTGCACGTTAAGTATCTTAGACCACCCGTTCATTATAGAACTCTTGCCCGTCACCTTAGGAAGTTTCGACGTCATCACCGGTATGGATTGGTTGTCGAAGAACAAAGCGCACATCATCTGCGATGAGAAGATCATGTGTGTGCCATATGGTAGAAAAGTCCTGAGTATACAAGGAGATCGGGGCGACTGTGGAGGTCCCTCCAAGTTGAGCATCATCTCTTATATAAAGGCCCAAAAGTACATCGACAGAGGAGGTTGTCTTTTCTTGGCTCGAATTTCTGAGAAGAAAGGCGAGAAGAAGAGTGAAAGATGCCTTGAAGATGTACCCATCGTTCGAGATTTTCCAGACGTGTTTCCCGACGACTTTCCAGGGATTCCACCTGTCCAACAAATGGAATTCCAAATTGAGTTGATACCTGGTGCTGCACATGTAGCCCGGGCTCCCTATCGACTTGCTCCAAGAGAGTTAGAGGAACTATCAAGGTAGTTGGCAGAGTTGTCAGAGAAGGGATTCATACGACCAAGTTCGTCGCCATGGGGAGCACCTGTACTATTTGTGATAATTTTGTGATAGCCTTATCTGGATAATTTTGTGATAGTATTCATAGATGACATCCTGATATACTACAAGAGTAGAGAGGAGCATGAAGAGAATTTGAGGATAAGAGAATTTGAGGATCATCTTGGAGTTATTGAGGCAAGAACAACTATACGCCAAATTCTCTAAGTCCGAATTTTGGATTCCGACTGTATAATTCTTGGGCCACGTGATAGATAGTCGAGGAGTTCATGTGGATCCTACCAAGATTGAGGCCATCAAGGAATGGGACGCTCCTAAAACCCCCTCGAAAGTTTGTCAGTTTCTAGGTCTAGCATGCTATTACTAGAGGTTCATTGAGGGATTCTCTAAAGTAGCTAAGTCGTGGACCAAACTGACACAGAAGAACGTTAAGTACGAATGGGGAGAGAAGGAAGAAGAGGCGTTTCAACTACTGAAGGAGAAGTTTTGTAGTGTGCCCATCCTAGCCCTGCCTAAAGGAAGCGAAGATTTCGTCGTATATTGTGACACTTCGCATAAAGGCTTGGGAGCTGTTCTGATGTAACGGGAGAAGGTGATAGCGTATGCCTCCCAACAACTTAAGAAGCCTGAGAAAAACTACATCACGAATGACTTGGAGTTGGGTGCTGTGGTGTTTGCTCTTAGTATTACATGTACGGCACTAAGTGTATAGTGTACACCGACCACAAGAGTCTGCAATAAATCTTAGACCAGAAGGAGCTGAACATGAGACAGCGATGCTGGTTGGAATTACTCAGTGATTACGTTTGTGAGATTCGTTATCATCCGGGTAAGGCCAATGTTGTTGCAGATGCCCTTAGCCAAAAGGAGAGAATTCTGCCGTTACAAGTCCGATCCTTAGGAATGACGATTAGTTTGCCACTACCGTCTCAGATATTAGTCACTCAAGCCGAGGCATTGAAGGAAGAGAGCCGTCTAAATGAGAACCTCTATGGAATGATGGACAGTGAAAACGGCTTCTCGAAGCGTTCTGACGGAACCTTATGCTTCGGAGACAGAAGCTGTATAACATCTCATGGAGGAATCCGCGAGTTGATTATGCACGAGTCGCATAAATCAAAATACTCTATTCATCCCGGAGCCAACAAGATGTATCACAACCTGAAGAAACTCTACTGGTGGCCAAACATGAAAGCTGACATAGCTCTGTATGTCAGTAAGTGCTTGACATGTTCCAAGGTAAAGACCGAACACCAGAAGCCATTAGGATTGCTAGTGTAACCCGAACTCCCTGTTTAGAAATGGGAGCGAATCACCATGGACTTTATCACCAAATTACCAAGAACATTTAGCGGCTGTGATGCAATCTGGGTAATTGTGGATCGACTAACTAATTCTGCTTATTTCTTGGCCATCAGCGAAGTCGATAGTATCGACAAGCTTGCTCGGTTGTACTTCAAAGAGATAGTATCTCGCCATGGCATGCCCATATCTATCATTTTTGACCGAGATAGTCGTTTCACGTCAAATTTTTGGCGGTCACTGCAGATGGCTTTTAAAACGAAACTTGATATGAGCACTGCCTATCATCCTCAAACCGACGGTCAGAGCGAAAGGACCATCCAAATGCTAGAAGATATGCTCCGTGCATGTGTTATTGATTTTGGCAAAGGCTGGGAGAAGCACCTACCTTTGGCCGAATTCTCCTGCAATAATAACTATCATACCAGCATTAAGGCCACACCATTTAAGGCATTGTATGGCCACAAATGCCGTTCTCCAATCTGTTGGGCTGAAGTTGGCGACAACCAGCTTACCGGTCCCGAACTCGTGCTGGAAACTACTGAGAAAGTAGTCCAAATTCGCAATCGTTTGCAAGCTGCACATGATAGACAAAAGAGCTACGCCGATAAGAGATGTAAGCCCCTAGAGTTTCAAGTGGGAGACCGAGTCATGTTGAAGGTTTCCCTTGGAAAGGGGTGATACGCTTCGGCAAACGTGGAAAACTCAACCCCCGATGCATTGGTCTCTTTCCAATCCTGGAAAGAGTCGGACCAATAGCTTATAGACTTAAACTATCTCAGGAGTTGAGAAGTGTATACGATGTCTTCCACGTGAGTAATCTGAAGAAATATCATACCGAAGAAACCCCGGTCGTGCCTATTAAAGATATCCGAATAGACGAGCGTCAGAATTTCATTGAGGAGCCGGTTGAGATCATGGATCGTGAAGTGAAATGACTGAAGCATAGCCGCATCCCGATCGTCACAGTTCGTTGGAATTCTCGTCATGGATCAGAGTTTACATGGGAAAATGAGGATGAGTTTTGAAAGAAGTATCCTCAACTCTTTACGTCATCGGGAAACTCGGAATGAAACCCGGGACGGGTTTCTTCTGAGGCTGGGACGTTGTGATAACTGGAAAATTAGGGAGTCCTTTTAGGTACCGCATTACGCTAGTTAGATCGAGTAGATTGCCTATATGAGCTATTTCGGATAATGGTGACGTGACTTGGTATCATTTATTTGCTTTTTATGATTTATTTTGGTATTGAATGAGTTATGATATGAATTATGGCCCGTAAAGTTAGGCACTACTTGAGTCGGCACAGTAAAAACCTAAAACAAGAGAAAAAGTAATTATAATATTAATCCCCACACAAAAATATATATACCCATCACACACACACACACACACACATATACACACCTTCTTCCACCTGAAACCCAAATTTCACTTTCACTCTCTACCACCTCCCTTAGCCGCCGCCCCGTTTTCGGCCACCTCACCACCACCACGCCGCGAGTGGGACGACACCACCACCACCAAAACGTTCATCTCATTCTCCTCTTTCTTTTGATATACATCACACGCCACCCCTCCACCATACCTCCACCCAAACGTGCCCTAACCGCCACCATTATTAGTGTTTTCGTGTTCCAAGTATATATCTGGAAGAAAGAAAGGTAAAGGGAACAAGTTGTACACTCGTTTGAGACTTCTTGGTTTCAATTCGTCTGTTTTGGTTGGGTTTAGATGGACAAAAACATATAACCTAGTTTTAAAAAAAATAAAAAGTAAAAACGACGAACTGGTATCGTGTGTGTCATGTCGGGTCTCGCGTATGCATTTTTATTTTTTTGTTTTAATTTTTTGATTATGGGTTTATTTTTGGATTGGAGGTTTGATGTTGTTGGAAGTAACCGACACCATGAAGGTCCGGTTTGGGTGCGTTAGGGGAGTGACCGAGAACCACAAGGACCAAAATAGTCCGTTTGGTGTCGCGTTAGGGAGAGACCGAGAACCACAACGACCCTGGTCCGGGTTTGGTTGTCATGGTAATGGTTTGGATGTTGTTATTGATGTTAGGAGTGACCGGGACCAAGATGGTCCGGTTGTGATGAGTTTAGACGAGCCGCGAGAGAGCCAAAAGACCTTTAGGGTCCGTTTGGTTCGCGTAGTCTTACCATGGCCAAGTCGAGACCATTAGGGCCTCGACATTGGTTTCGGGTGCGGTTTGATGTTTATTTAGATGTCTAGAATGATGGTGAGTTGAATGAAGATTGTTGATACATTGCCGAGCCATAGGTTTAGGGCCGGTAACGAGTGGAATTGTTTATTTGAACTTGAAAGTATATATATATATATATATATATATATATATATATATATATATATATGTGTGTGTGTGTGTGTGTGTGTGTGTGTGTGTGTGTGTGTGTGTGTGGTTGTGTGTGTGTGAGCTTTGCGCAACATCGCTGTTACCGTGACTTTCTAGTCTCGGTTGACCCCGACAACGCCGTAACATGGACTTATATTATTTATTGGACAATATGACATATGAAAAGCCGAGAGTCATGACTCGGGCTGGTGAACTCGAGACGGATAATAACTCGAAATGTAGCTTGAAATCTTGACGTAATATATATATATATATATATATATATATATATATATATATATATATATATATATATATATATAAATAGACTAGAAAAAAGAAAATAGTAAGTTCTTGTATTAAATATTTAGTAACAAGACATACCTTTTTATTCTTTATTTAAAGGGGAAGTAACGACTTAAAAATAGAAAAGTTTTATAATAACGAGTTATTAAACTTTTCGAGGGCACATTTACCAAAATGTGTCATTTATTAGTGTTTAATATTCATTGTGGGATATGCATGGGTTGCGGATGACTTGCCATTAATAGGATTAACCACGTAGATAGCGGACTTATTGGGTTGACGAATCCAATAAGTGCCCGTTATGTGCGTAGGATAAATATATTAATGAACAAATTATCCTTATAACTCGTTAGGTTGTGACTAGTTTTTGGAATAATAAGTGAAATAAATAAATAGTTGAGCTTATCGAGTTGACGAATTTGATAAGATCTAACGATTTATTTTGAAACTTATTAAACTATAAAGCTTTTCGCTTAGAAGTTGCATTGTGTTGTCGTGAGTCGCATTGTTAGAAATATAGTGCGTTCATGGAGTCTTATCGAGTCGACACCTCACACGATGATACCAAACGCTTGTAACTATATTGAGAAATGAGATGTTTTTGAAAATAAGAATTGGAATGTATTCGGGATAGAGAATATTGGAATTGGAAAATGTACTAAGAATGGATTTATATTAATAGGTTGTGCCGAGTCATTAGTTTCCGAGCCGTGTTAGCTGCTTATCTTCTTTGCTACTGATTATTTGTTCTTTGCTTGATCGAGGCGAGTTTCATAGCCTCATTTTTAACTATGTTTTAACTAAATTGGGGTGAGAAAGCATGCTACTCTTTTCTTGGAACTGCTTTTACTCTTTTTGATTTGCTTATGTGTTGATTAGTAAAGGAAAGATGTGTGGTAGATATTGACTTAGTGTAGGGTAGCAATCCTTTGCTATAACTATGTGACCTAGCTAAGAATAGATGTCTACTCCGACCTAGTCCAGGGTAGCATTCAGTCTTGCTACAATTGTGGTACCTGGCTAGAGTCGCTTGGGGCCCTGCTGAGATCTCGATTGTTGATGGAATGTGATTGGAATGTTTATTGTATATCTGTCTTAGTCTCGTATAGCAAATAAACTCTATCAGGTCCACTATTGAATTCATAATTAAACCTATGAACTCACCAGCGTTAGCTAACCTTTTAGCATGTTTTCTCAGGTAATTAAGATGATGCTTTTATTTCTTGTTTCTTGGAGGCTTGGCAGAAGAGGCATGGTTGGAGGATCACTTTAGACTCTGATAATAATTGTGGACCAGTTTTATGATCTCTTTTTGGCCTTACTTTTGAATATTTTGGAATAAATGTAACCAGATAATTATCTATGGTATTGGTTGCGAATGATTTATTATTATCTTGTTTTTCTATACTTGTGTTGTGTACCAACCCAGTAGCACCCCGAAAGCTTGATTAAGTCTTCCGCTATACCAAATTTTGGGGTTGTTATCTGGTTATCGGGTTAACCCGATAAGACCCGAAAATCACTTTTCCATTTTTTAGTCATAAATATACTCCTTTGACTTTTTATAATTGTATCTTTATTATCATATCAAGAATCATTGAATGATTTATGATTATCTTGTTTTTCTATACTTGTGTTGTGTACCAATCCAGTAGCATCCCGAAAGCTTGATTAAGTCTTCCGCTATACCAAATTTTGGGGTTGTTACATGGATTCAGTGAGTGATGACAATAACTCACTGAATCCCCAGGCTCCTCACTAACTATGATAACTGAAGACTTAAAAGCTTGAAGAACTAAAGACTGAAATAAAGGCGGGATGAAGTGGGATAAGTTTGAAAGATAAGTGTGTGTCCTTATCTACAAAGGTCAACTTACCCTGAATGGATAAAAGACCAAAAGTGTATCAACGCTGACACTAGGAAAGTGAATCTACCCCTTACTAGAATTAGGTTATTGTAACATAGACAAAATACGTAAGGTATTTTGTCATTTGAGACTTATGTCAGTCTTGTCTTTTAGAATAATGGTTGTATTTCATACTTGTATAAATAGCAGTCATAAGGTGGAGTGAAAGGGTTAAGCTTGTACACTAATTGATTAGACATTCACAAGCCCTTTAACTCCTACAAATACAACTAAGTCCTTGAGGTTAGCTCAATGGGTTAGCATAGTTGTACTTAAGCTTAGCTTAAGTTTAAATAAGAGTATACCAGACATTTTCATTCAATCCCAATTGTGTTTCCGTAAACACTTGGGTAATTTATTCTTTTATTAACTTTTAATAAGAATATAAACGTTGAAAAATTTGTGTCTATTTTAATTTATGTTTTAACTTGTTAAACTATTTTTCAATCAACATTGCTAAGCCATGGAGCTTAGATAGATTAACTTTGTAGTAAATTTTAACCAATATAAGGGAACAACAATACAACATATGGAAGGAAAGAAATGGTAGAATGTTTTGAGATGCTAGTAGAAACAGTGATGATGTGTTCAAGAATATTGTGGAAACTATGAAAAATGGACTAATTGGTCTGACTGTTAGAGAGAGTGAATATGTAAGGTGTATAGAAAGTAGATGAGGTATCTCCTGTAAAAGGGCTAAGGTTTTGAAGTAGGATCTATTCCCTTATGATGTATTGAAGACTGGTGATTGACTTTACTGATAATTCAGTTTCTGTTTTATGGTCTTAAAGACCTAAAGGGGTGTTTGGATAAGAATTTTTCTTGCAGTCAGTAAGTAGTACTGAGGAAATGAATGTAACAGTGGCATTAAGGAGTGTTTAGATAGTTGAATAACAACATCAATCTCACAATAATTGATGTATGTTCTTGTTTGTAGGCCATTATGTTACATATTGGTTTTCATAAACACATAACAAATCACAATATGGTTCGAATGAGATAGATTTTAGAGAGAGGAAGATGGGATCCTTTCTATAGAGAGAAAGTAAACAAAAGAAAGAAAGGTTAGATTAAGTGAAAGGTCCAACCCTCTATCTTGGGAGGTAGAGGGTATTTATAGTTACATACTAAACGTCCTCCTTTGGACTGTAGATCAGGCATACAGTGGGTAAAGACCCGTCCGTCCTCCACGGTGTTGCACTAAACTAAATAACTAACTAAATAACTAGTAAATAACGTAATGTCTACGAGCTAACATATGCTAGACTAGAGTTGGGGTGACTGACTCTTCAACATGGATTTTCTAAATCCTAACAATCTCCCCCTAAAGGAGGTCACCCCATGATTTACATTTTGAATCCTAGCATTTTATTTTGTCTTCATGCTCGAGCTCGTAGACTTCAATTCTTCAATCCCGCAATCTTTGTACTTTAGTAGTGATACTTCAAAGTCCGACTGCTTTGTACTTTCAGTGGAGGTCTTTAACTGATCCACGTCTTGATGATCTTCGAGCTTTCATTGAGATCATCAATGATGAGTGTGTAAATACTCATCATTTTTGGTTAAATCTGAACTGCAAAATGTTTAAAAATGCTCAGAAATGCATCAAAATACTGAAAATATTCCAAAATTGCATTTTATATGTTTCAGATGCAAAATGTTCAAAATCAGATGAAAAATGAGCTAAGTTTGCATAATTGGCAGTTTCAGTCCCCCAAGTTTCTAAAATTGTCAAAACTAGTCCCTGAGCCATAATTTCAAAAGAAAAATCACCAAAGGTCCTTTTAAAATCATAAGTTGTCAAAATTAGTCCTTTGGTGAAAAATGTCAAAAGTTTTGAGAAATTACAGGTTTGGTCCTCCAAGTTTGAAAATTGGCAAAAATGGCCCTTGGAAAATTGAAAATGTCAAGTTTGGTCCTTTTATTATGGAAGCTTGTCACTTTTGGTCCTTTAGAGCAACTTTGCAAATTGGCAGCATTGGTCCTCCAATTTTCAGAAATGACAAAACAAACCCTTGAATATTAAACCTTTAATCCCCTTTTGGCCTTGTCATTAACCAATTGTGACCCTGCCATCCCCTTGGACCCCCTGTCAAATAACAATTTGGACCCCCTGGCATTATTACCACCCAGTCAACCCATTTGGTCAAACCATAGCCTTGGCGCCTTTTTCTTGTCCTCTTCAATAAACACCCTGCAACACTCAACATACCCCATCCCCCCTCCTCACCTTATCCCTTCCTTGTTCCCCCCACCTCCACACAACTCCAAAGTGCATTTAATGCTTCACCCTCACCCTCACTCAACCTCACCCACTGTCATAAGCCATTTCCCGCCAAAAACCTAATCTATGGCTATTATCAAACAAAGTCATCCAATGGTCTCAAAACAAGCTGGGATTTGAAGAGAGAGGTGTGAGAAGATGTTTGGAGTATATAAGGAAGCAAAAGAAGCAAGAATGAAGTAGTTAGTTTTTAAAGTTTTTCTTTATGTCGTTTTTTTTAATAAATGTCTTAGCTTAGTTTAAAATATGTAATCTTTTGTTTTTATGATTCAAACTTAAGTTATGTTATCTTTGTAATCTGTTTCAAGAATCAATTTCAAAGTTTGGTTAAAATCCTTGTTCTTGTGTTTACTGCTGAGAATTTCAATTTCATGTTCTTATACTTAAGCTTCCAATAGCATAATTTCCCATTCAACCAAGTTAATTCAAGCTTATTATAGCTTTAGATTAGCCTGGGAAACAGTTTCAAACAATTCTCATTTATAGTCAACAAAAGTCAAACTGGGGCTCAATTTGAAATGGAAGCTGATTTGGGTTAATGTAGTGGTGATATTGGGTTGAAATAGGTTAGGGTAGTGTAGGATTGGGTTTGGTTTAGCCTGAGAAATAAGCTGGTCATCTGTAAGTAAGTATCTCATTTTCAACTTTCAATCCATTTTGCATATTGTACTTGTATGAGTATCTTTGGTCACCATTAGTTTAAATTAGTTTATTTAGTTGTATTTAGGATATTTAAGCTTAGTTTGATCAATAGTGTTAGCTAGTTAGGAGTTTAGCTCATATTTGATCTCATTATCAATGTTTTAAGGGTGTTTGGATTTGACAGCAAATCTGTCTTTAAGGTTATTTCAGTGATTAAGTTTTGTTAGTTTAAGTTTGTTTAGCTCATTTGAGCTCATTTGAGTCATCAAATTGTGTTTGCAACTCACAAAAGTCAAATCCCACTGAAATCTGTCTTAACAGCCTACTGTTGTGATTTTGTCAAATCATACTCTTATTTTGTGTTCAAAATTCTTAGAAATAACTTGCATCAGTGTTGTTTCATCATTAAATAACATAATTAATCCACAAAATCAGTTGCAAAGTTGGAAAAAGTCAAATGCAAAGTCTGTCTTCAAAAGTCAAAACTGAAAACTCAGTTTTGGCCAAACTAAGATGAATTTTCTTGGACTCATTTCTGAGCCAATCTAAGTGAATCTTGTGGTTTTAAAAACTTCCACTGGTCTAATTTCTTATGGTCATTTTTATAGATTTTTGTGATTTTTTTATAACCCTCAAAATTGCTTGGCAAAATGGGTGTATGTGCCCTGTGCACTGACTCAGTATTGACTGAGTCTGCACAGGGGTCTTGCAACCCTTGCCACAAGCTCAGTTGAGCTTTTATAGGTCCCATCTTTGGTTTACTAGTTCTTGGTCAGGTCTTATTTAAGTTCCAACAATTGGTTTGTAGTTTCCAGCTTATCTAGTAGCTTATTAATAAGCTGCAAAGTGACCCTCATAACTGTTTTTTAGCACTTATTTCAATTCCTCAAATCTGTGCATTGAGTAATTCAGATGTTTAGAGCAGTTGAGATTGGTTCCTTTTGGGTAGTTATAGCTTAGTGTAGCTTCTGTTTCAGTGTGGTCTCCATTTGGTGCTTCTTGGCTTATTCAAGTGCTTATTCATAAGCACATTCCACTGCAGTCCCAATTTCCCACACACAACCCCCTGTTTTTCCATTTTTCCTAGATTCCTCATATTATTTTAGAGTTTTCTTGAATTTTTCAGATTTTTCTAAGTCAGTTTACTATTTTTCTTAATTTAAACTAGTTTTTAAGTCTTTTTAAATAGCATTTAATACAATTAATTAAGAAAAGTTTCAAAAACATAATTTTTCATTTTTCTTAAGTTAAGATAAATATAAAAAGACAAAAAAATATTTTTCTAGATTTTTCTTAGTTAAATTTGTATTTTTAGATAATTTAATTAGTTTTAAATAGTTTTTAATTCCTAGAAAATACAAAAATATTCAGAAAAATATAAAAATAGTTTTGAAAATTCTCTTTTGTTATTTTAGACTTTTCCAAGTCATAATTTTATTTTTCTAGCTTTATTTCCTATTTTCTTGTATTTTAGGTCATTATTTAATAGTTAAAAATAGTTTTTAATTAATAATAATTAGATAATTAGTTATAAAAATAATTTTCTTTTTCTAAATATTTTCTTTTATCATTAGGTTTGTAAAAATGTCATTTTCATATTTTTAGGATTTATACTGCTTAAGTTTCACATTTTTATTTGTACGTCGCGTAGTTTTTAAATTAAGTTTTATAAAAACATAAAAACAAAAACATCATTTTAAAAATAGTGATAGCGTTTATTTAATATTTTTTATCTTTTTAATTTTCTTTAATTTGCATTTAAGCCTTTGTATTTATAAACTTTTTCTATAGTTATAATAATCACAATCCCTTTTTCTGTCCAAATCTCTCGATCACTATTCGTTTGGTGATTCTTCGCGTAGCTCGCTAGGACATAACGACCTGGGGAAACACTATACTCCCCAGATCTTCATTGCATTTGCTTCTGAACCGTTTTAAGTTTCTTACGGTCGGCCATTCACAAGTGGCCGGCTTGAGTGAGAAAACTTGACTGTTCGGGAGCGAATCAAATTTTTGGCGCCGCTGCCGGGGAGCTGTGCTGATTATCTTCCGTTTAGCAGATTAGTGATTTGAATATTCACTCTTTGTTCATACCATCCATCTACATATATTTATATTTTCTTATAAAAATACAAAAATACTCTTCTCATTCCTCTTATCCGTATGATTCTATTTCTCTTACCCCTTCATACCGTTTGATTCTACTCTTCTTTAACCTCAAAACCGTTTAATTCTATTTCTTTAACCCTCTATATGTTTAATTCTCATGGCGATATTCGATTATCCTCGTTGTTTCCACTGCAAAAGCCGTATAGAAGAGGATCAACTCTGTTGTCAGAATCCGGATTGTTTATACAAGCGATGTGGAAGGATGGGTGCAAGAAAATATTGTTATTGGTGCGAATTATCTGATAACTCTCTCGATGATTCTCCAAGTTTTTCCGACCATCCGCCACAACCCGATGAACCCGTTCAAGAACCGGAGACCATAACGGAAGTGGTGGAAATTGCTAGCTCTCAGAGCACACCACTTGTCCCACCTCCTGATTTTTCAAAATGTTCTTCGAGACTTGATAGTCATTCGGATCACCATGTTGGTTTTGTTGATTCTTTGAATGAACCGATTCTTTCTCATTACTCTCAAATGAAATCGTTTATTCCTTGTGTCGGTTGTGGTGAGCCTCTTTTTGGTTCACCCTGTCGTTGGTGTACGTGTGTACAATGTGGTAATGATATTCATAACAGGAGTTGTTTGTTTTGTGGTTCGAGGAATTCATTTGATTATGATCCTAATCAGAACTCATTTAACGACCCCTCAAACTTTTCCAATTACCCACCACAGCCCGACTTATCTTCATATAATCAACATTACTACTGTGAATATTGTGGAGGTCCTCACCAAGGATTTGAGTGTCAATCCGGAAACACGTTTTTCTATGAACAGTTTTCCAATGATGCTCAGAACTTTGGTTATAACCAAAATCCATATGATTCACCTGTCCAGACTCAACAGTTTTACTGTTGTGAGTACTGTGGAGGTCCCCATTTCAGCTCTGACTGTCAAATAGGGAACCCAATTCCTTGTAACAATCATGACTCTCACATGTTTGACAATTTCCAACCTCTACAGCACTATACGGTTCAAACTCCACCTGAGCCGTTGTCTCAAGAAATCTCCCAAGATTTTGAAACGATAATGAAAACACTTGATGATATGATTAGTAACTTTGAGAATCAAGTGAGTGGTGAAAAGACCATGGGAGAATTGCTTGCCGAAGAGCGAGAGGCCCGTAAATCTAGGGAAGAATTATTAGTCCTAGAGCATGCAGCTCTAAGGCGTTCCCAATTTCTTAAGGCAGCTCTATATGACGATGACGAGGAGAGTTTTTATCCTTTTAAAGATAATATTTCTCAACTCCCTCAGTCAGTTGATATCCCAGCAGTTGAGATTCCATCTCAAACAACTGCTATCACACCCGAAGCTCCCACTCACTCTCTGAACATGGGGGACGAGCATCTTGACACTGTTCCTGAAAAGGAATCGGACGAATTCATAAAGTCTAGTGTTGAGAACCTTGTCCCAATCCCTAGAGAGTCACAGGGAACTTTTGATCATAAGTGTGATTCTCTTTCCCCCCTTTGAGTGTTCAAAAGATCATTTTGAAACTTTCTCAGATGTTAGCGACGATTGTACTTCTTATGGAAACATCGAGTATGTTGAGGCATCACTCCCACAATCTGATGCTGATCATCTTCTTGAGGAGTTCACCAATGAACTCACTCACATCAATCCACTCTTTGATTTCGAAGCCGATCTGGGAGAGACTGAAAATCTCACTGATAATGATCGTTCACTCACTTCTCACCCCAACAGTCCAATAGAGAATGTTGATCATTTTGTTCCCGAAACATTCAAAGCTACTTTCACCAATCCTCTATTTGAATTCGACTCTGAATTCACTTTAATTTCTGAGAATCCACTCTTTGATACTCAGATTGAGGATAGTGATGAGCCCACAATGGAACAAGAGTTCACAATTTCACTTCATGTGAATGATTCTCTTCATGAAGAGTTCTCCGGTGAACTCTCTCATGACATATCTCCTCCGGAACATGATCATTTCTATTTTGATCTTGAGGATGATATTAGCTCGGAGGAAGGTGTACTCTATCATATGAGTGTGCTTATTAATGATACTACCTTCACCCTTCCTCCCGATATGTCTACATTTGAGGATGAAGAATGGATCCTGATTGTTATCAAAATCTTTCTTCCTTTCCTCAAATATCTTGTGATTTCTCTTCATCTTCACTCCTTCGGGAATGAAGACACTATCTTTGACCCCGGCATTTTCATTTATCATTTTTGAGCCGGTTCTATGTATATCTCATCGGTGTGGAACTTTCACGTGCTTCAAATGTTTGTCCAAACATCTTGAATGAAAGTCCGATGGAGATTGTCTCTTCCACTTACTTCCCCATGAACCAATGAATTCGGGGTCGAGTCAAGCTAGCGACTCGGTAATCAAAAACAGTAGCTAAACATGGGTTTTCACCCGTGTGTACCACCCTAGTGTGGGGAAGTTGCCCCACATGATATATATAAGTTTTCTAAAAAAAAAAAAATCCTTTCAAAATAATGGCCGTAGTATTTCCCTTTTACGTTCTTTGTTTCGGCATAACCGCCGGTACTTTGAATATTGAGGGCAATATTCATTTCTAAGTGTGGGGGGGAATTCTCACGAATTTTATCATGTAATTATACCACCTAATTCCCCAATTTTTGTCCAAATTTTTTTTGGAGTAAGTGTTTTCACTTACTCAACTTACGGTTATCAGTCCGCCTTGTCTAATAAACAAAAGGATTGGCTAATCCAGGAGCAAACGGCTCTTGGTAAAGATATCTCAAATCCGTTGACGGCTTGCAATTTGCCCAAAGTTGTATGGTATTCAGCTCACCATATCCTAAAAAGTGAAGAGTTGGCTAGCCCGCAAGTTTATGGCTTGTGGTAAAGGCAGTGGAAAAACCATAATTGGTAATCAGCTCACCAAAGATAATATTGATAATTTATCTAAGAGTTGGCTAGTCCAGAAGCAAACGGCTTCTGGTAAAGACAAATCAAATCCGTTGGAAGCTGGTGGTTTGCTCAAAATCACATGGTTATCAGTGTACCATGGTTCTTACTTGAACTGAAACATTTGGCTACTCCAGAAGTAATGGCTTTTCGTAAAGAGATTCAAATCCATTAAGTTTTTCTCAAAAAGATTGCTAGGGACTAGCAATAGTTTAGTGTGGGGGATTGATGAGTGTGTAAATACTCATCATTTTTGGTTAAATCTGAATTGCAAAACGTTTAAAAATGCTCAGAAATGCATCAAAATACTGAAAATATTCCAAAATTGCATTTTATATGTTTCAGATGCAAAATGTTCAAAATCAGATGAAAAATGAGCTAAGTTTGCATAATTGGCAGTTTCAGTCCCCCAAGTTTCTAAAATTGTCAAAACTAGTCCCTGAGCCATAATTTCAAAAGAAAAATCACCAAAGGTCCTTTTAAAATCATAAGTTGTCAAAATTAGTCCTTTGGTGAAAAATGTCAAAAGTTTTGAGAAATTACAGGTTTGGTCCTCCAAGTTTGAAAATTGGCAAAAATGGCCCTTGGAAAATTGAAAATGTCAAGTTTGGTCCTTTTATTATGGAAGCTTGTCACTTTTGGTCCTTTAGAGCAACTTTGCAAATTGGCAGCATTGGTCCTCCAATTTTCAGAAATGACAAAACAAACCCTTGAATATTAAACCTTTAATCCCCTTTTGGCCTTGTCATTAACCAATTGTGACCCTGCCATCCCCTTGGACCCCCTGTCAAATAACAATTTGGACCCCCTGGCATTATTACCACCCAGTCAACCCATCTGGTCAAACCATAGCCTTGGCGCCTTTTTCTTGTCCTCTTCAATAAACACCCTGCAACACTCAACATACCCCATCCCCCCTCCTCACCTTATCCCTTCCTTGTTCCCCCACCTCCACACAACTCCAAAGTGCATTTAATGCTTCACCCTCACCCTCACTCAACCTCACCCACTGTCATAAGCCATTTCCCGCCAAAAACCTAATCTATGGCTATTATCAAACAAAGTCATCCAATGGTCTCAAAACAAGCTGGGATTTGAAGAGAGAGGTGTGAGAAGATGTTTGGAGTATATAAGGAAGCAAAAGAAGCAAGAATGAAGTAGTTAGTTTTTAAAGTTTTTCTTTATGTCGTTTTTTTTAATAAATGTCTTAGCTTAGTTTAAAATATGTAATCTTTTGTTTTTATGATTCAAACTTAAGTTATGTTATCTTTGTAATCTGTTTCAAGAATCAATTTCAAAGTTTGGTTAAAATCCTTGTTCTTGTGTTTACTGTTGAAAATTTCAATTTCATGTTCTTATACTTAAGCTTCCAATAGCATAATTTCCCATTCAACCAAGTTAATTCAAGCTTATTATAGCTTTAGATTAGCCTGGGAAACAGTTTCAAACAATTCTCATTTATAGTCAACAAAAGTCAAACTGGGGCTCAATTTGAAATGGAAGCTGATTTGGGTTAATGCAGTGGTGATATTGGGTTGAAATAGGTTAGGGTAGTGTAGGATTGGGTTTGGTTTAGCCTGAGAAATAAGCTGGTCATCCGTAAGTAAGTATCTCATTTTCAACTTTCAATCCATTTTGCATATTGTACTTGTATGAGTATCTGTGGTCACCATTAGTTTAAATTAGTTTATTTAGTTGTATTTAGGATATTTAAGCTTAGTTTGATCAATAGTGTTAGCTAGTTAGGAGTTTAGCTCAGATTTGATCTCATTATCAATGTTTTAAGGGTGTTTGGATTTGACAACAAATCTGTCTTTAAGGTTATTTCAGTGATTAAGTTTTGTTAGTTTAAGTTTGTTTAGCTCATTTGAGTCATCAAATTGTGTTTGCAACTCACAAAAGTCAAATCCCACTGAAATTTGTCTTAACAGCCTACTGTTGTGATTTTGTCAAATCATACTCTTATTTTGTGTTCAAAATTCTTAGAAATAACTTGCATCAGTGTTGTTTCATCATTAAATAACATAATCAATCCACAAAATCAGTTGCAAAGTTGGAAAAAGTCAAATGCAAAGTCTGTCTTCAAAAGTCAAAACTAAAAACTCAGTTTTGGCCAAACTAAGATGAATTTTCTTGGACTCATTTCTGAGCCAATCTAAGTGAATCTTGTGGTTTTAAAAACTTCCACTGGTCTAATTTCTTATGGTCATTTTTATAGATTTTTGTGATTTTTTTATAACCCTCAAAATTGCTTGGCAAAATGGGTGTATGTGCCCTGTGCACTGACTCAGTATTGACTGAGTCTGCACAGGGGTCTTGCAACCCTTGCCACAAGCTCAGTTGAGCTTGTCTAGGTCCCATATTTGGTTTACTAGTTCTTGGTCAGGTCTTATTTAAGTTCCAACAATTGGTTTGTAGTTTCCAGCTTATCTAGTAGCTTATTAATAAGCTGCAAAGTGACCCTCATAACTGTTTTTTAGCACTTATTTCAATTCCTCAAATCTGTGCATTGAGTAATTCAGATGTTTAGAGCAGTTGAGATTGGTTCCTTTTGGGTAGTTATAGCTTAGTGTAGCTTCTGTTTCAGTGTGGTCTCCATTTGGTGCTTCTTGGCTTATTCATAAGCACATTCCACTGCAGTCCCAATTTCCCACACACAACCCCCTGTTTTTCCATTTTTCCTAGATTCTTCATATTATTTTAGAGTTTTCTTGAATTTTTTAGATTTTTCTAAGTCAGTTTACTATTTTTCTTAATTTAAACTAGTTTTTAAGTCTTTTTAAATAGCATTTAATACAATTAATTAAGAAAAGTTTCAAAAAAATAATTTTTCATTTTTATTAAGTTAAGATAAATATAAAAAGACAAAAAAATATTTTTCTAGATTTTTCTTAGTTAAATTTGTATTTTTAAATAATTTAATTAGTTTTAAATAGTTTTTAATTCCTAGAAAATACAAAAATATTCAGAAAAATATAAAAATAGTTTTGAAAATTCTCTTTTGTTATTTTAGACTTTTCCAAGTCAAAATTTTATTTTTCTAGCTTTATTTCCTATTTTCTTGTATTTTAGGTCATTATTTAATAGTTAAAAATAGTTTTTAATTAATAATAATTAGATAATTAGTTATAAAAATAATTTTCTTTTTCTAAATATTTTCTTTTATCATTAGGTTTGTAAAAATGTCATTTTCATATTTTTAGGATTTATACTGCTTAAGTTTCACATTTTTATTTGTACGTCGCGTAGTTTTTAAATTAAGTTTTATAAAAACATAAAAACAAAAACATCATTTTAAAAATAGTGATAGCGTTTATTTAATATTTTTTATCTTTTTAATTTTCTTTAATTTGCATTTAAGACTTTGTATTTATAAACTTTTTCTGTAGTTATAATAATCACAATCCCTTTTTCTGTCCAAATCTCTCGATCACTATTCGTTTGGTGATTCTTCGCATAGCTCGCTGGGACATAACGACCCGGGGAAACACTATACTCCCCAGATCTTCATTGCATTTGCTTCTGAACCGTTTTAACTTTCTTACGGTCGGCCATTCACAAGTGGCCGACTTGAGTGAGAAAACTTGACTGTTCGGGAGCGAATCAATCAACCATAACAAATTTCTGACTCATCCTTTGTTGTATCTCCATTATGTGAAGTTGTGACTTTTGGACCGACATGCTCACATTTTGGATCATGAAATCTTGTCATCAGAGTAGCGGAAGCTTTGTTGATTCATGATATTTGCAGCAGCGTAGCAGAAGCATGGATTGAAAATATCAGAGCCAGTTGATGAAGATATGCACTTATCATGATTTCTTTTAGAAGTGAATGTGATGTTTGAGCATGCGGTTATAGATTGACTCCTTAATTCTGATCAGCTGCAACCGTCGGGTGTTCCTTTAGACAACAGTTAGCAATAAAGCACTTTGATCACTTTCGTTGAATTGAGGTGCACGGCCCACGGTTCCCCGTTGATCAGTACAAGTACTGCCTGTGATCAGGTATAATTCCGAGGAATCTCCTTGACAGGGTTTGCAGCTGCTATAGCTGTTCTCAAACCAGAACATCTCAAAGAAGAAACCACGGAGTGAGTGAACCAGCGAATTGAGATTCACTGATTGATGAAAAGTTGATTTGAAAAACAATCACGTATTGCTTGAAGAAAGAGTTTTGCAATACGACGAAGGTTTTATGAGAAAGATCAATTTTCAATCAAAAATACTTTTTGTATTTGAAAAGAGTACACATTCGATGTGCTAGAGAAAAGAAGAGATTTGCACATCGAATGGTTTTTCCAAAAGTATTTTTTCAATCAAAGATACTTTTTGAGTTTGAAATATGAATACACATTCGATGTGCTAGTGAAAAAAGGATTTGCACATCGAACGGTTTTTCCAAAAGTATTCGTCAATTCATTTCCTGGACCAAGGTTGATTCAAGAATGAATCGCCCCATCGTTTCTATCCAGTTGTCACAAGTTTGATCTTTAGAAAAGATCTCACATGTCACCCACCAAGAGCTTGTTTGATGTTGGCTCTAGAAGGATTTCCATCTTCATCGTGAATATTTTACATATCACTCGGATGTTCTGGCAATACCACAAGGATAATGCGTAGGACTCTCAATATATACTTACTTTCCACATTGTGTAAAACAGCAAGTCTTCATTAATTTTGTGTCCTAGTGAGATATTGTGGATGATCTCTTGGCTCTAGACTCAATTGTGCACTTTGGTCTCCTTCTTCAATATCAACAATCTCTAAGAGAAAGTCGATAGATTATGTAGGTTCCCTGTGAGAATGAAGTAAGCCCTTTTAAGAGGAACTTGAGTAGCTTGGGAAGTTAGGTGCAGTGTGTCACTGGGTCCATGACGTCTTGTCTTCAATACCAGTGTTACCTTAGTAAACACCAGTAGCATATGTATTGAACCCGGTTTCTGCCCTAAGGTTGAATTAATGGAGGGCTATTTCTATTCACCCTTTTCACATTCAATTCTTTTTCATTCTTCAACCCCTTCAGTGCTTACCGAGACTTCATATCTAGAACCTTGTTGGGTTTATTCCAGTACTAGCTCTGTCTCAGTCCGCACTCTTCCCGTATTCTCATTTTTCCCCTTTTTTTCATAATACCTAAGGACTTCTACACTATCTAGTGGATTGTCCCTGGGTAGATCCCTCTGGCTCTGGCAAGATCATGGGAACGAATACTTAACCTAACCATCCTTATAACACCATGCATAAAGTAAATTGGTCGGTCTTTTTGGTATTGTTCATTACTTCTCAAAACCAATTGAAAAATAATTTGGAAAATCAATCAAGCTACTTGTGATATAATATCAAAGCATTTTGTACCTTAATTGTTTTTATCATTTAGAAATGCTCCCCCTCAACATGTGCATATGATTTTGAAATTGTTTAGCACATGGAGGCAAGAGTTCTTTGAAATAATTTTTTGATCACAATTTTCGTAGAAAAAGACATTTGAATTTCTTTGTTAAATTCTCCCCCTCAAAATGTGC
This sequence comes from Chrysanthemum seticuspe, assembly GCA_019973895.1. Taxonomy (NCBI): domain Eukaryota; kingdom Viridiplantae; phylum Streptophyta; class Magnoliopsida; order Asterales; family Asteraceae; genus Chrysanthemum; species Chrysanthemum seticuspe. The sequence continues at coordinate 116,863,982 of BPTQ01000008.1, forward strand.
GTTGGTTATTTGAAATCATTTAACACATAGAGGAAAGAGTTTTTTTGAAGTACTTTCACGATCACATTTTCCATAGAGAAAACCATTAGAAAATCAATCAAGGTACTTATGTTGAAACATAGAAATCTTTGTACCTTGATAGTTTATTTTCTTTTGAAATGCTCATCCTCAATATGTGCTTCGAGATTCGAAAGCGTTTATCACATATGGGAGAGCAGTGCACTTTTGATTCAAATGATAACCTTTTGTCAGATTTCATATTAAATCACAAATTCTCCCCCGATCAAAAATATCAAACCCTTTGAGATTTTGGATCCCAAGTGATTTAATAAGGTTTAGAAAACATGGAAGAAAATGTGGCCTGGTTTAAACTCTCATCTTGTTTTTGGTTAAATGCTCCTCCTCGATCATGTGCATCATGTATTTGAAAATAGTTGGCACATGGAGGCAGGAGTGCCTTTGAAGGACTAAAACCAATTCCATTTAAACAGATTTGAGATTTAAATCATGATCTCTCCCCCGATCAAAAATTTCAAACCAATTGAGATTTGTGATCCCAATTGATTTAAATCATTTAGAAAAGTTTGGGGAAAGACGTGGCAAGATTTAATTTTTGAAATTGACTGATGAGGACCAATTATAGACATTAAAGATTGTTAGTGTCAGGTATGATAGTTTTTAAGAGATCTTTAATTAAAATAAAACAATTTCACAATCAAACAAGAACATAAAAAAATTTCATTTTGAAAGATCTTTGTGATTTAAAGAAAATCATACCATGACATAACATTAAATCTTTAGATCACTACTTTATTTCATACAATTGGACTTTGATTCGTTTGATGATATATTGTTGGAAAATATTTAACTTGAAATCACTCTCCCCCTCAATCGATGACCGTAGTAGATGATTGAGTGACTTAAGTTTTGATAAAAATGAAGTCCGGTTGATTTCTAAAATTTGAGTCCAATTTATTTTCAAGACAATAATTTTCATTTTGAAAGCAATATTTTCAAAATTGATTAAAAATGTTATCATCCACTACTTGTCCTTCACAAAGATACGTTAGGTGGTTGAGAAGCTTCTGTTGTTGTTGTAAGGCTGAAAGAAAACCATCTGATGAAGCAGTGAGACCTCTTAAGTTGCATCTTACATACCAACTATCCATAGAGATCCAATTAAGCTCCGTTTCTTCTTTTGTTGACCTAAGAAATAGTTACCCTTTCCTTTCGGCATCCAATCATCTTCTTATGTGGGATCCGGATCGGGAACATTCTTTTATACCATGATATCTGCATACGTTAGTTAACATACATACGGATATATGGTGGTCGACATCACCCAAACAACAATCGACTAATAATAGTCATACAACATATCAATCAGTTCATATAAGGCATGGGATTTATGTGTTCATCAAACTCTAATCATCTAATCCTAACAATCATATCCTAAATTCCTATTCCTTCGACATAGGCAAATATCTTTTTCAGTTAAGCACATAGGATAATTAGATAAGCCTGATAGAAGATATAGATTTGAAAACATTTTCCCCCTCAATCAATGACTCATTTCTATGAAAAGTTTTAAATAAGCTGAAGTCAATGATTGGGTTTTGCAAATTTATGAAAATTTGATTCTGATTGATTTTCAAGCAACTCATTTACCACCATTTTGTAAAAACGAATATTTTTCTTGAAGAATTTTAGAAGAAAAAATATTTGAGTAGGAAAAGCAGTCCTTCGACATACTTTCCTCAATTTGTTTATGATAAGTGCATGAAATATTTTAAAATTGGTTTAGCGCAGCACTTTCCTTCTTTTGAAGAGCGGGTTGTTATCTGAAATAATAGCAAACCATGGTTAAGCGCGAGTTACAGTCTGAAGTAACTGTAAGCCATATTTTGAGACATGTTTTGAAAAGAAATATTTACACCTTCTGCTAGAACTTCATCTATGGTCCCGTGCCATTGTTGAATGACATTTCTAAGACCGTAGATGTTATCGATACCAGAAGATATGTCTTTAATTTTTTTTTTGATATTTATGGATTTTTGAAGGTTTTATAATTTTCTATTTTCTTTTTGTTGGTTTTATAATTTTGTATTTTGGTTTTTAATAAATATTTACAAAGAAGATAATTTAGTTTAAGAGGATGATGAAATGAGTACCAAGATAAGGATATCGTTCAGCACGTTATAGAAGAAAGAAATCAACGTCTCTTAAACTTTCGCCACCAAAGCATTCGAGGCTTCTAAGAAAATCATCTAAACATGAGCCTTCTCAATGTGAATCGTTGGTAGCTTCCCCCTAAACCGACAATCTTGGAATTAAGACCATTTCCCTCCAGAAGATGAAGTGAAGCAAACAGTCTAATTGTATGAAGCTCAAGAACCTGAAGAAGACGATAACAACGAAGTAACAAGTTAACACGGATCATCAATGCTGTTATCAAACCCGGAATACATGATTAATCTCGATCACGTGAACCTGTTGTGCGTCCCCGATGTACACATTACTCTTTGATTTTGAGCAGTTGTCTATTCGGGAGAACAATATATCAACACCTTCATTTCACCAAATGCATTCTAGTTATCTAACATATAATCAATCAGCCCATAATGTACACATGTACCTAGCAAGAGTAGAGACGATGACATCCAAGTAACATGTTGAGTCACTGATTATCTCTACGGATGTCAACTCTGGAATAACTGATTAAGCCCGATCATGTGAACATGTTGTGTGTCCCTGATGTACACATCTGGTTGCGGTCTCATCGAAATCATCATTACATTGTGTACATGAAGCAATAACTGGAAGCACTACCATAAATCATATAGAAGATGTCGATAAGCAATATCATCTCACTCACCAGGTATTCTTCTCATATTTCTTCCTACTGAAGGCTGAGTTAACACATACCAAAACTATCCAGATACCACTTCCCCCAAATGGTTGGAATAATACATCCTTCCCCCAAATAGTTGGAATAATATATCCTTCCCCCAAATAGTTGGAATAACACCCCAAAGGCTACGAGTTAAACACTGAGATTCTCTGCGGTTATGACATTTGTCTCCCCGGAATAACTTTAATAGAGAAGAAGTATTAAGTTCATCACGTGTACTCATTGTGTGTTTAGATATGTGTCTCCTTCCCCCTTGCTGGTTTTGATACCTCAGAATCAGCAACACATTATACATACCAAATAATCTTGAAATAGAGAAGAACAACAAATTAGCTCAAATGAATCCTGTGAGAATCAACTGCTACACAAACTCTCACTGACTATCTTAACCAACCTAGATGTAGATAATTTAAAGTGACCACTGATGAAGCAAACCCGATATACCAAACTTGAAACTGAAGAAGAGTTCCCCGCATTTGTATCTTAATCTTGCACTAATGTTGGAAGAACGGTGTCGAGAATTTACGCTCCAAGCAAATCTCTAAGTACTCAATACTCAAACAAAGTATGAGACATTAACACCTCTTGCGATTACCCACAACGTAATCTACGTGTGACACTGAGTAAAACGACGTAACTCCTAATAGTGATAGTTAACCAGGGCTTCAACCATCTACCCCGACAGCTGGTAACTAGATAAACCAAGTCTTCAACTCAAATTCTTAAGCCCAAGCAAGTTATCAAATAAGAACACACCTTTGTGAAAGTTAACTTCAATCTCAAATAAGTGATAAATGATGAACTCCGAAGTAATCAACTTGTGTCAAATGCCTAACACGTGAATAGACATACAATCAGATGTACATCGATCCATTGAATGAACTGGATCAAATGATTCCTCAACATCCCTGCCATATTCCTAAAGATATACATTTAGAGACTGATCTGGAAGATTCACCAATAATGTCTTCAAGCGGATGAGGTAGTCATTTTCCTTAATGTTTATGTGGTTGATTTACAGAGTGCACAATAATCCGTGAAGATTTGGCAAAGGGATACCAAAGAGCGGATCATTATTCATGAACAATAATCCGTGAAGATTTGGCAAAGGAATACCAAAGAGCGGATCATTATTCATGAGTGCAATCTACAATGATAGTCATTAACAACGCCTTGAGGAATAACTGGAGATTAGGCTTCTTGAGTAGTCTGAGTTGTACTTCTTAGATGGTGTATCTTGATCAATGGAAATTGAAGAAGGTGAACTAGTTGAATCCCCCAATGAATCCCAGTTATCCTTAGTAAGTGAAACATTAGGCGTATGACCATTATACAAATATCCATCAATATGTAGATCCACTTCCCCCATTCAAAAGTTGCATATGATGTTGCCAATGCCATTTTTGATTTGAACAAGTGAATAAGAATATTCTCCAATGAACATAGATCCACTTGATGACTGAATGAGCATGGAAAACACATAAAGCTCGTTGATGGAGAATGTAGATGAGAATGGTCATAAAAATGAAGATTTCTCTTCTTCTGAAGACAAAGAGCACTGAGGCGTACACTTTTCTTTTCTTTGAGGAACGGGGCCTGAAGTGTTATCTACAGACGCCATATTGTTGAAGAACGAGGCCTGAACTGATGTGAACAGACGTCATAGCAGATTGAATATCAAGGTTGAGTTACTTGAACCCGTGAGTTATGAGATATCAATCCATTTGTTATCCATACTTTAAGCCAGTCCATGTAGTGAAGGATCGAAGTATTTGCAACTGAGTAAGGATTACCTGTACAAACATTACAAGCTTGATTGCATATATATTGGTTAGTGACATTAGTATCCAAACCCTTTGGGATTTCATGGTCAACCTTGATTTTGCCATCGATAAAAAGCTTTCCGGTAGGTATCCACCTAAGTCCAACATCCTTAAACATTCTACCAGAAGGAATCCACTTATGGCAAGGTCTAGGATTGTTGATATTCTTATGCACAGTGGAAGACTTATTGGTATTCCTAGACTCCAAAGATTTAGCAGTTGGGATCCATCTATGTGAAGTTTTACGTTTGTTTTGCATCATGACATATTGAACCTTAGCCATGTTAGTTGTCTTAGTGGATTGTACCTTAGCATGTGAGTTAGGAAAATGTTTCTTATTCGGAAAAGACTCAGAATTTCTAGTTTCATTTTCTACATGCTTAACATTCTTCTTCATATAACTACTCTTGGATGCAAGCCAACCCCTAGTCTTTTAAGTGTTCCTAGGTAATGGTTTACTACTACTAGTAGTGCCTTGAAATCTCGTGGAATGCATCACCCTAGGTCTTGCACCTAAAATTCCGTCTTTTTGAATCTGTGCCTTTTTCCTAACTTCTTCTAGATAATAGTTCTTCCACAAGTCATTCATATCATATGAATTTTAATGCTTGGTTTTGACACTGCTTTTGAACTATTCCTAGAGGTGCTGGGAGTAGAAGTAGCTACTTGTTGAGGGTTAACGGAGCTAGAAGTATTACTCTTAGGTAACTCAGGTGAAGTGATTGGTTTTGACAAAACTTGTATCGCATCAACTTGGGAGGCAAGCCTTGTCTTTAAAGATTTTGTTCTTTCAGATATAAATGCAGTAGGCTGCCTAACAATGGACCGATCTCTAGTCGGATGAGAAAATGGCTTCCCCAAGGTTGATGGTTTTGTAAACTTAGTGTTCACACTTTTCCCTACGGTTTTTCTAAGCTCATTCTTTAAGGCAACAATAGCGAAACTCTTTTCCTGAAGTTGAGCTTTGAGATCATCAATTTTTGCTATCAAAGAGTTTGTTTTTTCCATTGACTTAGTTCTAGCTTCTTTGACAGAGTCACTTAGTTCTATGTGATGCTTCCTCAAAGTCTCATTTTCCTTTAGTAATTTAGCCACATAAATTGACAGTTCATTATTTCTTGTTATAATAGTATCAATGTCTTGTGCAGTCTTGACTGAATTACTTTGCACATGCATACCAGAAATATGTTTCTTCAAATTGTTGATAGTCGAGTTTTTGGCTTGAAGCTGAGATTTTAAATCGTTTATTTCAAAAAATTCACGAAATTCAGGAAATTCCGGATTTTTACATAGTTTCTTGGTTTGAAAACTTTCCTCCTTTCTTTGTATTGCAATTTCAAGAGAAACGCAATGTTTTTCAAGTTTTGTGAAATTGTTTGAAATTCATCAAAAGCCTTTTTATCAACCATATCATTTGTTTTGAATTTATTAGACTCAGTCTCAACCAAGGAACATTTATCAAAATCATGTTCAATATTAAGATCAGTTTGTTTAGGTACATTAGTAGATGCATTATGTTGGTCAGTTAAGGGTACCTCATCACATGACATCTGTTCATTTGTCGGTCTGATATCTGCATTCACATCATGTATAACAAGAGTCACTGAACTACTGGTTGTTTCAAGCTTATCTGTCTCTGAGCCTCTGTATTCAGTTTCAACTGATCCATCATCCGATGCCTTACTAGTCTCAACACTACAATTTATTGATTGTACCCGACATACATTCACCTTTCTGATCACAGAATTCACTTCTTGTGTGACAGGAGTTACTGAGCAGTTGGTTATATCATTCTTTGTTGTCTCTGATATTCTGCATTCAGCAACACCCGACCTTTCAACTGATACATTACCCGACTCATCACAACTATCTCTCAACTGCACCAGACTCTCATCCACTCTTTCATCTTTCTGAGTAACTTCCTCAATATACTTCTCCACATTATCCATGAGATGGATAAGTGTCTCTATGAACACGCTAATTTCCATTCCAGTGTGTCTCTTGAAAGACATTTCAGTCATATCTTGATCATAATCTGATGTAAATTCCCCACTGATGAATGACTGAAATTGGTTGTGGATCACTTGAAGTGCAGCACTCGAACTATCCTTTTGAACCTGTTCTTTATCAAGTTGTTGTTCTAATTGTTCTAAGTTCAATAGTAATGTTCTCGTTAATGTGGATAAATCTTGACGGAAAAGGGCATTGCATGTTCGTTCCATTCCTATCGGTGTGAGTAACATGATGTGTGAGTAAAGTTGTTGATAAGGTTCAATGCTACATTCCTTTTGCATGACATTCTGTAGTCTAAACAGGTGCAATTCTCTCTCTCCAGACTCTGAACACGAAGATCTCACATCCTCATTGATTGATTCAATCATCTTTAACCGTTCAATGTAGCATACATTATCATTGTTGTCCACAACATCTTACAATTTAAGTACTTCCGAAATCACTGAATCAGGAGTGTAAGACATGATGTTGCTGTGTACACGGGATTTTACAAGTCTGTGATTTAAACCGAGAAATAGAATCTTTCGCGGGATTTTACTAAAATCAAGACCAATCCGTTAAGCAATGACCAATGGAACGTGTTAAGATGACTGATGGATTGACACAATGATAGAAAATTGTGTGTTAGGACATATGATTGTTTGTAGGATTAGCAGAGATGTTGTTTGGTTGAGATTTGGTTTGGTTTATGCCCGTTTTTACGGAGAAATTTAGGTCTAAAAACATAAAAACCTCAATAACTTCTGTTCGGAGCGGATTTAAGCCTCGAAGGTTGACCCAAATAACCTTTTGTTTAGTTTATTCGGCACGCCATTCTCCTCGTTCTCATGGTCGTTTTGATGGGTAGAACGCTGAAAACGGAGTTACGGTTCAAAAGTTATGGCCGTTTGAAGTTTTGTCGGGAAAAGTCAACAAATTGCACTGGAGACAACTCGCACCTTAGACAACTCGCACCCAAGACAACTCGCAACCAAAGACAACTCGCTTAGTAGACAACTTGCTTAAGAGAAAACTCGCTTAACAGACAACTCGCATAGGCAACTCGCTTAACAGACAACTCGCTTAATAGACAACTCGCATAGGCAACTCGCTTAGGTTGGCAACTCACATAGTACACAAGTACACCCACTACTTTGTCCTTTTTGTCATTTTGTATCAATAGATAACTCGCATATAGGACAACTCGCTTCACAAATCAGGACAACTCGCATACAAGCATGGGACAACTCGCATATAAGAAATTCACAACGAGACTCAACTTGCATCCAAGAAATATTCAAAAAACACCACTTTTCAATCCAAAAACCACCCAACCATGATGATTCAAGCCTTCCAAATCAAAACCTAAACACTTACAATGATTCTAAACACAAAAGTACAATCAAAATCCAAACTTTAACACTAGAAATGATCCAAATGATGCAATCTTCTCTAAACTCATTCAAACCCAAAAACCTTATGAAAACTACTAGAAATCCAAGAACATGAAAGATGAGTGATCAAACCATGGCTCTTGATACCAATTGTTACATATTGGTTTTCATAAACACATAACAAATCACAATATGGTTCGAATGAGATAGATTTTAGAGAGAGAAAGATGGGATCCTTTCTATAGAGAGAAAGTAAACAAAAGAAAGAAAGGTTAGATTAAGTGAAAGGTCCAACCCTCTACCTTGGGAGGTAGAGGGTATTTATAGTTACATACTAAACGTCCTACTTCGGACTGTGGATCAGGCATACAGTGGGTAAAGACCCGTCCGTCCTCCACGGTGTTGCACTAAACTAAATAACTAGTAAATAATGTAATGTCTACGAGCTAACATATGCTAGATTAGAGTTGGGGTGACTGACTCTTCAACATGAATTTTCTAAATCCTAACACATTACAATGGTGAGATACCTTGTACCTTGTAGTCCTATCTGGTGTGACTGTACCTATGGGAACCTTATATGTCTTGCTTCAGTTTGGCCATGAGACAGAACTAGATAAGCATATTAGGCTAAGTAGGAGGTCTAATTCAATAAGGATGTACCATAAAGTAGGGTCTCTTATTGTGTAGGGTAAACGGCTTGGGTGGATGGTGTATGATGGAATGAATAAAGAGGAATGAAATATGATCCTTCTTGGTCCTTCCAATACATCATCAAAGGAGGTAATAGTTGGTCTTCCCTCAAGGTGAATGTTACTAAGTAACTGAAGCCATTTTAGAGAAGGAAATGTAAGTTACTTGGTATAGCCCGTAATTGGAAGGGTTATGGGTTTCTAGTGATGCCTCTCACTTGTTCTACCTTGATCATTGTGGGTGGATGGTTGAATGGTCTTGGTGGGAAGGTGTTGAGGAAATGTAGCTAGATGGTATGGTGCATTTTAAAGGTAAATTCAGGTGCATATGCTTTGTTGCAGCTGTGATGAAGTTCCTCTATTTTGGTCAGAATGTAGTTTTATCATATATTTCTTAGCTTTGTCTGATATCGGGTGTAAGTTCTTTTGTTGTTGTATCCTACTTGTGGTGTCCAAAGTCAGTGTGAGGTACTTATGTATGTACATTGTTTGGATTGTTTGGATGATTATATAAAAGATACCATTTGAAGAAAAAATAACCTAATATATAGAAAGAAAAAAACTTGCACCTCACATTTAAAGTGTGAAACAAAATCACAATTAACCGTTATAACTATAAATTCGTTTGGTTATCCATTCTCATAACTGAATCAGAAGATATATAAGCATATAATTATATTTTGTGATCTGATAATATATAAAAATGGATGAATTTGACGTAGAAGATAGTCGAATCCAGTGAAATCAACGATGTTATTCTACAAAGAACAAATTTAGATAGTGAGTAAGTCTGGATTAAGCTTTTGATTCATAATTTTTTTAATTTTTTGATTTTAGATGAATCAATTTTTTTTCTGTTTTATATATGTTTTAGTAATCAGTTATGTTGATGAAGTTGATGATGGGAATGAAGATATAATTGTAATAGTTTTTCTTCACATGTGAATATAGGTTGAAATTCAAAGTTGGTACATGTTATTACCTGAGTTCATGTACCAAAAACGTCCCCCGATTCTTAAGGTCATAGAAAGATATCTTTAGTATAAAGCAAACGTCTCGCTGCAAATGGAGTGTTGAAAATAGTCTAAGCTCCTTCATGAACTAGTGTGAACAAAATGGTTGCCAATGCTATGTTTTTTTCTATGTGGACAAGTTTTCTTTTAATAGGATTTACCCACGGAGGCATAGAGATTGGTTTTAGGATACTCACTTTATTATGATTTTAAGAAACTTTTTAGAGTTAATCTACTGGATACTTGTTTGAAAAGGAACTCAATGATGAAATGGAGGGAAGTACCCCGTTTGGGTTAGACGAGGCCATGTCATGTTCACCCGCATTTCGCATCCTCAAACAATTGATTCAACGATGCCTTACTGATGCAGTTCTCCGCGGAATATTTTTGCTAATGTGATGCTGCAAAATTTATACCAATGGGCTATGGCTCTGCAAGTACTTCTCTTTATTGACTTTCCAAATAACTTGGTATTTTTTTTAACTTTTCTTGTCTTTTGATTTAGTCCATGGTCAAAACTTCATGATCCAACTCTTTATGGTATGGTTCAGAAGGTCATAGAACAGGTGCTTGCACTACTACTAGTTGAACTTAAATAAATTAGGTGTCACAATTATATTTGCGAATTTTTCGTAAGTTATATTGCACACTAGGAAACGAGTCTTATTAGCAGCTCAAGCTTACTGTGATAGTTTACCGAAAACTTTTCAAACAAGGTTCGTGCCACCTTATTGTGATAGTTTACATTTGAGTCTGAGTGTACTGAGTTAAGTTGTAGTTAGAGCCAAATAAAATACACTAGGAATGATCCAGTGACAGGTTTTCAGGCTGAGAAGTTGGAGTTTATGATTTGATCGATCACCTTACTAAGTAAGTTATCTAAAGTTATCTAAGATTGTAATTGTAAACCACATTTATGCAGTTTGTCATTTTTTCGATTACCTTACTAGACAAGTATGTTATAATATAAGGAGGGATTATTTGGCAGATCATCGAAACTAAAGTCTAAAAGATACAAACAAGAATATTTGTTCGACCCGTAGAAGACGTGCATACATAATACAAGAATCTAATTTCTGCCTTGTAAAAAGGTTTAGCGGCACTACTGATCCTGATGGAAATATGAGTATCTCATGTCATTGATGTCATCGACTGTGTGATCCTATCTTGACCATCTTAAAGCTGAGACTTGGCCTAGCTATGTGCTGCTATGTGTCACAGTTAAGAAGTTAGAAATTCTGTATAGTTAGAAGTTAGGTTGATATTTTAGTTAGTTTCTCTATAACTGAAATATCAACCTTAGTTTTATATTTTCACCTACATCATGATCTGAGAAGCTCTTAGATGTTGCATACAAGGGCATATATGGTGAAAACGCCACCATTCAGTGACGTCATTATATAAAAATTTCTACACTGATTATAGATAGAAAATTTGTTCTTCTAAAACTAAGCATAACCTTATTTCCTTCTATAGCAAAATTATGATATGTTCTTAAAGTATATTGTCACTTGGATTATTTTAATTTTCAGGGGATATATTCAATGCACTTGGAGCTATTGCTTTACGGGCACCTGTTGGAACTTGGTATGTGCTTACTTTTCTTTTATTTATAGTTTTGGAACTCGTAGGCTGTAATTTGAACCAAGAAATGTAAATCAAAGTTAGGAGGTATTGCTTTAGGGACATCTATTGGAACTCGGTATAGCTTTTTAACCAGAGCTGGGTATTACGGTTTTCAAAAGACAAGCTATGAAGCCTGTCGTATGGAACAAGTTGTTAAGATAACCTATGCTTACTCTCGTAAATAAGAATCTTTCAGTTATCCTTTTTACTGTGAATCAACTTAAATGGGTCGAAATTCCCAACTCGGTTTATAGGCTTTAAGATTTCAACACAAGATTGTATAACTCGACCGACCCATATGCATGGAACGTAATTTTCTGGCCCTTTTTATGCTATACTCAAAAATGATGTTGCAAAAACCAAATTATATACGTAAATGGAAGAATTTGGACATTTGGTTTGGTGGTTACATGTTAATGTCTATTTTCTAATTCAAACAAACATCAATTCCACATATATGCACATTATCTGGGCACACCAGCAAAACAGAGTAGATGATCAATAACATTCTAGTGTTCTACGTGCCGAGAACAAGATGATCAAAATGGATAAATAAATAAATGGAGTAAATTTGAAGGATCTTGTGGGCCTTCGTGGTCATCAATGTTCTCAAGTTCTGGAAGCATGTTCATTATCATGTCAATCTGGTTCTGCAACAATGCATTTTGTCGTTCAACATCTTCACAATTGCTTTGTTTATCCAGTAGCTTTACTTGCAGATGTTAAAGTACAAGTGAGTCCTTTTCTAACTGCTCGTTTAGGCCATCAATCTCTATCTCTCTTGTAATATTAATTTAATTCGTGATGAATGATGTCTTCACCTCAGTATCATTTAAGAGACAAAGGGGGTTAGAATCATGGTTTAATAGGTCTACCACGGTCTCATTAAAGATTTCAAGAGCTGAAAACTTCAACATAAGTATACCCTGTAAAGATATAACAAGTATTACATCTGAAAAAAAGTTGAAAAAATATATATGTAGGTGGCAATTTTGAACAACGGGTTAATGAATTTAGCACTAGTATAGTTAAATGTAAAAATGTAAATGGGATAAAGATAACATTGTGAATATGAGCATAAATGTACAAGGCAGACAAAAATATACATATGCTCGATTGAGGTTGATCACAGTCGCTACTCTCCTCTCTAGCACACTCACAATAGTAATAATGTGCAAGGATGAAAGAAAGTAGAAGATGCAAAAAGGATTTTGATAATAATCATGAACTTGCCGTTTTTTTACAGATTAGGTCTCACTTCACAGACAAACTATTTGTGTAACACCCCAACCCGACACGGGTCAAAATGTCACATTATGGTGTCATACAAAGCATATAAACGCAAGCGGAAGTCTTAAAAAAATAACAAGTCATATAAACGAATGAATGCAACAGGAAATACATAATCCAACATGTAAAAAAGGAAATGAAATATCAAAACAAATTCTCTTCAAATGAGTCCAAAATGATAAGGGAAACTAGGATCGATTCACTCAAATGCTCCTATTCTCAGCCCATTAAAGCCTAGAATCCCACTTGGTACTTGCCACATGGAAAAGAAAATGCGACTGAGCTTAAAAATCCCATTGAACAGATATATAAAAAAATGGATAATCAAAACATAATATAAGTATGAAGAAAGGAAAACATAAGGCTCCTGCTGAAACGAATATCATTTGTCAAAAAAAATGAGAGATCAAGGATCAATTGAACAAATATCATAAGTCAAATGGAATAAGAGATGAAACAATAATACAAATCAGATAATCATAAGGAATCAAAATGAATCATATAGGAATATTGCCACGAGCGCATAACCTAACGTCCAGCATGACACATGAAAGACACTAAATGTTAGGAATTAGAAATTCCATAGTGAAGAGTCGGTCACCCCAAATATAATCTAGCATAAGTTAGCTCGTAGACTTATCGTTATTTACTTTATTTAGTAGTTTATTAGTTAGTTATTAGCATAGTTTAGCTTAGTGTAACACCGTGGAGGAAGGACGGGTCTTTACCCACTGTATTCCTGATCCACAGTCCGACATGAGGAGGTTTAGGTTGTAAACTATAAATACCCTCTACCTCTCAAGGTAGAGGGTTGGAAGTTCTTAATCTAACCTTCACATTTTTGTTTATCTCTCTCTCTAAGAATTCCCTCTCCTCTCTTCATCTCTCTATACATGGCATTCATATACTATCACCATCCTAGACCACCCGAATCATCAAACAACATAAATGTATGATCCTACAAATGGTATCAGAGCCTAGGTTTTGTTTTTTGTGTTGATTCATGTGGTTTGACTCGTGTTATAGTGCGGTTTGATACATGGTTTGGTACTATTCTTGATGCGTCTTGTGTTCTTATGTGTTTTCTTTTATGACGGTTTTATGTTAGTTTTGATTATGTGGGTGTATGCAAACTGTCCTATACACTTTATTGAATCTCGTTTTGAATATGGTCTTGTTGCGTGTTGATGCTGTTGAAGTTAATCTGGTTTTAAGGTGTATTACTATTTTACAACAGTTTTTTCGTGAGCTATAGCAGATTACTACGGGTTATGATAGAAACGTTGGGTCGTAATAACAGATTCTTCAATCTGTTCTATTGTCAAAATGGTCAAGTCCTTGTGGTCAAATACAGGTCAAAAGATAGTTTTTCTTTATGCAGTTTCTGGGTCTATTCTGGTTCGTTCTTGACTGCGATTTGGGATATTCTTCCTTGCATTTTGTAGTTAACAAGGACACGAGTTGGGACAACCTGTATGAATGCGAGTTGGGAAAACCTGTACGAATGCGAATTGGGTTAACAAGGATGCGAATTGAGATAACCTGGATGCGAGTTGGGATGCAATTTGACTTTTGAGTCAACTGCGAGTTGACTAAGTCAACTGCGACTTGTCACATTCTTAAATGCGACTTGACACAAGCTTATTGAGGTTTGTAAGAATGAGATGAAGAAGAAATGACAGATTAGACCATGACCTCAAAACCAAAACATCAAAATGCTAAAGACCTCATTACAACTCATCATCAGTCCAAGTATCTTAATCGATAAAGTAATCACAACTGATCTAGACTATGACTCAACCATACATCTAAACAAGACTCTCAAGATCTCAGTTTTAATTTCGTGGTATACTATGTTATTATCAAGACCATCTTGGGTCTAAACACACGAAATAACACCATCACATATCCCAAATTCTTAAAAGATCTTAACATAAATTCACGATAACATAACATTTAAGATCTCAGATTTATCTAGTTTTGGTTTTCACAATCAACCAAAGCCAACAAATCATAAAGATTAATATCGTCATCGATCTTGAAACTGAAAAGCAAGGGTGAAACAACTAAAGATCTCAGATTATTTGTGTGCTTATTATCGAATTTAGGACCATAAATGATCTCTCACATAAATTTCTCCATCATTGATTTAATTCATGTATTCATTTTCGAACTTAAAGAGATGATTTGAAAAAGTTTGTTGAATCAAATCTTTGATTCGTGAAAAAGGGAAAGACAATTAAATTGAAAAACCACTCAAAGATTAACCTACCTTGAATCATTGGTGTGATTTCGAAGCCAAATCTATGTCTAAGGCCATCCCTGTGGCTCTACTAATTGTATTCATGCCATCCCTGTGGCAATATCTTAAGAAGCATATGGGCAATCATAATATGAAATTGGAGATGTGAGGGGTTCAGGCTTAATGGCAGATTTGATGCTGCGGTTTTCTTTTGTTTGTGAGAATATTTAGAAGAGAGAGGCGAACAAATAATAGGAAGATAAATTAGGGCAAGAGATTTTATGCTGCTTCTTATATACACGATATTAGGGTTGTATTATTGTGAACGTTATCAATTTTGTCACATGGATCAGTATTAGTTTTTCTTAGGCTGGATCGGGATTTTTGGTTTTGATTGCGGGCATGACATCCTATCGTTGGACTGGGCCTGGTGTCCTACGTTGAATGGGCCTGAGAATGAAAGTTAATTCACGAATTGGTATCACAAATCGAGAGGCTAAATGTTGGACGAATTGAGATTCTAAGTTGGGATTTGCTCTTCTATCACATTTAGTATCACAACTTTAAGAGTAATTAATTCCGGATGGACATATAATATCGGATGTGCTAACTTTAAAGTGGGATTAAGTGGGATCCAGTGTAAGTTTAGTATGACAATGTGAATTGTGATAATTAGATTTGATAATATGGGTTTTTCAAAAATTGGATTATATTAGACTTGGAT
Source organism: Chrysanthemum seticuspe (assembly GCA_019973895.1). Lineage (NCBI taxonomy): Eukaryota > Viridiplantae > Streptophyta > Magnoliopsida > Asterales > Asteraceae > Chrysanthemum > Chrysanthemum seticuspe. The sequence continues at coordinate 116,879,689 of BPTQ01000008.1, forward strand.
AAATCGAGATTCGTTGAAGATATTTAATGACTATGAGAGTTGATAATGAGACTTGTTGTGATATGAGATTGGATGATGAGATTTGAGGTCATATGTAGTTGGGTACTTTGGTTTATACTCATTCACGGAGATTATTATGTCGCGGCTTGAAGTGTTTATTGGAAAATGTTGACTACGTGGTTTTTTGTACGGTATTTCTTATTTGAATTTAAAGTAAGGTTTTCCGGGCACGTTTACTGATTTTGTCTTCTTTCTTTCTACCCTTCCGCGAAGATGACTTGTTTGGGCATTTATAGAGTGTGATAAAGACTTGGCTAATTAGTTACGGTTGTGATTCTTTCTCGCTTTACCTACAACGTAGCTATCACTTCGGTGTCTCACGCAGTTGAGGATATGTCAAGAGGTTTTGTACATTGGGTACACCGTTTCTTTTTCATGAGGATTAGTACAAGTTTAAGTAACAAATCTGGGGAATTATACTTCATGATCAAGTTTGGTATATCGGATTTACTCCAGCAAATGGTCACAGCAATTGCCGACAGAATTCGTGAATGATATGTTTGCCAAGCTATTCAAAGGATGAGATGTGATCAATAATTCTCAGGGAATATTCGACACCACAGAATGTCTATGATACTTCACAGTCTAAGAACAATCTTTCTCGTGCAAATGGTCGTACACGTTATGATGCTTCCGAAAGTTTGAAACCATCATGGGGGAGAAACGTGTACTCTAATGTTTTACGGTCAACCTCCAGGGGAAAGTAGTGTACTCTACTCGACTTAGTATGGTTTGTGAAGTTGTCTACATTTGGTTAAAGAATTGTTTATGATATTGTTGAAGATGGAGAATGAACCGTTGATAAACCGCTGCATGTTCCCCTAAAACAGACATTCACAGAAACCAAAGTTGTTATAACACATTCAAGCTGACATTGTTTACGGTTTAGTCTTGATTTTGTAAAATCTCGCGAAAGAAACTATTTCTCGGTTTAAGTCATAGACTTGTAAAATCCCGTGAAAATGAAAACATCCTGGTAATAGTAAAGTGCATTTACGGGTCTATCTTACGGTTTACTCTTGGTTTTGTAAAATCCAGCGAAAGAAACTATTTCTTGGTTTAAACCACAATATTGTAAAATCCCGTGATGATAGAACCATCCTGGAGACAGAGAAAGTGTAATTTTGGATCTTATCTAATGCTGATGCTACGGTTTCTTCTTCAAAGAAGGGATAAAATGGTGTAATTCATGAATTGGGTGATTGTTTGGATTTTCTTCATGGCTGTTTGGTTATTACAAGGTTTTACGGGGTTATGTGCTTTTAACATGGTAGGGATGAAACCATTATCATAGTTCAATTAAAACGTAAAAGGAGGCTAGCTTTAAGCTTTTAACCATAAGATGTGACAACGGCGTTAATTCAGTATTGTTTATTTGAGGTTGAAGTGAAATATCACAGGCGAGTGTACTTAGTATCTGAAGGTATCAGGGATGGTTGGATGAAGATTCTTCAAGATCCTTGTTCGAGCTTTTAACATTTTCAAATACGAAGACTTGGAAATCTAGTTTTTTTGGGTGAATTTTTCCTTTTCTTTTACCCCTTGGGGGAATTGGGCTCTTACCACCACAAAATAACTATTAATTTAAGGAGTTACATTGTAGTGCTCAGTGTCACATTGAATTGTGGATTTTTAAGAGGTGATGTACGTCTAATACTTGATGGTTGGTTGGTTGAAGAGTATAGAGTACTTAGAGATTCAAATGGGCATGAATTCTCGGCATCGCTCTTTGTTACATATGTGCAAGTTTAAGTCACGAGTTCGGGTTAGTTAACTTCAAGGTCAAATTCATCATATTGGGTTTTCTCCATCAGCTATCATGACAAAGAGCCTACTGAATGATAATGGGACTGATTACAAGTTTTCCAAGAGTAGTTGAAAAGAGAGAGATTAATGACGTTTGAACACAATTGTTCAAGCCTCGTTCTCTAAAGAAACGAAAAGTTTAAGTTTCAGTGCTCTTTATCTTTCGAAGAAGAGAAATCTTGTTATGACGTTTGAACACAACAGTTCAAGCCTCGTACACTAAAGAAAAGAAATGTGTACGTTTCAGTGCGCATTATCTTCTGAAGAAGAGAAATCTTCTCAATTATGACCATTCTCATCAACATGCTTCATGCTTTTTCCATGCGCTTTCAATTATCAAGTGATCCGGACTACCGTTGATTGTTTTCTTATTCCACTTGCTCAATTATAATGACGATGGCGACATCATATGCTACCTTTGAGGGGGAGAAGTGTGAATAGACTAAATTTGTTGAAGATAGTCACTTGTTTAATCAAGAATGGCAACTCCGTATGCAATTCTTGAGGGGGAGAAGAGGTGTGAATTTACAGCATGTTGATTGACTTCGGAGTATAAATGGTCATACGGCTCCTAACTCATGTAAGAACCGAGCCTCTTCTTATCGGGTCACCCTTACATGGAGTTTCTTCTAAGAGCCGCTGGTTGACATCTTCTCATGGACTGATGATTAATGAAAAAGTTCTTTCGGTTAATGCTTCACGTACACATCAACATGATGATTCCAAAGAATCTCTCTCTTCTTGTTTGATGTGATTGTTTATTTAGTGTTACCATTTCAAGTGTTCTTTGCGGGCTGATTGCTGGTTTCCTTAATAAACATCTTTCTGTTCTTGTTTGATTGGGAAGGATTTGAGTTAAGGGGATTTGCTACATCTAAGTTAACGGGAATGCATTTGGTGAGAAGACTAAAGACTGTCAGTTTAGGGGAGAGCACTAATTGGGGGAGAGTGAAATGTCAGATTTAATCCCTAATTAGACTTGGTCACATTCTACTTCAGCAAGTTGATTCCCACAAGATTACAAGTGTTCTTCTGAAAAGATTTCAAGTATCTGGGCTTATAATGTGTTGCTGATTCTGAAGTATCAAAACCAGCAAGGGGGAAGGAGACACACATCTAAACGCGAGTAAACTTGATGAACTTAATACTTCTAAGTGATTGAAGATATCCCGGGAAGACGAATTTCATTACCGCAGAGAAACTCAAGCTTTGACTCATGACGTTTAGTGTTCTTATTCCAACTATGTGGTGGAAGAGATCGAAGAGTTAGTTTCTGAAGATAAAAAAGGTACATAAGTGTGTGATGATTTTGATGTTATCGCAATCATCAGGGGAGAGAGAATTGTATACATTGGGGGTGCTCAACTATTTCACTTGAGGGCTTAATCAGTGATTTAGAGATATAATCACTTATTCTGGAGTTGACATCCGCAGAGATAATCAGTGATTCAGCATGCTATATCAGTGTTATCGGTTATTCTTTCTTTGGGCATTTGGATACTTTGGGTTCTTGAGCTTCATACACTATCATCAGGGGAGAGAAAAGTATACATAGGGGTTATTCTTTGGCTATCGGACTTAATCTGCTACTTTGATGGTATAAGTTTCTATGTCTTCGGGTATATGTGCATTCGGGTTCGTGAGCTCTAGTCTAAGAGACTGACTGCATCAATTCATCTACTTGGGGGAAGTGGTCTCTTGACAACTTTTTGGTATGGATCGCTTCAGACTTTAGTGGAAAAGGAATTTGAGAAGATTATTCAAGTGTGGGATGATTCTTTGCTGTTCTACTTGATGATATAACCCCGAACAGAGACTTACGATGATCCTTCTTATATGGAGCAGCAAGATCGATGATAATGGCGTGCTTCTTTGCACACCTGGAAAAGGCAAGCTTGAAATAGAGCTTCGAATCTGCTCAACAAAAGGATTTTCGGTTTGGGGGGAAGCTGCCAAAGTCTCGCATTCTTAAAGTCTCAATTCCTTCTTTTCAAGAGCCTCGGAAGCTTTGGTGGTGGATGTTTAAGAGATGACGATTTCTATCTTCTACAACGGGGCTGTTTGATATCCTTATCTCGGTACTCATATCATCATCTTCTTAAACTATATCATCTACTCTATCTGTAAATAATTATTAAAAACCAAAATACAAAATTATAAAACCAACAAAAAGAAAATAGAAAAATATAAAATCAACTAAAACCCATAAAAATCAGAAAATTTTAAAAATACCAAAAATATGTTTTCTCAAGACATGTCTTCTGGTATCGATAACATCTACGGTCTTAGAAGTGTCATTCAATAATTGTACGGGACCATAGATGAAGTTCGAGCAGGAGTTGTAAATATTTCTTTTCAAAACATGTCTAAATATTATGGCTTGCAGTTACTTCTGATTACAACCCGTGCTTAAACCATGGCTTGCTATTATTTCTGATAGCAACCCACTTTTCAAAAGAAGGAAAGTGCTTCGCTAAACCAATTTTCAAAAATTTCGAGCACTTATCCTAAAAACAAAATGAGGAAAGTATGTCGAAGGACTGCTGTTCCTACTCAACTATTTTTCCGTCTAAAATTCTTCAGAAAAATATTTGTTGTTTCAAAATGGTAGAAAATGAGTTGCTTAAAAATGAATCAGTATCAGTGTTTTCATAAATTTTCAAAACTCAATCAATGACTTCAGCGCTTTTAAAACTTTTCAGAGAATGAGTCATTGATTGATGGGGAGAATATTTTCAAATTTATATCATCTAACGGGCTTATCTAATTATCCTATATACTTAAATGTAAAACATGTTAGCCTACGTTGAAGGACTAGGTGCCTAGGATATGACTATTAGGATTAGATGATTAGAGTTTGATAAACATATAATTCCCATGCCTTTTTATGAACTGATTGAAATGTTGAATTGACTTTTATTAGTCGATTGCTGTTTGAGTGTTCTCGACCACCATATATATGTTTGTATGTCTACTAACGTATGCAGATATCATGGATTATAAGAATGTTCTCGATCCGGATCCCACAAATGATGATTGGATGCCGAAAGGAAAGGGCAACTATATCTTGGGTCGACAAAAGAAGAAACGGAGCTTAATTAGATCTGTCTATGGATAGTTGGCACGATAGATGCAACTTCAGAGGTCTCAATGCATCAGCATATGGTTTTCTTCAAGCCTTACAGCAACAACAGAAGCTTCTTAACCACCCAACGAATCTTTGTGTAGGAAAATGTAGTGAATAACACCATTTTTCAAGAAATTTGATAAAATTGTTTTGAAAATGGGAAAAATATTATTTTGAAAATAAATTGAACTCAAATTTTGAAAATCACCGGACTTCATTTTATCAAAACCTAAGTCACTCAATCAACGACTACGGTCATCGATTAAGGGGGAGAGTGATTTAAAATAAAATATTTTCAAACGACATTTCTTCATAAAAGTCCGGTTTGTACGTAATAAAGTGATGATCTAAAGATTTAATGTTATGTCATGGTATGATTTTCTTTAAAATTCAAAGATCTTTCAAAATGAAATTTTTTCTGTTCTTGTTTGATTGTGAAATTGTTTTATTTTACTTAAAGATCTCTTAAAACTATCATACCTGACACTAATAATCTTTAACATTTTTAATTGGTCCATATCAGTCATTTTTCAAAATTAAATCTTGCAACGTCTTTCACCAAAATTTTCTAAATGATTTAAATCAATTGGGATCACAAATCTCAATTGGTTTTAAATTTTTGATCAGGGGAGAGATCGTGATTTAAATCTCAAATCAGTTTTAAAAGGGTGATTGTTTCAAAAGCACTCCTTCCTTCATGTGCCAAAAGATTTCACATACATGATGCACATGATTGAGGAGGAGCATTTAACCAAAAACCAGAAGAGTATTTAAACCTGGCCACATTTTCTCCCATGTTTTCTAAACCTTATTAAATCACTTGGGATCCAAAATCTCAAAGGTTTGATATTTTTGATTAGGGGAGAATTTGTGATTTAATAATGAAATTTGATAAAAGGTGATCGTTTTGATTCAAATGTGCATGCCGCTCTCCCATATGTGCTAAACGCTTTCGAATCTCGAAGCACATATTAAGGGGGAGCATTTCAAAAGAAAATAAACTTTCAAGGTACAAAGATTTCTATGTTTTAACATAAGTACCTTGATTGATTTTCTAATGGATCTATATGGCAGTATGATCGTGGAAGTACTTCAAAAATCTCTTTCCTCTATGTGTCAAATGATTTCAAACAAACAATGCACATTTTGAGGGGGAGAATTTACCAAGAAAATCAAATGGCTTTTTCCACGGAAATTGTGATCAAGAAATTATTTCAAAGAACTCTTGCCTCCATGTGCTAAACAATGTTAGAATCATATGCACATGTTGAGGGGGAGCATTTCTAAATGATCAAAACAATTAAGGTACAAAATGCTTTGATACTATATCACAAGTACCTTGATTATTTTTCCAAATGATTTTTCAATTGGTTTCAAGAAGGAAAGAACAATACCAAAAGACCGACCAATTTACTTTATGCATGGTATTATAAGGATGGTTAGGTTAGGTATTCGTTACCACGATCCCGCCAGAGCCGGAGGGATCTACCCAGGGACGATCCACTAGATAGTTGATAACATCAAATAGTCCGGAATATTAAGTGTCAATTTCCCCCGATAATGCTTGTAATTTATATCATATCCATATCATTTATATGGATTTACACTTGTTTTCCATTGTTTTCCACTTTCAGGTAAATTACGAGCATTGGAGCTAAAGAGACGTGGAACTGGAGAAATATCTAAAGATTTATCACAGTATGCTATTTTGAAGAAGTTACGGCGTAACTCGTTTTTCACATTACGCCGTAACTATTGCGTGACTCATAAAACCAACTTATCAGAAGGTTACGGCGTAACTCTTCCCAAAGGTTACGACGTAACTATAATAGGTCAAATGAGGTTCCACGCCGTTGATACTTACGCGTAACTACTACATCTATTAAGACGTAACCAAGTTTATTGAAGACTACGGCGTAACCACTCTTTAGGTTACGCTGTAACCAGCACATCTAGTGCAAAATATGAAGAAATAGACGGTTACGGCGTAACTCTTATATTAGTTACGCCGTAACCCAGATATGGCCTATAAATACCACACGAATTCCAGCATTTCTAATCATCCCATTCCACACACAACACTCAGAGAACGTGGGAAAAAGCTCAAGGCAGGTCTAGAGGAGCATACGGAGTTGTCTCCAAGGGAGGAATCACTCCCCTACGATAAGCATTAGCGTTTTATATTTCTTTCACTTTCAATTCATGTATTTCGTACCTTTGAATATTGAATTGGTTTGCATGATTAATATGAGCGGCTAAGCATCTTTTGGTGTTGGCCCAGTTATGATTCCTTAATTTTTTTGTTTGCGTTTACTTTACTTTCGTACAATTATTTCTAAGTGTATGCATGCATAGTTTATTGGTAGCCACCCTTGGTTCGGTAGTTTTGAATGGCATTAGAGGCCAATTGCCTAGGAGATATAACCAACTGACCCTAGGTGAGCGGATTGAGATGGGAAGGGTAAGATATGACCAACTGAAGACCCTTTCTGAAGGATCGTAATATTTATTGTGTTGATGATTCGGGTGGTCTTGGATGATCAAAATACATGTTTTCCATTTTAGAGAGAGAAAGTAGAGAGAGAAGGTGTTCTTGCTAGAGGTTTACACAAAGGAAATGTTAGATTGAATGAGAAGCACCACCCCTTCCTCAGATGGAAGGGGTATTTATAGTTACAAACATACCGTCCTCCTATCGGACTGTGGATCAGGCATACAGTGGGTAAAGACCCGTCCTTCCTCCACGGTGTTACACTACGCTAAACTAAACTAATAACTGACTAATAGACTGATAAATAACGTAAACAACGACAAATCTACGAGCTAACATATGCTAGACCATTATTCGGGTGACCGACTCTTTAACATGGAATTTCCAATTCCTAACAATCTCCCCCTAAGGGAGGTCACCCCATGAAATACATTTTGCTTCCTAGCATTCTATCTTTGACTTCGTTCTGGAGCTCGTAGACTTGAATTCTTCAATTTCTGCAATCTTTGTGCTTTAGTAGTGATTCTTCAAAGTCCGCACTGATTTGTACTTTTAGTGGAGGCCTTTAACTGATCCACATCTTTGATGATCTTCGAGCTTTCATTGAGATCATCAGCCACAGTAAATCTCTGGATCACCCTTTATTGTGTTGCCATCATGTGAAGTTGTGACTTTCGGACCGACATTCTCACACTTTTGGATCATGACATCTTTCCATCAGAGTAGCGGAAGCCTTACTGGTTCATGATATTTGCAGCAGCGAAGCAGAAGCATAGTATAGAAATATCAGAACCAGGTTATGTAGATATGACCAGTCATGATTTCTTCAAATTAAGTGTGGATGCTGTGAGCATGCGGCTTTGGATTGACTCTTCAATTCTGATCAGCTGCAACCGTCCAAATGTACCTGCAAACAACAGTCAGCAATAAAACACACGAAAGTGTCTTTGATCACTTTTGTCGAATTGAGGTACACGGCCCACGGTTCCCCATTGATCAGTACAAGTACTGCCTGTGAACAGGTAGGATTCCTAAGAATCTCCTTGACAGGGTTTCGCAGCTGTTCTAGCTGTTCTCAAACTGGAACGTCTCAAAGAAGACAACACGGAGTGAGTGAACCAGCAAATTGAGATTCACTGATTGATGAAAAAATGATTTGAAAAACAATCGTGTATTGCTTGAAGAAAGAGTTTTGCAATACAACGAAGGTTTTATGAGAAAGATCAATTTTCAATCAAAAACACTTTTTGCATTTGAAAAGAGTACACATTCGACGTGCTAGCGAAAAGAAGAGATTCGCACATCGAACGGTTTTTCTAAAAGTATTTTTTTTTCAATCAGAGATACTTTTTGTGTTTGAAAACATGAATACACATTCGACGTGCTAGAGAAAAGAAGGTTTGCACATCAAACGGTTTTTCCAAAAGTATTCGTCAATTCCAATCCTGGACCAAGGTTGATTCAAGATTGAATCTCCCCATCGTTTCTATCCAGTTGTCACAAGTTTGATCTTACGAGAAGATCTCACATGCCACCCACCAAGAGCTTGTTTGATGTTGGCTCTAGAAGGATTTCCATCTTCATTGTGAATACTTTACATATCACTTGGATGTTCTGGCAATACCGCAAGGATAATGCTTAGGACTCTTAATATATTCTTACTTTCCACATTGTGTGAAACAGCAAGTCTTCAAGAATAGTGTCCTAATGAGATATAGTGGATGATCTCTTGGCTCTAGACTCAATAGTGCATTTTTGGTTCCTTTGCCGGAGACTATGGAGAGGGTCTCCTTCTTCAATATCAACAATCTCTAAGAGAAAGTCGATAGATTAATTAGGTTCCCCGTGAGAATGAAACAAGCCCTTTTAAGAGGAACTTGAGTAGCTTGGGAAGTTTAGTGCAGTGCGTCACTGGGTCCATGACGTCTTGTCTTCAATACCAGTGTTACCTTAGTAAAAACTAGTAGCATATGTATTGAACCCGGTTACCGCCCTAAGGTTGAATTATTGGAGGGCTATTTCTTTTCACCCTTTTCACATTCAATTCTTTTTCATTCTTCAACCCCTTTAGTGCTTACCGAGACTTCATTACTAGAACCTTGTTGGGTTTATTCCAGTACTAGCTCTGTCTCAGTCTGCACTCTTCCCATATTCTCATTTTTCTCCTTTTTTCATCATACCTAAGGACTTCTACACTATCTAGTGGATTGTCCCTGGGTAGATCCCTCCGGTTCTGGCGGATCGTGGGAACTAATACCTAACCTAACCATCCTTATAACACCATGCATAAAGTAAATTGGTCGGTCTTTTGGTACAGTTCATTCTTCCTTAAAACCAATTGAAAAATCATTTGGAAAAACAATCAAGGTACTTGTGATACGAGATCAACGCATTTTGTACCTTAATAGTTTTGATCATTTAGAAAACCTCCCCCTCAACATGTGCATATGATTTAGAATTTGTTCAGCACAAGGAGGAAAGAGGACTTTGAAATATTTTCTTTGATCACAATTTTCATACGAAAAAGCCATTTGATTTTCATGGTAAAATTTTCCCCCTCAATATGTGCATAGGATATTTAAAATCATTTTATCACATAGAGGAAAGAGTTCTTTTGAAACACATCCACGATCACAAAATCCATTAATAAAACCATTTGAAAACTCAATCAAGGTACTTTAAAAATCTCTTTAAAAACTTTTGTACCTCGATAGTTATGCTCCCCCTCAATATGTGCTTCAAGATTCGAAAGCGTTTAGCACATATGAGAGAGCAGCGTGCACAGTTAAATCAAAACGATCACCTTTTACCAAATTTCATTATTAAATCACAAATTCTCCCCCGATCAGAAATATCAAACCATTTGAGATTTGTGATCCCAACTGATTTAAATCATTTAGAAAAATTTGGGGAAAGACGTGGCAAGATTCAATTTTGAAAGATGACAGATAAGGACCATTTTAAGACATTAAAGATTGTTAGTGTCAGGTATGATAGTTTTTAAGAGATCTTTTAAGTAAAACAAAACAATTTCACAATCAAACAAGAACAGAAAAAATTTCATTTTGAAAGACCTTGATTCTAAAGAAAAAATCATACCATGACATAACATTAAATCTTTAGATCACCACATTTTAACGTACAAACCGGAACTTTTATGAAGAAATATTGTTTGAAAATATTATATTTTAAATCACTCTCCCCCTCAATCGATGACCGAAGTCGATAATTTAGTGAGTTAGGTTTTGATAAAAATGAAGTCCGGTGATTTTCAAAATTAAGTCCAATTTATTTTCAAAACAGTATTTTTCCATTTTCAAAAACAATATTATTCAAAGTTTTAGAAAAATGGTATCATCACTATTATCCCTGCACAAAGATACGTTAGGTGGATGAGAAGCTTCCGTTTTTGTTGCTGTAGGGTTTGGAAGAAAAACCATCTGCAGATGCAGTGAGACTTCTTCTTACGTTACATTTTGAATGCCAACTGAAGTCAAATTAAGCTCCGTTTCTTCAATCACTTAGAAGAAAACCATCTGCTGATGCAGTGAGACCTCTTACGTTGCATTTATGCCAACTCTCCATAGAAGTCCAATTAAGCTCCGTTTCTTCATTTGTCAACCCAAGATATAGTTACCCTTTCCTTTCGGCATCCAATCATCTTCAATTGTGGGATCCGGATCGGGAACATTCTTTTATACCAATATACCTGCATATGTTAGTGAACACACATACAAATATATGGTGGTCGACATCACCCAAACAACAATCGACTAATTAAAGTCAATTCAACATAACAATCAGATCATATAAGGCATGGGGTTTATGTGTTAATCAAACTCTAATCATCTAAACCTAACAATCATATCCTAAATTCCTAGTCCTTCGACACAGGCAAATATCATTTTTAATTAAGTACGTAGGATAATTAAGAGAGCTCGTTAGATGATATAGACTTGAAAACATTCTCCCCCTCAATCAATGACTTAAATATCTGAAAAGTTTAAAAGCGCTGAAGTCATTGATTGAGTTTTCATCTTTTATAAAAACTCTGAATTTGATTGTTTTTAAAGCAACTCATTTACCACCAATTTTTGAAAACAACAAATATTTTTCTGAAGAATTTTAGACGGAAAAACATTTGTGTAGGAACAGCAGTCCTTCGACATACTTTCCTCATATTGTTTTTAGGATAAGTGCAAGAAATATTTTCAAAGTGGGTTTAGCGCAGCACTTTCCTTTCTTGAAGAACGGGTTGCTATCTGAAATAATAGCAAGCCATAGTTTAAGCACGGGTTACAGTCTGAAGTAACTGCAAGCCATATTTTGAGACATGTTTTGGAAAAGAATATATACACCTCCTGCTCGAACTTCATCTAAAGTCCCGTGCCATTATTGAATGAAATTTCTAAGACCGTAGATGTTATCGATACCAGAAGACATGTCTTGAGAAAACATATTTTTGGTATTTTTAAATTTTCTGATTTTTATGGGTTTTTGTTGGTTTTATATTTTTCTATTTTGTTTTGCTGGTTTTATATTTTTGTATTTTGTTTTTCTGAAAAATATATACAAAGATAGAATAGATGATATAGTTTAAGAAAGATGATGATACGAGTACCAAGATAAGTATATCGAGCAGCCCCGTTGAAGAAGATAGAAGTCATCATCCCTAAAACTTTCACCACCAAAGCTTCCGAGGCTCTTGCATTGAAGAAAGAAATTGAACCATCTGAAAGTGAGACTTTGGCAGCTTCCCCCCAAACCGAAAATCCTATAGCTGAGCAGATACAAAGCTTTCTTTCAAGCTTCTCTTAGCCAGGTGCACAAAGAAGCACACCATTATCATCGAACATGCTGCTCCTTTTAAGAATAAACACCGTGATTCATCGTTCGGGGTTATATCATCCAATAGAAGAACATCAACGTATCATCCCACACATAAATAACTCTTCTCAAATTTCATTCCACTGAAGTCTGAAGCAATCCATTCTAAAAGGTGTCAAGATACCACTTCCCCCGAGTAGTTGAATTGATGCAGTCAATCTCTTAGACTAGAGTTCACGAACCCGAATACACATTTACGCAACGACAAAGAAACTTATACCATCGAAGTAGCAGATTAAGTCCAATAGCCAAAGAATAACCCCGACGTATACTTTTCTCTCCCCCTGAAGAAAGTGTATGACGCTCAAGAACCCGAAGTACCCGAATGCCCAAAGAGAGAATAACCGATAACATTGAAGAAGCAGGCCGAATCACTGATTATCTCTGCGGATGACAATCTCTGCGGATGTCCACTCCGGAATAAGTGATTATATCTCTGAATCACTGATTAAGCCCTCAAGTAAAACAGCTGAGCATCCCCAATGTACACAATCTCTCTCCCCTGATGATTGTGATAACATCAAAATCATCACACACTTGTGTACACTTTTATCTTAAGAAACGTTCTCTTCCATCACTTCCCCAACGTAGTTGGAATAAGAACACTAAGCGCCATGAGTCAAAACTTGAGTTTCTCTGCGGTAATGACAATCGTCTTCCCGGGATATATTCAATCACTTTGAAGTATTAAGTTCATCAAGGTTTACTCGCGTTTAGATGCGTGTCTCCTTCCCCCTTGCTGGTTTTGATACTTCAGAATCAGCAACTCTTTCAAAGCCCAAATACTAGAAATATGCTGAGTAATGTGAGCAAGTCTAATTGGGGATTAAATCTGACATTTCACCCTCCCCTAATTAGTGCTCTCCCCTAAACTGACAATGCCCGGAATATGAAGAAGTCTTTAGATAATCAAATGCAACTCGTCTTTAGTCTTCTAACATGTAGCAGAAAATGTAGAACCGACTGTAGACTCGACCTTCTTCAAGATTGTCCAGTTGGGGAATAGAAAGTTAACATCTTCAACTCACCAAAAACAAGAACATCACCAAAAAGCATCCCAATCAACTTACATCTTGCAAATCCCCTTAACTAAAATCCCTCCCAATCAAACAAGAACAGAAAGATGTTCATCAAGGAAATCAGCAATCAGGCCACAACGAACACACGAAATGGTAATACCAAGCAAACAATCACATCAAACAAGAATAGAAGGTTGTTCGGAATCATCATGTTGATGTGCACGTGAAGCATTAACCGGAAGCACTTTGTCAATAAACTCATATCAGCTTGTGAAGATGTCAACTAGCGGCTCATAGAAGAAACTCCATGTAACGATGACCCGATAAGAAGAAGATCGGTTCTTACATGAGTTTGGAGCCGTTTGACCATTTATTCTCAGAAATCAATCAACCATACAGTAATTTCACACTTCTTCTCCCCCTCAAGAATTGCATACGGAGTTTCCATTCTTGATTAAATAAGTGAAAGTCATCCGAATGTTCTATTCACACTTCTCTCCCGCAAAATCAGCACATGATGTCGCCATCTTCATTATAATCAAGCAAGTGGAATGAGAAAACAATCAGTGATAGCCCGGTTCACTTGATGACTGAAGCGCATGGAAAAAGTATGAAGCATGTTGATGAGAATGGTCATAATTGAGAAGATTTCTCTTCTTTAGAAGATAAAGCGCACTGACACGTACACTTTTCTTTTCTTTGGAGAACGAGGCATGAACTGTTGTGTTCATACATCATAAGAAGATTTCTCTTCTTTCAAAGATAAAGCGCACTGAAACGTACACTTTTCTTTTCTTTGGAGTACGAGGCCTGAACTGATGTGAACAGACGTCATAATCTCTCTCTTTTCAGCTCTCTTAGCAAAACATGTAATCAACCCCATTATCATTCAGTAGGCTCTATGTAGTGACAGCTGATGGAGAAAACCCAATATGATGAATTTGACCTTGAAGTAAACAATCCCGAACTCGTGACTTAAACTTGCACATATGTAACAAAGAGCGATACCGATTTCCATTAGCATCTCTAAGTACTCTCTAAGTACTCTATACTCATCATCCAACCAACCATCAAGTAATAGACGTACTTTACCTCTTGAAAATCCACAATTGAATGTGACACTGAGCACTACAACGTAACTCCTTAAAGTGATAGTTATTTTGAGATGATAAGAGCCCAATTACCCCAAGTGGTAAAAAGAAGAGGTAAAAGTCACCCAACAATAACTAGATTTCCATGTCTTCATTTTTTATAATAAGCTCGAACAAGGATCTTGAAGAATCTTCATCCATCCATCCCCGATACCTTCAGATACTAAGTACACTCGCCCGTGATATTTTACTTCAACCTCAAATAAATAATAGTGAATTAACCCCGTTGTCACATCTTATAGGTAACTGCTCAAATCTAGCCTCCTTTAACGTTTTAAGTGAACTCTGATAATGGTTTCATCCCGACCATGGTTAAAAGCAAATAACCTCGTAAAACCAAGTAATAACCAAACTGCCATGACGAATATCCAAACACACAACCAATTCATGAAGTAAACCCTTTTATCCCTTCTTTGAAGCAGAAACCGTGGCACCAGCATCAGATAAGATCCCGAAACACACTTTCCATTCTCCAGGATGGTTCCATCAATATGGGATTTTACAACTATGGTTTAAACCGAGAAATAGTTTCTTTCGCGGGATTTTACAAAACCAAGAATAAACCATAAGATAGATCCGGAAATGTACTTTACTATTACCAGGATGTTTCCATTGTCACGGGATTTTACAAGTCTATAATTTAAACCGAGAAATAGATTCTTTCGCGGGATTTTACAAAATCAAGACAAAACCGTAAACAATATCAGCTTGAATGTGTTATGACCACTTTGGTTTCAGTGAATATCTGTTTTAAGAGAACGTGCAGCGGTTCATCAACGGTCCATTATTCAACATCAACAACATCAACAACCATCCTAATCAACACTTTGGTAAACACATCATTCACAAATTCTGACGGCTCTTGTAGTGACCACATGGAGAAGTAAACCCGATATACCAAACTTGATCATGAAGTAGAATTCCCCAGATTTGTTACTTAAACTTGTACTAATCCTCGTGAACAAGAAACGGTGTACCCAATGTACAAAACCTCTTGACATTCTCAATTGAGTGAGACACCGAAGTGATAGCTAAGTTGTGGGTTAAGTGAGAAAGAATCTCAAACGTAATTAAATAGCCAAGTCTTTATCACACTCTGTAAATGCCCAAACAAGTCATCTTCACGGAAGGGTAGAAAGAAAGAAGACGAAATGAGTAAACGCGCCCGGAAAAACCTTACTTCAAAATCAAATAAGGAATACCATATAAACAACCCCCGAAGTCAACTTTGTTTAATAACCAAATCAAGCCGTTACATATAATTTTTCGAGAAGATGTATATACCAGAGTACCAAACCTCATAACACAGCAACACAACTTATCATATCAGATCTCAACAAGTCTCTTCATCATCAAGTCACTTGAGAAGCCCATCCGACCAAATCATGTGTATGGCCCAAACTTGGTTACATGTAAGAATCAAGGCCCAATCAATAAAAATGAATCCAAACATCCAAGTCCAATCATTTAACTAAAATCATTTAAGCCGTCAATTCAGTACCAATTAAAAATATTGGACAAGAATCTTGAACATATTAAAGATCAACTCAAGCCGTAACAATATTCCCCATGAAATTTGTAACCAAGAATACCACTCAAAATAACACATTTCACCAATAATAATCAATATGTATCCAAACATGTAACATTTCAGAATAAAAGTTGATTATTCAAGCACATCGACCAATTCATAATTATACCGAATCACTGCAGCCCAAGACGTGTTATACAAAATCAATAATATAAGCCCAAGAAACGTGTTCAAAGTCCAAGTTTCAAACATTTCGTGTACCTGATCCATGATACACTAAGTTTACCAACAAAACACTAAGTTTTGGCCCAAATCCATGTCATACCCGATCCAATTAGAACAAAGTTTAAGCAATCGGTTATAAAATGAGTGATACCTAAATTTTAGGTCATTCTAAAAACCCTAAACACATTTATCTTTAAAAATCCGCCTCTTTCAGGGTCTCTCTCATCTTATCCCTAATATCACTTAAACCAATAACTCATCTCATCACAAACTCAGATACTCAAAAAATTGATGCGCCTACTTACCACATCCATCCACAAAACGTGACCGAGAAAAACTTTGTATCAAATCTTAAATCCTTATCAAAGATCAACCATCCAAACATTAAGTCCATACAAAACCTTATACGTGATGTTCAAGTGCATCTCGCCACAGAGATGGCTTGAGATGAGGACATGGATACAACGAGTTAAGCCACAGGGATGGCATGGACCATTGAATCGGCTTCAAGGACAAGATTAGCCACAGGGATGGCTCGAGGATGGAGTTGACATCAAGATCTAACGAAGGGTCTCGGGTAGGTTTTAACATCATGTTTATTGTTTTTAATACGAGTCAAGAACGAAATGAAAGAAAAGTGATAATATAATTGTTATAAACTTTTCTTTATCTTTCGGATATTTAACAAGAGGCATAGCTTCATATAGATCGATGACGATATTGGTTAAAAAAATCTTTTGAAAAGATTGGAGATAAGGACCGATCTGAGATCTTGTTTCAATTGATGTCGAGTTCTATGTTTAGAATGATGTTGAAATTGAAGAAGTTTGAGAATTGTTGGTTGTAATTGGATAAAATTGGATCCTTTACTGTTTTTTTGTTTTCATTCGTGGATTGATGAAGGTGTTGTAGCACTAGAGGTCGATCAATATGGTATATGGAATTGGTCTTGAGGTTGTGGTCAAAGTCCATCCTCTTCTTCATTTTTCTGTTTTCTGACCAAGTCGCTAGCCATTTGTAGTGAAGTTGCTAAGTCTTTCAAAACAGGTACAAGTCGCTACACTTCCAGTTTGACTCAAAAATCAAACCGTCACCAAGTCGCTATATCATTAAAACACATAAATCGCTAACTTGTTCAATAACAAGTCGCTACCGGTTTTAAGAGTCAAGTTGCTAGCAGTTTTTCAAAGTAAGTCGCTAGTTAGCTTTAGACATAACTCGCTGTTGACTTCAAAAAGTTAACGATATCCAAGTCGCTATAGAGAACCAGTGAATCTGGACATGATACATTGACAAGTCTCTAGCAAGAAACAAATGACCAACTCGCTAGCATGAATATCAAAAAGTTTTTCGACCATCTTCAAGTTTACCCAGAAAACTGCACAAAGGATGCACCTTTTGACCCATTAAGAAAACAAAAATTACCAGATATTCAACTTTTGGACAAAGCTTACACAAACAGAACTTGGACAAATGTATTAACCAGTTAAGGCCATAGACCACAAAAATGTATTAAAGAACTATTTGGACACATGTTTTAATCAGTAAAGAATTGTTTACCCAAAGAATATATTCCGACCAAGACAAATACCACAACAGTAAATACAAAAACCACGAAACCACACAAAAAAATTTTCGACCAAACAAACGAACCAAAACTAGATACCACAGCAGTTAATACACTAACCATGAAACCACACAAATCAACACAACACAAAAAACCTGGCTCTGATACCAATTGAAGGATCGTAATATTTATTGTGTTGATGATTCAGGTGGTCTTGGATGATCAAAATACATGTTTTCCATTTTAGAGAGAGAAAGTAGAGAGAGAGAGAGTGTTCTTGCTAGAGGTTTACACAAAGGAAATGTTAGATTGAATGAGAAGCGCCACCCCTTCCATGGATGGAAGGGGTATTTATAGTTACAAACATACCGTCCTCCTATCGGACTGTGGATCAGGCATACAGTGGGTAAAGACCCGTCCTTCCTCCACGGTGTTACACTACGCTAAACTAAACTAATAACTGACTAATAGACTGATAAATAACGTAAACAACGACAAATCTACGAGCTAACATATGCTAGACCATTATTGGGGTGACCGACTCTTTAACATGGAATTTCCAATTCCTAACACTTTCTACTTGTGCGATTTGACCAACTGATCACCTATCGTTTGGATGAACTTAAGAATTAGGGGGTGCGTGTCTATGTTCCTAACGGCCGGGCATTCACTATTATAAATATAGCATATAGCGGTACTTAATGACTTGACTTAGGGGACCAGGAACAACATGACTTATGAGGGGACACTTGACTTCTCCTGTGGTGGCATCTTTGCTGATAGGTTAGGGCGAATTGACAAAATGTTGTCCTCTCGACTTTGACCCCACCTGAAGTAATTGGAAGTAAGTAGACGTAGACATAACTAGCTAGGAAGATTAACTAGGTTAGCACCACTCTCCTCTATTGATTTCCCTTTACCATTTATCTACTTTATTTTATTCTGCTTTAGTAGTTTAATTAATTAATTCCCTATCGAAACCATTATTAAGCTGTGACACTTAGACTTAGTAATAATCCATCACACATAGCTTTTGGGACGACCTCGGCTTTACCGATTACTACACTACACACGATCGGGTACACTGCCCGTTAGTGCACTAGGGGGACCATAGGTATAACGAGACATTATAAATATTAAGACCTGGTCAGTAAAACCTGCATCAAGTTTTTGGCGCCACTGCCGGGGAGTTATTTTTGGATTAATATTTAGTCTTTAATTTCGTTTTAAACTTTTCTCACGATCATATTTCAAGTTTTCAGGTACCATGGAAGTTGTTAACATCGATGACCTCACTCTTGAGGAATATTTGGCGTTGACAAGAGCAGAACAAGGGCCGATTCTTGTAAGACCGGCAATTGGACCGGATGTCCATTTCGAAATCAAAGACCAATTTATGAGGGAGCTTCCTGCTAACCCTTTTTCAGGAAACAGGGACAAAGATGCATATGAGCACGTTGAAAATGTCCTATACATTGCTCGCCTTTTCAACATTCTGGGCGTGTCTCATGATGCTGTTATGCTAAGGGTATTCCCTATGACTCTTACTGGAGCTGCCAGAAGATGGACTGAAAGATTGCCCGCTGGGGCAATTAATACTTAGGCGCTACTTAAGAAATACTTTATTCAAAGATATTGTCCGCCGTCAAAGATTTCTAACTAGCTTTTGGAGATTCATAATTTCAAACAAAAAGACGACGAAATGTTGTATCAAGCCTGGGATAGATACAACGATCTCCTTTACAAGTGTCCTACACATGATCTGAACAACCAGTAGAAGGTCAATATTTTCTACAAAGGAATTAACGTAACTACAAGGCAAATCCTGGACTATCAAGGACCTATCCAGAACATGACTCCTACTCTTGCAATTGAAGCCATTCAAAAAATGGCGGATCACTCTCAAAAATGGCACGACGGAGGAAGTAAAAGAAACCAAAGCGGAAGTTTTGACGGAATTGCAGCAATCGCCAGTAAAATTGAAAATCTTAGTCGAGATATGCTGAAGGTCAGAGAAACCATTCATGCCATCCAAGTGGGTTGTGAAAGTTGTGGAGGAGGACATCTAATGAAAAATTGTCTCATATCGACGAAGGAAATATTGAAGAAGCTAAGTATGGAGAAAATCGACCATTTTACGGAGATAATTGAAATAATAACAGGTATCGTGGAAATTACAACCGTGGGCCTTATGGAGAAAGAAAGCCCAGTCTTGAAGATACAATCAACAAGTTCCTGGAAAGTTCAGCCCAAAGACAAAAGGAGTAAGATGAATGGTTAAAAGAATTCCAGGAAAACACTGCCAGGAACCTTTCCAAGCACGACACAACCCTGAAAAACCTAGAATCCATGGTGGAAAAGCTCAGTGAAAAAGGAAGGATGAATAACAATAAACCTGAAGGATCTAAACCAGCTATGGAATGTAAAGTGATTTTTGATGATGATAACTCGAAGGTTCAGGCCAATGATACGGATTCAGGGGTTGATCTCATCGGCAGATCTGAGTTATGCCGTAACCTGCCTCATGAGTTACATCGTAACTATGTTTTTGACAGTGATAATGGGGTTATGAAGAATACTGAGGAAAACGACTCTAACAAATTACGCCGTAACCAAGAATCTCAGTTACGGCATACCTGGGATACGTGGGCAGAAAAATTCCTCGAAGTGGACAAATCTGGAAATGAATGGTCCCACGACATTGACTTGTGCCCTCTGCCCAAATCTAAGAAAAAATATCACTGGTGCAAAATGATACTAGTTGCTAAGGGAGATTGGTATGATCTTTGGGCCTGGTGTAACCCGAGAAATGAGGTTTGTGATGGAGGAAGCAATAAGGATAGGATCAACCATAACAAATTTATGTGGCCTGCTTATACTGATGATGAAAGACTCGAGAAACTCTCCCTAGAAGATGAAGAAGAGCCGCTTATCACTCACTGGTGCACTCCAGTCATCATAACTGACGAGGAGTCCACACGAGCATGGCCTACATGCAACCCCTTCCGCGAATATTGCAATGGCAGGGATAGTGAACGAGAGGAAGAATGGACATGCCCTCATGAGCGAGAAAGACATTGTATAAAGTTTGGTGATTTGGCATTTGATGACTGGTACGCAATACAATTCGGGGATGCCAAGATTAACCCGAATCTTCTTAAGAAGCTAAAAATTGATTACCAGGAGCACATTCAGAAAAAGGAAGTGGCTAATAAAGACATCTACCGCATGGATGAGCATTTAAGTGAAACTAACAACAAGGAATTACGCAGTCACTGGTGCGAAAAAGTAAAATCTCCTAGGGAAATTTTGTGGGCGTCATGTTACCCTTATGAAGATATGTGTAACGGGGGAAGCAGCTCTGGGAGAATAGGAAAAGACGAATTATTTTGGTCCTCAACCAATGATGAGGAGAGAATGAGTTTGCCTTGGTTGGACAACCTAGGATTCGATAGTTGGGTGAAGATTAAGTATGGACATGTTGACACGTTAACCAAAGAGAAGATTTGGAAAGAGTACATGGATCAAGAAAATTCAAACAATGAAAGTCTCAACAACACAAGTGAAATAACAATTGAAGTTGGCAAGGAGTTGGTTAGAGATGAAAAAGAAGAATGCAAGCGCGTACTAGTGGAGAATATGCTCGATGAAGAATGGTTCAAAGGTACATCTTCTGATGATGATGACATGGAAGGGATCCTAGATTACCTTGAGTTTCAAGGTAATGAGGAGTTTACTGATCCCGACGACGAAGCTTACGAGCAAAGGAGGTGCAAACTCCTTGGGATTCCCTACAAGAGACCACCACCTATTATTGTCAAGAATACAAATTCACTCGCTACCACTTGGGACCGGAGGAAAATTTTTGTAAAATCTGGAAATCAAAACTAATGAATACCTCCGAACGGCCACGAATGTCGCATGGATGAGGCATAACTTAATGAAAGATATGGAAGAGGTCGGGGAAGTCCAAAGGCCCCCATAGAAGCCCCTCGGCTCTGAGTCTAACTTAAAGAATCATAAATAAAGAAAAGTGCTCTTTTGGGAGACAACCCTAATTATCCCTTTCCTCTGTTTTATTTCCATTTCTGTAGGGTTTTGTGTTTTCTAACTATATTTGCAGGAAACGAGGAAGTGATCGCTGCTGCAGTTTGCTGATCTGAACAGAGTTACGGCGTAACTCATCTTAGTGATTACGCCGTAACCAACCTTTTAGCAGCAGAGTTAATGACGCATTACCAATTACGGAGTAATACCATCTCAGTGGTTATGCCGTAACCACTCGCTTTGCAGCTTATGTCAGGTTTTGCAAGTTACGGCGTAACTCCATCAAAAGAGTTACGACGTAACCTTCCTCTGCTTTAATTCTTTCATTTTAAAACACAATAACCTTGTATTAGTATTTTAAATGAACTTTGTGGGTGTGTTCCCTGTAAACCCTCACGAGACTTCACTCGTCCACTTGGGACACCAAGTGATTTAAAAGGCTTATTGCATTCGCTAAATGCAACCGTGATTCCTAAGAAAGTGAGTTAGGTTTGTTTTTCATTTTTCATTTTGTTTTTTTAGAATTATGCTTGTCGTTAGTGTGATTTCAGGAACTGAAGTTTGTTCATGATGCTTATACGAAGGCACGTCTCTTTTTCGTGGACCTTCTTTCTTTATGGAGCAAATTTCAGGGGAGTTCTCGCTCTAATTCTACTTTTCTCTTAACCTTTATTTAAATGCTTAGTACAAAAGGGACTTTATACACTTCAAGTGGGGGGACGGGAGTAGAATTATCTCTTGAACATTATTTTGCCCTCATTTTTCTAGTTTATTTTGAAAAATTATGCCATTTTTAAAATTTTGACATGTTTTTCTTAACCTAACTAGATTAGACCTTAGCCGAGCACATACAACCCTTGATATTATATGGTGAGATTAGCCTTATCCGTTTCTAATATTTTACCCCAAATCCACCAAATTATGAGTGTGCCGGTAGCTTGTAAACTTTAGAACTTGGCCTTTGCATCATTTCGAGACCATAGACGAGGTATGTTGAGTTAGCTCGATGTATTTGGAATTTTCAGTTTTAGAAGGCAATGTTATAGGATTATCACCCAAACAACCTACCATTGTGTGTCTATCGATTAATCACCTCAACTTTTTGACCCCCATGTGAAACCCTTTTGTTGCACTCACCTTTAGTGCAAGATACTCCTAGATTCACCCTTCTGAGGCATTCCTTTTATTTTGTTAACCCGATATGTTGTTTCGATACACCTATACACCTTAGCCTACCCTGTAGTCTTTATTTGTGATTGGGAAGTCATCCTTTGCCTAAGTTCAAGGTTTGAGTGGAAAGGTTCGGAAATCACGCTTTCATCGACAACATTCCTGAAGATCATTGAAGACCCCCAGTATTTCCATTGTTCATCTCAAGTGGGGGGGATATTATGTTATTATTGTTATGATTAACAAAAAAAAGTGATTCAAAAAAAAATAGTTGTTATGATATTGTAAAGTGCGATGTTATAAGCACTGTAGTCTGAGCTTTTTTGATTTAGTATCGAGGAGGCCACCTCGGTCACATTTGAAGATTGGAGTTGGTAGTTATGCCAACAGTTGGAGAAAAGGTAGTGTGCCCATCACGACGTCCTCTAATGACACATCTACCTTACATTTCATGATCCGGTTTCCTGACTTCAAAGCTTGAACTTCGGGCGGACGGTAAGTGGTGATGACTTGGTTATAGATTTAGACTACCTGCTTGTTTTTTATTTTACACTAATTATATATCCTATGTCTTATCCTACCCTTTAGTCATGAAGCGTGTCTAGGTGATGCAGCGATCAATCTTTGGTGTCTTGGCCATGGATTTGGTCATGTATCATTGATTTTGTCCACTTCGCCGTGACATGTTAGTAATGATGAGTCACCCCTTAACCTTTGTCGTGTCTACCCATATTGCCTTCAAGAATTGTTTAGCCCTTAAATCTAGTGGTGGAGATTTATGTAACCGCCATGCTTATGATAGACTACATGCTATGACTGTGCGATTGAGTGATCACCCCGAAATTGACACTTAGAATAGTTGAGAGATTTGAGTGTTTTGTTCCACTTTCGTGAGGTGTTCGGCTTTGTTTTATTCTAGCATAAGGGATTTGTAAACTTATATTTTCCAGGTTATGGGAGATATCTTTTTAGGAATCTTTCTAATAAGGTCTACTTGAGGCCAAGTAGAGTTCAAGTGGGGGGATATTTGATAACATCAAATAGTCCTGAATATTAAGTGTCAATTTCCCCCGATAATGCTTGTAATTTATATCATTTATATGGATTTACACTTGTTTTCTATTGTTTTCCACTTTTTGGTAAATTACGAGCATTGGAGCTAAAGAGACGCGGAACTGGAGATATATCTAAAGATTTATCAAAGTATGCTATTTTGAAGAAGTTACGGCGTAAATCATCTCTCACATTACGCCGTAACTATTGCGTGACTTAGAAAACCAATTTATCAGAAGGTTACGGCGTAACTCTTCCCAAAGGTTACAACGTAACTATATTAGGTCAAATGAGGTCCCACGCCGCTGATACTTACGCCGTAACTACTGCATCTATTATGACGTAACCAAGCTTATTGAAGACTATGGTGTAACCACTCTTTAGGTTACGCCGTAACCAGCAAATCTAGTGCAAAATACGAAGAAATAGAAGGTTACGGCGTAACTCTTATATTAGTTACGCCGTAACCCAGATCTGGCCTATAAATACCCCACGAATTCCAGCATTTCTAATCATCCCATTCCACACACAACACTCAGAGAACGTGGGAAAAAGCTCAAGGCAGGTCTAGAGGAGCATACGGAGCTGTCTCCAAGGGAGAAATCACTCCCCTACGATAAGCATTAGCGTTTTATATTTCTTTCACTTTCAATTCATGTATTTCATACCTTTGAATATTGAATTCGTTTGCATGATTAATATGAGCGGCTAAGCACCTTTTGGTGCTGGCCCAGTTATGATTCCTTAATTGTTTTGTTTGCGTTTACTTTACTTCCGTACAATTATTTCTAAGTGTATGCATGCATATTTTATTGGTAGCCACCCTTGGTTCGGTAGTATTGAATGGCAGTAGAGGCTAAATGCCTAGGGGATATTACCAACTGACCCTAGGTGAGCGGACTGAGACGGGAAGGGTAAGATATGACCAACTGACGACCCTTTCTACTTGTGCAATTTGACCAACTGATCACCTATCGTTTGGATGAACTTAAGAATTAGGGGGTGCGTGTCTAAGTTTCTAACGGCCGGGCATTCACTATTATAAATCTAGCATGTAGCGGTACTTAATGACATGGCTTAGGGGACCAGGAACAACATGACTTATCAGGGGACACCTGACTTCTCCTGTGGTGGCATCTTTGCTGATAGGTTAGGGCGAATTGACCAAATGCTGTCCTCTCGACTTTGACCCCACCTGAAGTAATTGGAAGTAAGTAGACGTAGACATAACTAGCTAGGAAGATTAACTAGGTTAGCACCACTCTCCTCTATTGATTTCCCTTTACCATTTATCTGCTTTATTTTATTCTGCTTTAGTAGTTTAATTAATTAATTCCCTATCGAAACCATTATTAATCTGTGACACTTAGACTTAGTAATAATCCATCACACATAGCTCTTGGGACGACCTCGGCTTTACCGATTACTACACTACACACGACCGGGTACACTGCCCGTTAGTGCACTAGGGTAGACCATAGGTATAACGAGACATTATAAATATTGAGACCTGGTCAGTAAAACCTGCATCAATAGTGTAGAAGTCCTTAGGTATGATGAAAAAAGGAGAAAAATGAGAATACGGGAACAGTGCGGACTGAGACAGAGCTAGTACTGGAATAAACCCAACAAGGTTCTAGTTATGAAGTCTCAGTAAGCACTGAAGGGTTGAAGAATGAAAAAGAATTGAATGTGAAAAGGATGAAAAGAAATGGCCCTCCAATAATTCAACCTTAGGGCAGAAACCGGGTTCAATTCATATGCTACTGGTGGTTACTAAGGTAACACCGGTATTGAAGACAAGACGTCATGGACCCAGTGACGCTCTGCACTAAACTTCCCAAGCTACTCAAGTTCCTCTCAAAAGGACTTGTTTCATTCTCACGGGGAACCTACATAATCTATCGACTTTCTCCTAGAGAGTGTTGATATTGAAGAAGGAGACCCTCTCCCTAGTCTCCGACATAGGATCCAAATGTGCACAATTGAGTCTAGAGCCAAGAGATCATCCACAATATCTCATTAGGACACAAAATTAATGAAGACTTGCTGTTTCATACAATGTGGAAAGTAAGTATATATTGAGAGCCCTACGCATTATCCTTGTGGTATTTCCAGAACATCCGAGTGATATGTAAAAGTATTCACGATGAAGATGGAAATCCTTCTAGAGCCAACATCAAACAAGCTCTTGGTGGGTGACATGTGAGATCTTTCCAAAAGATCAAACTTGTGACAGCTGGATAGAAACGATGGGGCAATTCACTCGTGAATCAACCTTGGTCCAGGAAATGAATTGACGAATACTTTTGGAAAAACCGTTCGATGTGCAAATCTTCTTTTCTCTAGCACATCGAATGTATATTCATGTTTTCAAATACAAAAAGTATCTCTGATTGAAAAAATACTTTTGGAAAAACCGTTCGATGTGCAAATCTCTTCTTTTCTATAGCACATCGAATGTGTATTCTTTTTCAAATATAATGAGTATTTAAGATTAATAATTGATATTTCTCATAAAACCTTCGTCGTACTGCAAAACTCTTTCTTCTAAGCAATACGCGATTGTTTTCAAATCAATTTTTTTTATCAATAAGTGAATCTCAATTCGCTGGTTCACTCACTCCGTGTTGTATTCTTTGAGACGTTCTGGTTTGAGAACAGCTAGAACAGCTGCGAAACCCTGTCAAGGAGATTCTTCGGAATTATACCTGATCACAGGCAATACTTGTACTAATCAATGGGGAACCGTGGTCCGTGTACCTCAATTCAACGAAAGTGATCAAAGACACTTTCGTGTGTTTTATTGCTAACTACAGGAACATTTGGATGGTTGCAGCTGATCAGAATTGAGAAGTCAATCCAAAGCCGCATGCTCACAACATCCACACTTAATTGAAAAAATCATGACTAGTGCATATCTACATAACCTGGCTCTGATATTTTTATACTATGCGTCTGCTACGCTGCTGCAAATATCATGAACCAGTAAAAGCTTCAGCTACTCTGATAAAAAGATGTCATAATCCTGAAAGTGTGAGCATGTCAGTCCTAAATTCACAACATCACATGAAGGCAACACAACTAAAGGATGATCCAGAGATTTGCTGTGGCTGATGATCTCGAATAAAGCTCGAAGATCATCAAGATGTGGATCAGTTAAAGGCCTCCACTGAACTTACAAAACTATGCAGACTATGAAGAGTCACTGCTTAAGCACAAAGATTGCAGAAGTGAAGAATTAAAGTCTACGAGCTCAAGATTGAAGATAAAATAGAAGGCTAGGATTCGAAATATAAAACATGGGGTGACCTACCTTAGGGGGAGATTGTTAGGAATTAGAAATTCCATAGTGAAGAGTCGGTCACCCCAAATATAATCTAGCATAAGTTAGCTCGTAGACTTATCGTTATTTACGTTATTTGGTAGTTTATTAGTTAGTTATTAGCTTAGTTTAGCTTAGTGTAACACCGTGGAGGAAGGACGGGGCCTTTACCCACTGTATGCCTGATCCACAGTCCGACAGGAGGACGTTTAGGTTTTAAACTATAAATACCCTCTACCTCCTAAGGTAGAGGGTTGGAAGTTCTTAATCTAACATTCACATTTTTTTATCTCTCTCTCTAAGAATTCCCTCTCCTCTCTTCATCTCTCTAAACATGGCATTCTTATACTATCACCATCCTAGACCACCCGAATCATCAAACAACATAAATGTATGATCCTACACTAAACACATACATAACAGTCAATTGATAGGTGTACAAGGAGGGGATACCTCACAAGTACCATAAATGCGAGAGGGGTGCAAGGTACGCACAACCAATCACCATATCATATGAACCATAATACCTAGGATGCATCCATACTCCCCCATATAACAAATCATATATGTACCCTACTCAAGACAAGTGTTCACACATATCATAAGACCAAGTGATCCCATAACATACATAACAAATGGGGATGTCGTAGACTAATCACACCGCCATAGATAGTGTCATGCCATTGGTGCCATCAATGACATGGTCATGGTACCTCCATGACTAGTTAGCTCGGGTAATGAAAAGAAACAAAGCATACGAAGTATAACATAGTGCTAACATCAAATTATCCTGAATATTAAGTGTCATTTTCACCCGATAATGCTTGTAATTTATATCATTTATATGGATTTACGCTTGTTTTCCATTATATTCCACTTTCAGGTAAATTACGAGCATTGGAGCTAAAGAGACGCGGAATTGGAGAGTTTATTAAAGATTTATCATAGTATGCTCACTTTGAAGAAGTTATGGCGTAAATCCTCTCTCACATTACGCCGTAACTAAAGCGTGGCTCAGAAAACCAACTTATCAGAAGGTTACGGCGTAACTCTCCTAAAGATTACGACGTAACCATACTAGGTTAAATGAGGTTCGGCGCCGCTGATAATTACGCCGTAACTCATGCATAAACTATGGCGTAACCAAGATTTATTGAAGATACGGCGTAACCCCTTCTAAGGTTACGCCGTAACCAGCATATCTAGTGAAATTTATGAAGAATTATATGTTACAGCGTAACTATTTTATTAGTTACGCCGTAACCAAGATCTGGCCTATAAATACCCAATAATTTCCAGCATTTCAGAGCATCCCATTTCACACACAACAATCAGAGAACGTGACAAGAAGCCAAAGGCATATCTAGAGGAGCATACAGAGCTATCTTAAAGGGAGAAATCACTCCCTTACGATAAGCATTAGCTTTTTATCTTTTCTTTACTTTTGATTCATGTATTTCATAACATTAAACATTGAATTGATTTGTATGATTAATATGAGTGGCTAAGCACCTTTTGGTGTTGGCCTAGTTATGATTCCTTAATTGTTTTATTTACATTTATATTGCTTTCGTATATTTATTTCTAAGTGTATGCATGCATAGTTTATTGGTAGCTACTCTTGTTTCGGTAGTTTTGAATGGTGGTAGAGGCTAGTTGCTTAGGAGATATGACCAAATGACCCTAAGTGAGTAGACTGAGACGGGAAGGGTAAGATATGACCAACTGATGACCCTTCCTACTTTTGCAATTTGACCAACTGATCACCTACCGTTTGGATGAATTTAAGAATTAGGGGGTGAGTGTCTAAGATGCTAGCGCCTGGGCACTTACTATTATAAGTCTAGCATGTAGCGGAACTTAATGACTTGGATTAGGAGACCAGGAACAACTGGACTTATGAGGGGACACCTGACTTCTCTAGTGGTGGCTCTTTGCTGATAGGTTAGGGCGAACTGACCAAATGCTGTCCTCTCGACTTTGACCCCACCTGAAGTAATTGGAAGTAATTAGACGTAAACATTACTAGTTAGGATGAGTAACTAGGTTAGCACCACTCTCCTATATTAATCACATCTTTTCCTTTATTTGTTTTAGTAGTTAATTAGTTAATTTGATATCAAAACCATCTTAAAATCTGTGATCCCTAGACTTAATATTAATCCACACACATAGCTCTTGGGACGACCTCGGTTTAACCGAATACTACACTACACACGACCGGGTACACTGCCCGTTAGTGCATTAGGGTAGACCATAGGTATAACGAGACATTATAAATATTAAAATCTGGTCAGTAAAACCTGCATCAAATTTTTAGCGCCGCTGCCGGGGAGTTATATTAGGATTACTATTTAGTCTTTCATTTTTGTTTTAAAATTTTCTCAAATTCTCACGATCACTTTTCAAGTTTCAGGTACCATGGAAGTTGTTAACATTGATAACCTCACTCTCGAGGAATATTTGGCATTAACAAGAGAAGAACAAGGACCAGGGATTGTTAGGCCGACCATCACAGAAGATCCTCAATTCAAAATCAAACCTCAATTTATGAGGGAATTGCGTGCAAACCCTTTCTCTGGAAGAATTACCGATGATGCTCATGAGCATATAGACAATGTGGAATACATTGTCAGCCTATTCAAAATTCCTAGAGTCTCAAACGATGTTTTCATGTTACTTGTGTTCCCTATTTCTCTCATTGGAGCTGCTAAAATGTAGGTTGATCGATTACCTACCGGAACAGTCAACACCTGGCCTCTCCTAAAAAAGTATTTCATTCAAAGATACTGTCCTCCATCCAGGACTGCTAAGCAATTAGAAGAAATCCATAACTTCAAGCAAGAGGGTGATGAAACATTGTACCAAACATGGGAAAGGTATAACAAATTATTATACAAGTGCCCTACTCACGACCTTAACAGCCAACAAAAGGTGAACGTCTTTTACAAAGTTCTGAACATCTCCTCAAGGAAAATGATCGATTCTCAAGGACCAATACCTGGAATGACTCCAACATTGGCTCTAGAAACTATTCAGAAGATGGCTGACCACTCTCACAAGTGGCACAATGGGGGGAGCAATTGAAGTAAGAATGGAAATATGGAAGGCCTTGCAGCAATAAATAACAAATTAGAAAGTCTAGGAAGAGACATGAAAAAGCTCATGGAAAATGTGCACTCCATACAAGTTGAACAAAGTGGACACAATGGATCTCTCCCTACTAAGGAATGCCCCTCCAACAAGGAAGTTAAAAGGATTGAAGAAGTAAAATATGGAGGTGGAAGTCCCTTCAACGAATACAATGGTAACGGGGCCAGATACTGAGAAAAGTCCCCAGGGTTCTGTACCAGAGTGAACAACAATCCTCCTGGACCAAGCCTAGAAGAAATAATGCATAAGCACATCGAGGAATCTACAAAAAAGGGCGATAGACTCAAAGAATGGATGGTCAAGGTAAAAGAAGACACCAACACGAACTTGCGAAACCAAGATGCTGCAATTAAAAACCTCGAAACCCAAATTCGACAATTAGCTAAAAACCTTGAGACCAGTAATACCAAAGCCATTGCCTACAAAGCCATATTTGCACAAGATAAGCCAAAGAAAGAGTAGTGCACCTCCTCTATCACCAATGATCTATCTGGGAATAACTACCTAAAAGAAGATGATAAATCAGAAGACAACGAGGACCTGCCAAGCCAACTTCCTGAGAAACAATAATACCAGGAAAGTTTTCTTCTTCCATGCACTATTGATAATCTTAAATTCCCGCATTAGCTGATTTGGGGGATGGGGTAAACCTTATTTCTACCACTTTGTTTGATAAAATAAAACTTACCAATTTAAAAGAAACAACAATGATGATAGAAATGGCTGATTCCTCTAAAGCTGTACCAAGGGGAGTAGTCAATAATGTGCTCCTTAAAATTGGAAAATTCCTTTTTCCCACTGATTTTGTGGTTATTGATATGAGAAAACGGGAGACTTACAACTTAATTGTTGGAAGACCTTTTCTGGCCACTTGTCGTGCTCAAATTAAGGTTTTTGAAAAACAAATTTCTTTGGGTACTGAAAATGAACGAATAACTTTCAGCATAAAAGAGCAATTAAACCCAAAATTAGAAGTTTTAAATAAAGTTGATGTTGTTAATGTTCAACCGCTCGATCCACCTTTGTGTTATATTCCTAGTACTAACAATGGTGGAGAAAATGTTGATAGTTGTAAGCAGAAACAGGAAAAGACTATCCAGGTCAAAGGTATTAAGGAAGCTTCAAATCCAAACAAACATTACTGCAACCCGTAATTAACCGAGGATAATGAATCAATGATAGCATGACCCTCGTGTAACCCTTTTCGTGAATTTTGTGAAGGAAGGGGGGATGAATGGACGTGCCCTCACAAGGCTGAAAGACACGATATAACATTTGGGAAGTTATCATTCGAAGATTGGTATAAGATAAGATTTGGAGACTCACAAATCAATACATGATTGGTAAAATAACTAAAATGCAATTACGATAACTATCACCATACTAATGCAATAACCAATGATGAAAGATCAACCATGAGTACAACAATTGGTTAGATAGCTGAAGATGACGACTGGGGAAAGTCATGTATATCATTTAATGAGTGGCTATCGCAAAAATTTGGAACATGTAGCATCGGTAACACTGCAAGAAAAAAGGTTTTTATCAGATGGATGAATGATTGCCGCCAAGTAGTAGAGGAAGTTCGCCAAATCCAAAGGCCACCATAAAACCCTGAGGGTATGAGTCTAACTTAAAGACTCATAAATAAAGAAAAGTGCTCTTTCGAGTGACAACCTGAATTATCCCTTTCATTTATTTTATTTCCATTTCTGTTGGGTTTTGTGTTTTTAACCATTTTTGTAGGAAATGAAGATAAAGTTGCTGCTGCAGCTTGCTGATCTGACCAGAGTTATGGCGTAACTCATTCTCATGGTTACGCCATAACAGGCCCCTTGCAGCAGAACTTTTGATGCATTACCAATTACGGCGTAATCCCATCTCATTGGTTAAGCTGTAGCTACACTTTTGCAGCGTATGCCAGGTTTTGCCTAGTTACGGCGTAACTTCTTATAGAGTTACGACGTAACTATCCTCTGCACTACTTCTTTCATTATAAACACAATAACATTGTATTAGTTTTTTAAATGAACTTTGTGGATGTGTTCCCTGTAAACCCTCACGCGACTTCACTCGTCCACTTGGGACACCAGGTGGTTTAAAAGGCTTGTTGCATATGCTAAATGCAACCGTGATTCCTACGAAAGTGAGTTAGGTTTGTTTTTCATTTTTCATTTTTTCTTTTTAAGAATTATGCTTGTCGGTAGTGTGATTTCAGGGATTGAACTTTGCTCGTGCATGCTTATACGAAAACACGACTCTTTTTCGTGGGCCTTCTTTTTTTTGGAGCAAATTTCAGGGAAGTTCTCGCTCTAATTCTACTTTTCTCTTTACCTTTATTTAACGCTTAGTACAAAAGGGACTTTGTACAATTCAAGTGGGGGGACGGGAGTAGAATTGTCTCTTAAACTTTATTTTGCCCTTGTTTTTCTAGTTTATTTTGAAACATTATGCCACTTTTAAAATTTTGACATGTTTTTCTTAACCTAACTAGATTAGACCTTAGCCGAGCACATATAACCCTTGATATTGTATGGTGAGATTAGCCTTATCCGTTTCCAAAATTTTACCCCAAATCCACCAAATTATAAGTGTGCCAGTAGCTTGTAAACTTTAGAACTTGGCCTTTGCATCATTTCGAGACCATAGACGAGGTATGTTGAGTTAGCTCGATGTATTTGTACTTTTTAGTTTAAGAAGGCAGTATTATAGGATTATCACCCAAATAGCCTACCATTGTGTGTCTATCGATTAGTCACCTCAACTTCTCGACCCCCATGTGAAACCCTTTTGTTGCACTCACCTTTAGTGTAAGATACCCCTAGATACACCATCTGAGCCATTCCTTTCATTTTGTTAACCCAATATATTGTTTCGATACACCTATACACCTTAGCCTACCCTGTAGTCTTAATTTGCGATGTTATAAGCACTTTGTTATGAGCTTTGTATAGATTTAGTATCGAGGAGGCCACCTCGGTCACATTGAAAGATTGGAGTTGGTAATTGTGCCAACAGTTGGAGAAAAGGTAGTGTGCCCATCATGACGTCCTCCAATGACATATCTACCTAGTACATCATGATCTGGTTTCTTAACTTCAAAGCTTGAATTTTGGGCGGACGGTAAGTGGTGATGACTTGGTTATAGATTTAGACCATCTGCTTGATTTTTATTTTACACCATTTATATATCCCATGTCTTATCCTACCCTTTAGTCATGAAGCGTGTCTAGGTGATGCAGCGAGCAATCTTTGGTGTCTTGGCCATGGATTTGGTCATGTATAATTGATTTTGTCCACTTCGCTGTGACATGTTAGTAGTGACAAATCAGCCTTAAGCCTTGTCGTGTCTACCCATATTTCCCTCGAGAATTGTTTTGTTCTTAACTCTAGTGGTGGAGATTTATGTAACCGCCAAGCTTATGATAGAATACATGCTATGACTGTGCGATCGAGTGATCACCCTGAAATTGACATTTAGAATAGTTGAGAGATTTGAGTGTTTCGTTCACGTTTCGTGAGGTGTTCGACTTTGTTTTATTCTAGCAAAAGGGATTTGTAAACATTTATTTTCCAGGTTATGGGAGATATCTTTTTAGGAATCTATCTAATAAGGTCTACTTGAGGGCAAGTAGAGTTCAAGTAGGGGGATATTTGATAACATTAAATTATCCTGAGTATTAAGTGTCAATTTCCCCCGATAATGCTGGTAATTTATATCATTTATATGGATTTACGCTTGTTTTCCATTATATTTCACTTTCAGGTAAATTACGAGCATTGGAGCTAAAGAGACACGGAATTGGAGAGTTTATTGAAGATTTATCATAGTATGCTCACTTTGAAGAAGTTACGGCGTAACTCCTCTCTCACATTATGCCGTAACTAAAGCGTGGCTCAGAAAACCAACTTATCAGAAGATTATGACGTAACTCTCCCAAAGATTACGAGGTAACCATATTAGGTCAAATGAGGTTCAACGCCTCTGATAATTACGCCGTAACTCATGCATAAACTACGGCGTAACCAAGATTTATTGAAGATACGGCGTAACCCCTTTTAAGGTTACGCTGTAACCATCATATCTAGTGCAATTTACGGAGAATTATATGTTACGGCGTAACTATTTTATTAGTTATGCCGTAACCAAGATCTGGCCTATAAATACCCCACAATTTCCAGCATTTCAGAGCATCCCATTTCACACACAACAATCAGAGAACGTGAGAAGAAGCCAAAGGCAGATCTAGAGGAGCATACAGAGCTATCTCCAAGGGAGAAATCACTCCCCTACGATAAGCATTAGCTTTTTATATTTTCTTTACTTTCGACTCATGTATTTCGTAACATTAAACATCGAATTGATTTGTATGGTTAATATGAGCGGCTAAGCACCTCTTGGTGCTGGCCTAGTTATGTTTCCTTAATTGTTTTGTTTGCATTTATATTGCTTCCGTATATTTATTTCTAAGTGTATGCATGCATAGTTTATTGGTAGCTACCCTTGTTTCGGTAGTTTTGAATACCGATAGAGGCTAGTTGCTTAGGAGATATGACCAACTGACCCTAAGTAAGTAGACTGAGACGGGAAGGGTAAGATATGACCAACTGACGACCCTTTCTACTTGTGCGATTTGACCAAGTAGATGAACTTAAGAATTAGGGGGCGAGTGTCTAAGATGCTAGCGTCCGGACACGCACGATTATAAGTCTAGCATGTAGCGGAACTTAATGACTTGGCTTAGGGGACCAGGAACAACTGGACTTATGAGGGGACACCTGACTTCTCTAGTGGTGGCTCTTTGCTGATAAATTAAGGCGAACTGACCAAATGTTGTCCTCTCGACTTTGACCCCACCTGAAGTAATTGGAAGTAATTAGACTTAAACATTACTAGTCAGGATGAGTAACTAGGTTAGCACCACTGTCCTCTATTGATCACATCTTTGCCTTTATTTGTTTTAATACTTAATTAGTTAATTCGATATCAAAACCATCTTAAAATCTGTGACACCTAGACTTAGTATTAATCCACACACATAGCTCTTGGGACGACCTCGGTTTTACCGAATACTACACTATACACTACCGGGTACACTGCCCGTTAGTGCAACCATAGGTATAACGAGACATTATAAAATTTGAAACATGGTCAGTAAAACCTGCATCACATAGAATATCATATCAAATCATATCATATCTAAAGGAAGCATATCAAACTGAACGGAATCATATCATAGCAAAATGAATGTCATAATGAATAGAATCATATCAAAGGATCATATCTGGAATTATATCAAATGGATCATAGCAAAGAGAATCATAGCAAAGAATTTCATAAGTGAGACAAAGTCAAGGATCGAAAAGTCATGAGAAATCTCTACTGAAAAAGGATAGAATATATGTACCTTAACCGCAATATGAAATGGAGGAAGGAAATACAAAGAAACAGAAGCTAGTCCCTCTTCACATGATCTTCCTGAATATTAATCACATATTATTTATTTAATGTCACATTTAATACTTATATTTAGTAGGTTTTTATCTTCTTCGCATATGAAATAAAGGAAAGGTAAGTATTAGGTTTATAATATCATTATGTCTAAGGTTTTATCATATGCACCACATAGGTTTTAAGAGTATCTCGAACTAATGCTTTTAATCTAATTGCAAGTAGAATTTAGAGACAATCCGAATTAGGAACTAAAACCAATTGAGTTAAAACCAAGAGTAAGTTGGATTAGAAACAAGGTAGACTTCGGAATTAAACACAACATCACTATCGCGATTAACCTATACCGAGACACAAAAGCACTCAAAACCTCTCGGTACAATACTTAGTATCGATACAACTCACAAGAAACTACACCTAAAACCTTCTCGGCACAATTATATCGAGACCAAACAAAACATGAGACAACAAAGCTTTAACTAGACTAAATCAACTTACACCCTTTATTCTATTGGTCACGATTTGTATGCATGTTTATAAATATGTTTAAATATAATTTGACACTAAAACTCACACCCCTAAACATGTTAGTATCCCAAAACCATGCATGTAACCAACGCATAAAATCATAACCCCATTCTAAATCTGTATTACAGATAATCGACCCCCTTATAAATGTTTTCTTATGTTTCCATATTTGTATGTCATATTAATGAGTAATTATGATAACCATATAAGTTTTAATCGACATAACATGGGTTTGGAAACTAGGGCTAGATCGAAGGGAAAAGGACATAAGACTCGCCAACAATCGACGACAAGAACATGAAATACTATACGTACGATACATATGCAAACTCAAACACAACACCAAGATTACGAGGCATGATCGATCCAATGTAGTAAACACAGGTTTTAGATGTGACTTGATCACTTGATCGATTGACACAAATGCACCACACTAATGCTAAGAACAACCACAACATGCTCGAATTCATACGCAAACACACATACACCATATTCAAATTATACAGATTCTTAGATTCGATTCCTGATCATACATGAGTAGTCATTCGATTTATATCTCACATATACATGATCACTCTTCTTTAACCATTTTCTTAATATGTATTTTAGACACATCGATACTAACCATAATAATTATATTCATTCATAACAAGTTTTGATCATACATATATATCTATGTCCATTCGAGTATAATAGATTAGTTTTATGTTCATACGTATATAAATACAAATCAAGGACAACGTGGGATGATATAGGAGTACCTCTCGAGTCGAATTAGGTGATAAGAACAAGCATACAATAACCAAACCAAAACCCTCCTCGGATCAGACCCACGACCAACCAAATATCCTATACAACCTGATCACCAATATTAGCAATCCCTTCATACATTGATTCTGCTTGGAAAGAAAGAGTGGGAGTTGGCAAGTTTTATTTTAGGGTTTCAAGGTGTGAATGAATTTGTGATAATCTGTTTGTTAAGTATGAGAGGGAAGGTGTTGATTGTGCCGAATTTTTGGGAAGACTGATTCCTCCTCAAAATCTTTTCCAAAGTTGCTTGTTCTTTTCATGTATTAGAACTAGGTACAAAGTAACTAAAAGAATTGGTTCTAGTCGTAGCTGACCTTTTCTTTTCATATTTAGGCCTGGCATTTTAAAAGACCAGAAAAAAAGGAATAAACTTATTTCCTTTTCCATGTCGATATCTTTCTAAACTTTTTGGGCTCAAAAAAGTCGATATACATGCATTTTAATTTCTATTATAGGTCAAACTGAAACAAATAGCAATTTACGTTCACTTCATTTCTAATTTAGTCACTGAACCATAAAGATCTTTAATAGAATTGTTATAATATTAATGTTGATCATGTCGAGTAACTTTGAAAGAAAAAATGTTAAGTGATGGCATGGGTGAAAGATTTTAGAAACTTTTTGCAAGTTTAATGGTCGTTGTAATGATTTTCAAAAGTTAAAAACAGTTAGAAGGAGTTCCATGTAAATAAAAGGGGTGCTTGAGAATACTTGGGACATGTGATGCTTGTATATAAATTGTATATGTGACATAAATGTGTGACATTTTAAGTGCATGTCGATTTTATTGTGATATAGGGTAAGCTTGATTTAAATCGTACATAAGATGCATAGAATCTTAGGAAAAAGAATGTGCATTAACATAGCTAGGTTTAGAACATATACATGTATTGTACTTGAATGTGTTGAATACGTATGACATATAGTTGTATCGCAAATTTA
This sequence comes from Chrysanthemum seticuspe, assembly GCA_019973895.1. Classification (NCBI taxonomy): domain Eukaryota; kingdom Viridiplantae; phylum Streptophyta; class Magnoliopsida; order Asterales; family Asteraceae; genus Chrysanthemum; species Chrysanthemum seticuspe. The sequence continues at coordinate 116,918,033 of BPTQ01000008.1, forward strand.
ATTGCTTAAGAACTTAGGTTAAATGTCTTACTAATTTAGTCATCACATAGCATAGGGTCTCAATTATTTAAAAATGTTCATAACACTTAGGTAAAATTTCAAATTATAAAAGAATTTATGAAATCCGATCTTAGGATATTACAATTCTTCCCCTCTAAAAAGAAAATTTCGTCTGCGAAATTGAATTCACAAAGTTAGATGGAGACGTACCAATTACGAAAAGAATGGCCATAAATAGTCTCACGCCCGAATAAGTTCTTCCAAAAGATTCTTCATCACATAATGGTTTGATTTCTCATGTACCGAACCTGAAGGTCTAAGATAGCCTTAGCCTCCTCAACCAAAAAATAGATCATTACGAATCTGATCTAGCAGATACAAAACATATACAGAGTGGATGATAATAACATGAAACACACTCTTGAATATGAAACAACACGAAGGTAAAGCCAAACGATAGGAATCTTCATAAATAAATTCCAAACTTCAAGCGAACAATATAAAACGTACTGATGATCCAGAAGCATAAACTGAGTATCAAAACACATACGGAATGGGCCTAATAATCGCAAAAAAATAAAGGAACCATGGACCACGGACTCACTTTCTCCAAGCCGAATCTCCAAACGAATCAACGAAACGTACTAACGGCCGAAAACAACATAACGAATATCAAATGGTCTCCAAACGCATAACGAAAAAAATGAAAGAAAAAGAATCACAAAAAATCTATTTCCCGTCATTCTCAGGATAATCATGGGCCCGATGCCCCACCAGACTACTCAAAGTGGATGAAATCTTCTTAGCATCACTTCTCTGATATGACAACCTAGAAGCACGGTTGAACTGCTGACCACCAATGTGGCCAAACTCCTGGTTGTAGTTTTCCCTGTCTATCTGAAATACGCCAGTCATAGTTCTTCTGCCCATACGTCTTTTGAGTGCCCGCTGGTTGAATCTTGTCTCCGTCTTTGCTCATTTTGTTGTTTTGACCAGCTTTCTCCTTCAGCATCTTGATGTTTCCAGCAGCGTCGCAATACTCCAACGATCTTCTCGACATGAGTAATCATGTCTTCAACTTAACTGGAGCGACAATTGTACTAAACGAATGCGGCTTCTTCACGAACCTCCCTAACTCAGAAACTATTGTAGCAACTCAGGATCCAAATCACCATCTTTGATTTTACGAGTAGTCACTATCTAAACGATCAACAAACAAAACCCGCGAAAACAAAAAGACAGTGGAAGGAGGAAGATCAAATCGGTGAAGACAAAAGAATATCGAAATCAAATCTGAACGAAAAAGTCCAACTGAACGAAATAGGTTAAAAAAATGGAAGCCTAATGTCTACTCAAATCCTCACAGGTCAATCCTAAGATTCAACAAGACGAAACCAAAGCTCTGATACCATAATTGTAACACTCCAACCCGACACATGTCAAAATGTCGCATTATGGTGTCATACAAAGCAAGTAAACGCAAGCGAAAGTCTTAAATAAAATAACTAGTCATATAAACGAATGACCTCAAAAGAAAATACATAATCCAACATGTCAAAAAAGAAATGAAATATCAAAACAAATGCTCTTCAAATGAGTCCAAAATGATAAGGGAAACTAGGATCGATTCACTCAAATGCTCCTACTCTCAGCCCATCAAAGCCCAACATACCACTTGGTACCTGCCGCATGGAAAAGAACATGCGAATGAGCTTAAAAAGCCTAGTGAACAGATATATAACAAAACGAATAATCAAAACATAAGCTCCTGTTGACATGAATATCATCTATCAAAAGAAATGAGAGATCAATGATCAACTGAACAAATATCATAAGTCAAATGAGTAAAATGGAATAAGAGATGAAACAATAATACGAAATATAGGAGTATTGCCACGAGTGCATAACCTAACGTCCAACATGACACATGAAGGACACTACATACATACATAACCGTCAATTCATAGGTGTACAAGGAGGGGAGACCAAATAAGTACTATAAATGCGAGAGGGGTGCAAGACACGCATAACCAATCATCATATCATACGAACCATAATACCTAGGATGCATCCATACGCCCCAGACATAACAAATCATATATGTACCCTGCTCAAGACCAGTGTACACACATATCATAATGGCCAAGTGATCACATAACAAACATAAGAAATGGGGACACCATGGACTAATCACACTGCCACAGATAGTGTCATGCCATTGGTGTCATCAATGACATGGTCATGGTACCTCCATGACTAGTTAGCTCAGGAAATGAAAAGAAACAAAGCTTACGAAGCATAACATAGCATATCATATCATATCATATCCAAACGAAGCATATCAAACTGAACGAAATCATATCATAGCAAAACGGATGTCATAATGAATAGAATCATATCAAAGGATCATATCAGGAATCATATCAAACGGATCATAGCAAAGAATATCCTAAGTGAGACAAAGTCAAGGATCGGAAAGTCATGAGAAATCCCTACTGAAAAGGGATAGAATAGTTGTACCTTAACAACAATATGAAATGGAGGAAGGAAACAAAAAGTACTTATATTAATCACATGATCTTCCTGAATATTAATCACATATTATTTATAAGCTCATTTAATGTCACATTTAGTACTTATAGTTATTAGGGTTTTATCTTCTTCGCATATGAAATAAAGGAATGGTAAGTATTAGGTGTATAATGTCATTATGTCTAGGGTTTTATCATATGCATCACATAGGTTTTAAGAGTATCTTGGATTAATGCTTTTAATCTAATTAGAAGTAGAATTTAGAGACAACCCGAATTGGGAACTAAAACCAAGAGTAAGTTGGATTAGAAACAAGGTAGACATTGGAATTAAACACAACATAACTCTCGTGATTAACCCATACCGAGACACAAAAGCACTCAAAACCTCTTGGTACAATACTTATTATTGAGACAACTCACACACAACTCAACCTAAAACCTTCTCGGTATAATTATATCGAGACCAAAACAAGATGTGAGACGAAAAGGGTTTAACGAGACTAAATCAACTTACACCCCTTATTATATTGGTCACAATTTGTATGCATGTTTATAAATATGTTTAAATATAATTTGACACCAAAACTCAAAGCCCTAGACATGTTAGTATCCCGAAACCATTCATGTAACCAACGCATAAAATCGTAACCCCACATTCTGTGAGTCCCAAACCGTAGATCTACTTAGCTTGTATAAGTATGTTTCCTTTGATGGATCCAAAACAATTGTGAATGAAACAAAGCTTAATGTTAGTCAAGTATGCGGAATCTACTCGATAACACTTAGAAGAATAATCAATAGAACAATGAAAGTAATAATCAAAACACTTTAACATTATTAAAGAATAATACGGATACTTTGGCTAGTATCAGGGTATACAACCTTGAAGTTCTTAATACGGCTATTCTAGTTGATTGTGTATTGGTGTATATATTAACATAACCTAGGACCTCCTTTTATAGGACAAGGAGTCATTTACAAGAAAACTATCACCATAAAATTGTATAAGATATACAATATCTATTCTTAAAATACAAAGCATGTGTATATCCTATTTGCAGTACAAACCATACGTATACTAGCAGTTAATACTGCTAGTTTATTCTTCACTATTTTGTTTCTATGCCTGGCAGTATCAAGCACGGTTAGTACTGCCATTGTTTAATTCCCAACAATCCTCCCATAAACTTATGATTTCTATGTAAATCACTGAGTTTTTTCAAATAAACTTTTAACTCTTCTGATGAGGGGGATTCTTTCAAACACTACTTTCTTCTTGCAGTCTTCATTGCTTGGTCAAGTTGATTTCTGATATTCCTTATTAGACCTCCACAGTAAGATTTGTAGATAGCATAAACACCAAAATTTCAACTCTGAGAGGGTATTCTTGCTCTACAAGCATAAACACATATGTACCATCAGTTGTAGATACATGATGCACACAAAATGTATCATATAATCTCCATGTAGTAGCTCTGTCAGAAATATGAAATTTCTACAGACTATCAAGAGGATCAGGTTCAAATAATCTACCTAGCTCAGTCCATAAATCTAGCTCTTTGTTATTTTCAAAATCTGCATGACTGACCTTCTCTTTTACCAAATTCTATAGATTCACAAGATCATCTCTTTCAAATGCCTTGACCATATTAGAAAAAGTCTTGAACATTTCCACCTTGTTTCCTAATCTGATGATCTTCCAAAATATACCAAATTTATCTGTGTGAATTTCCCAATCAACAATGGGATATTTTGACTGCAATGGTTCAACAAACATTGCATCTAGAATAGCTAACATCTCTTGTTAAACATGTATGTCTTCTTGTGATTCAACCTCTTCAAAAGTATCTTTTTCAACTTTTTGCTTCTTTTCTGAACTTGAATCAATTGATATAGCTTTCCTTTTAAGACAACTTTCTTCAGAATCAACTCTTATTGAAGTGGCAGTATCTGGGATATCATTATCAATATCAATTGGAATATCAGCAGTACCATCCTTATTTTGCAATGCTTGTGCAATAATTCTTCTAGTTGCAGCAGTATCAACTGTAACTCCCTTCTGTCTTGCAATGTAAAACCCTAAAATCTCAAACGCGTGAAATGACAATTTTGCCCTCAAACTTAAAATTATACCAACTCGGAAAACACGTCAACATCGTTTAACAAGTTATATCATCAATAATATACACACATTATGAAAATAATTAACTTATGTTATGAAGTAAAAGAACACAAATAAATAAGTCCTAATGTACCAAATAACTCTACAACATGTACACATTTCACCTAGACTACAAAAGAGACTACATACATAATGAAAAGATAAGCTTGGAAAGTCAAAGATTTGGTCTCCCCCCCCCCTTGATGGCCGGCCTAATTAGGCTCCCCATTTACTCTCCATATCAATTTCATTTAATCCCATTTACACCTATCTTTTCATTTCAAAAACACACAAAGTAAACCCTAATCTCTCTTGCAACAAAAGTGGCGGCTACCCCATTATTTCTCCATTTTAATCCGAAAATCCAACAAAGAAAAGTGTTCCTAGGAGGCTCGTGATCGTGTGTGATTGATTGGTGGACGTGGTGATCATGTTTGGTTCAAAAAGAAGCTAGGTCGTGGGTCTTATTTGTGGCCGTGGGTTTGATATAGCCTAGGAAGGCTTGGTTTTGATCGTGGTGGTTTAATTCTTGTTCCTTTGTCACGTACACGCTACTAGGGTAACGTATCATCATCTCACGTATCTTCCTCTTTGTTTTCTTGTTTAATTCGTGGCTATGGAGTCTTTCTAGGGCTTGTATTACGAAAAATGAAACACATGAATTAACGAATATGTTGTCACATAAAATGATGAAATGGACTACATAAAATCATGACTCTAAACATGTATGAATCGAATGATATGTGGCATGTAAATATGAATACAAAACTGAATTTTGATCTCTCTATATGTCGACATATGTATGGACTTTAAATGGATTTAATGAGCCTACGAAACTATGCTTATACGTATGTGATAAATGGAATCGATAACGAATGATTTACGAACTTGTTTTGGTCTTTTAATGGGGCGTATAAATCTGAATTGGGGGAGGGATGCCACGACCTAATAATGGGTATCTCATACGAGTTGTATAATCTTGTGATAATCAAGTCTACATGTGTTAAAACCAATACGTAGTTATAATAAAAAACTAGGGTTTTGTAATACATGATTTAATAAAGTTAAGGGGTTGTTTTATAAATTATGAAACTTGATGGATTAACTTGTTAATATAGAAACTAAATGGGTTTAATGAGTAAAATGAGTAAACTTGCTATATTTACACTTTTAACCCTATACTTTGCATTATTGGCATTTTAAACCCTAAACTTTTGTAACTTGTCATAAATGATCCTTAAATCATAATAACACTCATTTTCATTATTTAACTTTAGATAAGTAATTAAAGTTACTAAATATGGAAACCTGCTATTTATGGAAAGTTACTAAAAATAGAAACCTGTCTAAAATAGAAAGTTACCTAAAATAGAAAGTACTTAGAATGGAAAGATTACTAAAAATGGAAAGCCATCTTAAACGATTGATCTGATTCTTATAGAACGTTATTTAATTCATATAGGTTCCGGGCGACGGGATTGATCTCCTTTCTTGATTTTACTTTCTTTGTGATTTGCTCCGAATAAGGTACAGATATTCTATCCCTTTTCAGTAGGGATTCCTCATGACTTTTCGATCCTTGACTTTACTCCACTTATGATACCCTTGCCATGATTCCCTTTAATATGATCATTTGATATGATTTTGTTCGCTATGATATTCGTTTGTTATGATTATGAACTTCTGATTATGAACTTATGGTTATGAACCTTGTGAGCACGAACCTTCCGATTATGAACCTTTGAATATGAACCTCTGATTATGAACTTATGTTATGGAACCCCTGATATGAACCTTTGAATTCTGAACCTTTGATATGAGCCCTTATGATATGATTATGCTTTGACCCTTCAGTTTGATACCCGAGCCAAATTTGTTTCCTAGCCATGAAGGTAACATGGCCGTGTCATTGATGCACCAATGGCATGAATCTAGTGTGGTTGAGTGGTGTTCCACACCGTCCCTTTTGTTTGATTTATGATTATGAGCTCAAGAAAGATATGTTTGGCCACTATGATTTGATTTGCAGGGGCGTATGGATGCATCCTAGATTTGATTTGATTTGCATTTGATATGATATGATATGTTTTGGTGATGCGGTACGTGTGTGCAATACACCCCCTAACGGTCTGGGAGCTAGCTACTCCATTGGTTACTGAGGTCTCCCCTCCTATTTGGCTTGGTATTCCGAGGTCACCCCTCCGAATACAATGGCTACTATTGGATACTATTGGCGATTATTGCCACTATTGATATTGGTTTGTTTTGTTGGCTCGGGATAGATTTCTGATAACCCTTACACTTTTGATATACCTATATTGTACCTTCTACATTCCCCAATGCACCATATTCTGTGTACCCTTATATGACTCACTCTACTACCAAGATATATACATTCCATTGCTTTGATCTGTCACACTCTCATTCCGTTAATTCCGATTATCGTTCCATTCACGTACCGGGTTATTATATGTTATTGGATTTGATTATGATATTCATGTTTATATGACAACTGATTACTCTGTATGATATGTATGTATGCGATATAAGATTTACCTGTTGTCATCTGATGATATGCTATCTTACTGTTATGTGATCCTTTGATTTGTCTGGTAACCGTGCTTGTGTGAAATCGATTGTTGATCTGTTTATCTTTTGTACCTCGTTCGATTAATCTCGTGGACTATGAATATTCGTGGTATCCTTATCTGCTTGTTGTTGACCTGCCATGTTTGCATTTCTGTTTATGTTACGGTTTGATTGGGTAAATGGTTCAACTTATGACGTCTAGCTTGTTAACTTGTTTAATTGCCTTGCTATGTATTTAATTCATTTAATTATAGTGTTCATACTGTATTCCTACTTGTTACGTGTGACTGCCATGTTTTGACTACCGTTATGATACTGATTATGTCTTCAACTAAGGGTTTTGACTTGTGTGAATTGCATGCTCACTTACTAATTAATTGCTTCATCTTGCTTTTATCTCCGTTGGCTTATATGTATTCTGATTTCCTGATTTACTTGTATGTCATATATGTGTTGAGTGAATATGACGTCTGCTACGCTTGATTTGGTTTATTTACTTGTATGTATAGTTGATTATATGTGCTTATACGTAACGCCGATGCATTGCTTGGCTCTGTCCTCCTTGTTATCTATTCGTTTTGGATATCTGTATAATTGTGTTCTGCAGGATCCTCTTTGACTCATTATTCTTATTCCGCTGCGACTTTGTTATCTGTTTCCCTTGTTTCATTTTGCATTTCAGATTTTATTTAGCTTTCGTTTTGTTATATCTGTTCACTGGGCTTTTTAAGCTCAGCCGCGTTTCTTTTCCTGCGGCAGGTTTTAGGTTTGAAGATGGGCTTTGATGGGCGGAGAGTTGGATTATCTGAGTGGACCAACCCTAGTTACCTTATTATTTGGACTTATTTTGGCGGGCTTTTGTTTTGAGATTTCATTTTATCTTAGACATTTTGGGTTTTGTAATTTTCCGTGTAAATCATTGTTTAAATGACTTGATACTTTATTCTTAAGACTTCCGCTTTTAATTGTATGTTCTGATATGACACCAGAATGTGACACTTCTACCCTTGTCGGGTTGGGGTGTTACATGCTACCTTTTTAACATTCTTCATAAGATTTCCAACATTAACTGAATGCTCATTGACTGAATGATGTGTATCTTGATGAACTTGCTCAGGTTGCTCATCATTCTGTCTTAGATCAGAATCCATATCCATCCTCCCCTGAATGTCTCATGAGATTTCCTCCCCTGTTTGGAAGAATCCCTTTGCTCCATGCTTCATCAAAACTGTCTGAGCTTGATACAACTAGTTTGACTCTTTTTTTTTGTTGAAGAGACTTAACCTTGAGCTGCTATTTCTTCACTTTGTGAATAAGATTGGTATTGACCCTGGTATGTGAAGACTTAGTGTGTTTGATTTCCTGCTCCAAGTTAGTCACATGTTCTGTCAGTCTGGTACATGTAGCCATCAATTTCTATATAAGTTGCAAACTGCCCTCACCACTTCCAGATGTGTTAACTTTTGGGAGAGGTGGATCACTGTGTAACACCCCCAATTTCGTGATACGCAGCGGAATTCAAGCTGGGTGTTACTTCATGGCACAACAGTCATAACAATAGAAAACGAACTCTAATGGAGTCGTTTTAAAAGATTTATCATTTGATTTATATAAATATCAGAGTTTACAAAAATGAGGTCCCAGTTGGTTCCATTGTTTACAAAATACATTAAATGAGTTTTAAGATTGATAATAAAATTTATAGCCTTCTTGAGTATCCGTGCTCCTCCGTGCCAGCCTCGTACAATATGGACCTGAAATACATGCTTAAAACTGTCAACACAAAGGTTGAGTGAAATTCATAGAGTTTGTTTGATGGTTGAACACCATTATGTTGGTAGTGTGAGTTATAAATTCACACCAATGGTTTGAAAACCAAAACAGTTATTATTAGACTAAGCATCATGCAATCAAGGCATTAACGTGTTCCAAAATTAATTGGAGAAAATGTCGGTACGTGCCCTATCAGGTAAAATTGCCATTTTTACCAATGTTACTCAAATATAGTGCGTTTGTTTGCCTTTAACGGGGCCAACACAAACAGGATTCGTCAATCCCAATAGATCTATTCACAATATTCGCGCCCACTCTCACATAGTGATTAATGATTCATGATTAAGGGACTTAAGTTTGGCAAATGCGGTAACTTAGTGCTAATAACAATCAGATAAGTATATAGTTTGAAAGCAATGTGCTCGGTTTAAAATAAAGCATGTATTTCCCCCAAGGGTTTGTAAAACAATTAAGTAATAGAAAGTGGGGCTATGAACTCACCTTAGCGTATAGTGAATAAGGTAATGCAATGGTGTCAAATAAAGCATGACAATAAGGAATCGGCACAACCTAATAGATATGTAATATGCTCAGAATGTAATATGCGATAAGTAATTGATTCGTATGAGTTCTCAAAAGATAATACGTTTTAGTTTTCGTGGAAGTTTCGTATCGTTTGTAAAATGTTTAGTTTCATAGTTCGTGAGGTGGTTTGAAAATTATAGACTCAAGACAAACGCACGCCAACGTATAAAGCTTATAACACATATGTATTATATTTAATAGCACGATAACAATCCAACGGGCAATCGCCGGGCATCTTATGAGTCTAATAATCAAATATGTCCAAAATATGTTAGATTGTCCAATTAGTATCAATTCACTATATGTCAAATATATATAGTCCGACCAGGTTTATAATTTATTAATAATCCAAAATTTAGTCCAAAGTTAGTCCAATATAATAATAAGTCTATTATGTATCCGTTATGTCCAATTTGTCCAAGCCGGTTATATTTCAAGTTCGATAGTCCAATATACTTTTTTTTGTAGAAAAATCGGCATTCAAATACACTTATTTATGCAGAAAATCAGCATCCAATTACACTAATTTATGCAGGAAAATCAGCATTCAAATATGCTAGTTTATGCAGAAAAATCAGCAGCAAACGTGTCCTTTATGTGCCGAAAATTCAGCAGCAAACGTGCCCTTAATGTGCAGAAAATTCAGCAATAAAACGCCCTTTAGGGGCTGAATATAAGCAGCACCAAACACCCTTGTTTGTAGAAATTTAAGCAAGCGAAACGTACCCCTTTTGGGGCTGTATTGCAGCGATTAAACGCCCCTGTTGGGGCTGCGTTTTAGCAGCAAATATCCCCTGTTGGGGATGCGTTACAGCAGACAAACACCCTTTTATTTGTGGGCTGTGATAGGGGACAACAAACAAACCAAGCGCACCCCTTTTGGGGATGTGACACGCCAGAACAAACACCCTTTTGGGTTCCTTTGCTGGTCGAGACAACAAGCCATACGCACCCATTAGGGGCTGCGGTTTGGTGGCTAAACCCACGAGCTGAACACCGCTATGTGGTGTGGCTATGGTGTGCAGTCGAGACACAACATGCCCGAGTCAATCAAACACTTATTACCAAGAATTACAACATTAAGCCACACACCATATAAGTCGAACCATCAATAAGATAATAAGTCATATATCAAATAGAAAAATAAGCATACCAACATCAGTTATACAAAATCACAATAACCATGAAAAGAGCACATGTATGTAAGCCAAGTTATAAGCTCGACACAAACAAATCAACGCACCCTAACGGGTCTGAGGTGTGGGCTGTTGACATCCACCACCAAGCAGACTCAAAGTGTGGTCGCTTGGCGGGTTAACGAAGGTAAGCCAAACACCCAGTTGGGTGTGGCTGTGACAGCAAACAAACACCCCCGTGGCGTCTTGTGATTGAACCGAAGCAAGAACAAGCACCCCTTGCGGGTTCACTTCTTGTGTCGAGGGTCAGAACAAACTAAACACCCTCTTGGGTTGATTTATATGCCAAACAAAATGGAAACAACCTAACACATACTATAAGTTGAATAAACAAGAAATAATCAGATATCAAATCAAGACTCGAGACCCAAATGGGTCGACTGAAACCCCAACAGGTTCTTGACCCAACCCGCGTCTAAAATAATAATCCTAAACACCACTCTAATGATTGACAAACACCCCTTTTTAGTAGTTTAACCAAACAACTGATTAATAAATATGTTTAATTCAGTTTTTACTTCCACGAAAAACTTGTACAAATGTTTGTATTCGAATTAAAATAATAACGAGATGAAGGTTTTGTGTGAAACAAACCAACGAGAAAGGGAGGCGGGTAGAAACGGATTGAGCAAGACTTCAACCCAAAACCACGATCTAATCTAATTCTTATAATCACGATCCTTGATTCTTGATGATGGTGGTTGTGGTTAGCTTGAACCAAACGACACCCTTGTGTGAATCCTCTTCTTCCTGCCCTTCTTAACCATGAAACAGATAGAGATGACTGATGTGGTGTTGTCGTGGTTGCGATGGTGTGGTGATGTCGGGGTGAGGTGTCGTTGGTGATGATGTTTCTGCTGTTGTTGTTTATAAGAGAGAGAGGAGGGAGATAAGCTGTGTTTTTAGAGAGATGGTGAGTTGTGTTATTTGAAAGAAGAAATGAAGGAGGGTGTGCCATATACACGAAAAGATAAGGAGGCAGGAAGATAGATTCGATCTATCTGTTTTTATCTTTTTCTTTTTTTTGATATAATTGAGAAGAAAGAATACAAATGAATGAGTAGTGTCGGTTTGATAAAAAGAAAATCAATTCGACTTTTGCTTTGTGATAACTTAGCTATGAGGGTTTTACCAAATATCTAAGTTGAGATAATATTGTGTTACAGAGTGTAAGTTTGATCACGATAATTACTAATGTTAAGCCTTTAAGTTACAAAGATCAAAATAAAGTAACATAAAAATATAATGCTCATAAAAATATTAAAACTTATAAAAACATTAAAACGAATCAATATACTCAATCTTAATATCTAAAATGAGTGGTGGGTTTATATGAGAGTCTAAACGTTATATAAACTGAAAATAAAAATTAAAATGATAATAAATTGATGTTTATAGTTAATTTAATAATCGAAAAATTACGGGTGGTTACACACTGGGCATACACCCCATGTTTTCCATGTGGCTAGGGTTTCCATCACCTTTAGTTGATTCATAAGAACCAGATATATTATATGTTGCCATAGTAGGGGTCTTATTTATGTTACCCCTGTCCTGACCAGCATCTAAGCCTGTGTCAGTAGGAGCAGAGCTTCCTATACTGTCAGAAACAGCCTCATCTGCATTAATGATAATGATAGGAGTTCTGTGCTGAGGAACATCAGCATCTTGTCTAGAATTATACCTAAGTGGTGATAAAGATGATTGAGTTGGTGTTGAATAACCACGAGATTTGGGTGTGTGATGGGAAACAACTGGGAGTGTTGATCCTTAACCCTTGTTGTGTGACATGTTTTTAAATAAAGGTACTACAAGTCCATTGAGCCCCTTAGATTCCATCTTCATATTATTGAAAAGTTTTTGTGTTAGGCAAGGAGTTTTGTAAATATTTGCATGGAACTTGAGTTTAACTTGAGAGTTTTCCAACACTGTTTGCACAAATCGTGGATACATTAAAAACTTGAACTAATTATCCACATTTTTCACCATACTATCAAAAATCAATTTTGAAAAATTATAAGTTCTACCAGTTGATAAGCAAATAAGAGGAATAGCAATGTTTCTACTAAATTGCTCGCATGAGGTTTTCTTAGAGCTTAAACAATGCAGAATAGTATGGATCATGAATCTCCATTGTGGGGCAAAACAACCTTTAAGAAAAGATAAGTTTTTACGTGATGTGTTCATATCCCATTCTGGTTAAGTTTAGAAATATTTTAGTATTTGGCATATCATTAATACCATCTGCATCACTTAGGTGCAGATGCCTCCTAAGAGATGCTTCAGTAAGAATGATGATAATGCCATCTACTTTGGCTTTAATCTGTTTGTTTCCATCTTTAAAAGTATTGACATTAGCAATTTGCCAAAACTGCTTGATATGGGAAACAAAGACAGTTGGATGAACTAAAAGAGCATACCTAATGTGGGTATGATTCAGAAAATCCACTATCTCATGGAAATCACATGCTTCCTTGGTTTTCTCCAAGAATGCCACCTGGTTGTGTTTTGCAGCAAATTCAATAGGTGCCATTAAAATAGAATTTAGGTGTAAAAAATTGTTTTGACTGCTGGGTTTTAGATTGACTTTGAATATATGATACTTCTTATAGCCAATTGAGTTTTATAGACAAGATTTAGGGTTTCAATAATAACCGACTCTAATTATTAGGAAACTTGAGAGAAGGATAATATGTTTAAAAAAACTAAATACTTTCCAAGTTAAATGCCCCTTAAAAATAACAAACTCTCAACGGCTATTATTCAAAAGGAGTTATAAAATTTATAGAAGTAAAAAGTTATGCTAGCAGTAACAAATGTTTTCCTAGCAGTACAAACTTTTCCAAAACATTTTTGTAAGCAGTATAGAATCAATTTTCTTTCAAAATAATACTGCATTGGTTTTATGAAGGGATTAAGTGTAAAGGAAGACACTTAATCAAAGTTCGGTCTCATATGACCTCTGGTTGTGTGAAAACCAATAGTTTTAGTAATTTATACTGCATGTGACACGGTTTCCAGCTCATGGCAGTTGTTACCTCCAACACAGAAGTGTCAGATTCACATTTGCTCATTGTTCTTAATTCCAGAGCTCTTTAGAGTAACACACTATCATTTAATATGATATAATTGCAAAGAGTGGGTTAGATCAGAATAAAATGTCTAACTGTAACCATCAAATCATGTTCAATAAAGCTCCAGATTCCTTATAATGCTTTGTCATCCAGCTGATTATCACCACAACAAATTTTTGATTATACCACTCCATTGACTAGGTAGGCCAAAGTGTCAGACATCTTGCTCAAAGTGATGTGCCTTACCTACAAATGTTAGTCTAAAACCAAATAAACACAAAACAGAGTATTTCCATTTTATCAGGACAAAATATGACTAACATTTCAAAAGAAAGGAAATTAGATTCCTTTAGGAACCCAAACCATCACTGGTTGGGATCTTTCATTCCCTTTAACAGTTGAACAATTTGGTTTGATGGTCTTCCTAATCCAAACAGGTGTGGTCTTTGCAACTTTCCCTTTGTTACCCCATACAACATTGCTTTTAGACTTGAAAGTTGACTTTGGTCTAGCAGTATCAAGTTTAGGCCTACCAGTACAAACTGCTGGTTGGGTTGTACTAAACTTCCTTTTATAAAATTCAACCTGTTGAGTAAAGTTTTGAAAAGACAATGTTGTTTTTCTTTTAATGGGTCTTGGGTCAGTTAATGGTGCTTGCTTTGCAAAAGGTTTCTTGGGTCTTGCACAAAAAACAATTGGTTGAGGGTGAATAACATAATTTGACCTTGAGGTATTAACAGTTTTAAGGCCAGCTTTCAAGAGAACTGCTCTTGGAGTGAAATAGATTGACTGAAAATAGTCATCCTTCCTAGCAAAATTATTCTCATGAATCATACTACTCCGTTGATGATACTTAGGGCTTCCACACATGATTTTCTCTGACTAATAAACTCATCATTTGAGTGCTTTGATGGTTGTCTATTCCAATTCCTTTGGTTTCCCCTAGGAGTGGGTGATCTTTCTTTTGACCTATACATCTCAGCATATCTAACTGTGTTACCTAATGGTTTAGCCTTTTGTTTGGGATAAACAGTCTCTACCTTTGGGATAGATTTAGTTGCACTAGTATAAGAAGTTTAGCATGTGAGGTATCCAAATTGTCCTTAACCTCACTAGTTAATTCCTTTTCATTCCTTTTGATACCATACTGCATTTTAGGTTCTTTAGTATCCTCTATTCCTGTGCTAGCAGGCTCAAATGTAGGAGGCTTGTATAAACCTGAATTGGGTGGTGCAACACTATTGTAGCTATTGTATCCTAAACCTTTTCCTTGTTTAAGAAGACTAGTCTCTATGATCCTATGTGAACAATCTTTTGAGTAAGCATATTTGTCCACATGAGCTTGAATATTATCCTTTTCTAACTTAATTTTATCTAAATCAGTTTTAAGCAAGGATATTTCAGCATCTTTATACAACATGTCCCTCTTAAGAACTGCAATATGTTTATTCAAAGATTCCTCATTTTCTCTATAGTATACTAACTGTTTTTCTATAGAGGTTAATCCTCTCTTATGATTAGCTAAGTCATACTCAGTTTGATTAAATTCAATCCTTAACTTATCATACTGAGTTTATCATTGTGTACCTCAGAGTAAGAAAATGCCATTAGTTCCAAGTTGGGAGGAATTGTTCTTCATGAGCCATGTAGCTCCAATCATACCCAACACCATCAATAGCCACCATAGCCTTGGAAGATAAATCTTCACCATTGACAGTTCTGCTCTTGTTTCTTCCATCCTGAGATCTTGGGCTCCTACATTCCCTAGCAAAGTTTCCAAGTTTCCTGTAGTTGTAACATTCTACTCTGGATTTGTCAAATCAGCGGTTTCATCATTGTGGATGATGATCTTCTTTCCATTCTTCTATAGAAACTTCTTTGCTATTAAACTCAGGAGAGCCACTTGCCACTTAATGTTCATCTCTTCCAGGTCATCTTCATGTATCTGCTCCAAATCATCATGTATAACCTGAGATCCATTTGGCTGACTGGCTAGGAAAGCATTGACAGTGGCATTAGTTAGGCTACTAAAAGTATCATGTGTGCCAGCAGTACCAAAATTAGTACTAACAGTACTAACTTCAAGAACATCATTGGTACTGCCAGTGCTTGGTTTAGCCACAAATGAAAGATTTGGTGACTCTAAGTTGACAGTTGTAGTGGACTTCTTAACTAGATGCTCAACAATTTTAAAGTTGTTGTATAGATAAACTAGTTTCATCTTTTCAAAGTTTGTTTTGTTAGTCCAAACCACTACATGAGTATTCCACTCACTTGGTAGGCTTCTCATGAACCTAGAGTTCACATCTTCAATAAAGAGATCTACATCCAGAATGGAAAATTTACTAACAATCTTTTGAAGCCTATTGTATATGGAATCAAGAGATTCTGCACTGGTTGCACAGAAGTTTTTAAACTGTTGTTTTAGCAGAGTCTTATGAGTCTTTCAGGTGGCTTCATTCCCACCAAAACCATCTTCAACGGCTTCAAACAACTTCTTTGCATCCTGATGCTTGGAGTAAGTCAACAATAGTTCATCAGGGAGAGACATCAGCAATATGCTTTTTGCTTTTAGATAATTCTTTCTTCAAATCTTTTCATCAGTGGATGTTGGCTTTGGAATGGTTGGAGGTTCTCCTTCTTTGCCTGGAATGGGCACTACAACTAAGGAGTTTCCATTCTCAATAATCTCCCAGAGATTATAATCTTGTATCAGAAAATACTATTCAATCTTTATCCTTCATACATCAAATTCTCCCTGCTTCACATTGGGGACCTTTGCAGTAACATGTGTTTGGTTGGTTTCAGTTTCCATTGCTTTTTGTTTCGAGTGAACTTCTTATAATTCAGAGCTTCAGAAACATAAGCTCTGATACTACTTGTGAGTCCCAAACCTTGGATCTATTTAGCTTGTATAAGTATATTGCCTTGGATGGATCCCAAAAAATTGTGAATGAAACAAAGCTTAATGTTACTCAAGTATGCGGAATCTACTTTGTGACACTTAGAAGAATAATCAATAGAACAATGAAAGTAATAATTAAAACACTTCAATATTATTAAAGAATAATACGGATACTTTGGCCAACCATGAAGTTCTTAATACGGCTATTCTAGTTGATTGTGTATTGGTGTATATATCAACATAACCTAGGACCTCCTTTTATAGGACAAGGAGTCCTTTACAAGAAAACTATCACTATAAAATCGTACAAGATATACAATATCTATTCTTAAAATACAAAGCGTGTGCATATCCTATTAGCAGTACAAACCATACGTATACTAGCAGTTAGTACTGCTAGTGTATTCTTCACTAATTTGTTTGTATGCCTGGCAGTATCAAGCATAGTTAGTACTGCCACTGTTTAATTCCCAACACATTCTAAATCTCGTTTACACATAATCGACCCCTTTATAAATGTTTTCTTGGGTTTCCATATTTGTATGTCATATTAATGAGTAATTATGATAACCATATAAGGTTTAATCGACATAACCTGGGTTTGGAAAATAGGGCTAGATCAAAGGGAAAAGGACACAAGACTCGCCAACAATAGATGACAAGAACATGAAATACTATACGTACGATACACATGCAAACTTAAACACAACACCAAGATTAACGAGGCATGATCGATCCTATGTAGTAAACACATGTTTTAGATGTGACTTGATCGATTGACACCAAGGCACCACACTGATGCTAAAAACAACCACAACATGCTCGAATTCATATGCAAACATACATACACCATATTCATATTATACAGATTCTTAGATCTGATTCCTGATCATACATGAGTAGCCATTCAATTTATATCTCACATATACATGATCACTTTTCCTTAACCATTTTCTTAATACGTATTTTAGACCCATGGATACTAACCATAATAATTATATTCGTTCATAACAAGTTTTGATCATACATATATATCTATGTCTATTCGAGTACAATAGATTAGTTTTATGTTCATACATATATAAATACAAATCAAGAACAACGTGGGGCAATATAGGAGTACCTCTCAAGAAGACTTAGTCAAATGGAACAAGCATACAATAACCAAACCAAAACCCTCCTCAGATCAGACCCACGACCAACTGATCGGTGCAAAACCGTCAAGTTATCTCACGCAAGCTAGCCACTTGTGAATGACCAACCGTAAGAAACTCAAAACAGCTCACACACCAATGCAATTAAGATCAGAGGAATATAGTGGATTCCTGGGTCGTTAAGTCCCACGGAGGATGAATTGGTGTTAAACAACTTCAGATGATAGAATGATCACTAAGGATAGTGATCAGTAAGGTTTTTGATGGATAATTACCTAAAGAAAAGATCTACAAATTAAAGTGACTTAAATGCAAATTAAAAGAAATACTCCCTCCGTCTCAAAATTATTGTCAGGGGACAAGAAACACATAGTTTAATAAAAGTGGGACCACTTTCATTTTCAACCAATCAAATAGAATATTCCTCCTTTAAATTATCTTGTTTTTACTTAATATGGAAAGTGGACAATTAATTTGAGACATCCCAAAAAAGAAATATGGACTATTATTATGAGACGGAGGGAGTAAAAGATAAAATCTATTAAATAAACGCTATCACTATTTTTAAAATGATGAACGTTTAAATCCTAAAACGTACGTTAAAAAAATTACGTAAACGTACAGAATAAAACGTGAGTTCTAAGAAATAAAGACTTACAAATATGAAAATGACATTTTTACAATCCTAATAATAAAAGAAAATTATTAGAAAAAGAAAATTATTTTTACAACTATTTATTTAATTATTATTAATTAAAAACTATTTTAACTATTTAATAAATACTCTAAAATAAAAGAAAATACAAAATGAGGTTAGAAAAATAAAATTAAGACTTAGGAAAATCTAAAATATTATAAAACTAATTTTAAAACTAAAAATATATTTTTTAGACTTTTTATGTATTTATTATTAATTTAAAACTATTTAAAACTAATTAAAATGCTAAAAAATAATATTTAAACCAAGAAAATTATGGAAAAATACTTTTTATGCTTTTTATATTTATCTTAATCTATAAAAATTGAAAACATATTTTTTTAAGCTTTTTCTGATTTATTAGTATTAAAAGCTATTTAAAAAGGATTAAAAACTAATTTAAATAAAGAAAAATAGCAAACAGTGTAGGAAAAATCTGAAAAATTCAGGAAAATACTAAAATATTATTCTAAGTTTATAAAAAATATAAAAACATATGCTTATGTTGAGGAAAAAGCTACTGCTGTGCAACTGCTTAATAATAAGCAATCCAAAATAAGCTATAAGCTACCACAGAGTACCTGATGAAAACAGAAGCTAGGTAATGCTAAATTAAGCCTATCTTAACCAATTATCAGTACCCTAGATCACTGAAGAAGCTTAAATTTGTCTTGAGCTTATTGGCTTATATATGAAAAACAGTGATCAATAGGCACTTTTAAGCTAATGCATAAGCTAAACAAAAGAGCTAAATGGAAAAACAGATATAGGGACTTAAAGTATACCTGGGCTACTACACAAGAACCAAAAACCAGCTCCTCACAAGCTTCAATGAAGCTTGTGAAAGTGCTGCAAGATGTGTCTGTGCACACTCAGTGTGCACAGGGCAAATCATGCCTAATTGGAAGCTGATTTAAGAGCTTTTAGAAACTGATAAAAGGAAGACAAAACTGAGATTAGTAAAATAGACCAACTGATCTTTCAAATCCCAAAATTTCAGAGACTTTGATTAAGAAATGAACACATGAGACATCAACTAAGTTTTGCAAAAACTGGATTTTCCAAATCTTGACTTTTGAAAACAGAACTGAAATTTGACTTTCTTGAACTTTGGTTTAATTTTATGGACTGCACATATTATAACAAGCTATGATAAGATGATTTCCAGCTAAAGTATCAAGATATAAGCTACTGTGATGAGAATTGCATCTCAAAATCCTAACAGTAAACTGTTAGGATTGGATTAAGAAGATTTTGACTTTTCTACTAAAGAGGATTGGTTTTATTGACTTGATTGAACTACTAGGATCTAAAGTAATGCAGAATTACAACAAATAACTACTAAAACACCTTATAGCACAGTTAACTGATTTAAAACAAACACCCCTTAATATGACAGTTTTGAAGCTTTTATTACTAAAACAAGTTTTTAAAGTAAGAAATCTATTTATTATCTTTAATTATATATAATAAAACAAGATTAAACTGGAATTAACAGTATTAAAACACATATACTAGAAATGCAAAATATTAAGAATTTGCTTACAATATGAGTTCAAGATCAAAAACTGAAAACTGAGATCAAAGGATCACTCCTACTACCTCCCATGAGGTTCTAAACCCAAAAGCAATCCAAAAGATACCTTGATCCAATGCTTCTCCTTTCTTCAACTGAATTTTTTATTTTATTGCTATTTATTAATATTTTTGTTATTTTAAGCTAAACTTGAATTAAACTGATTTTAATGATCCAGAAGACTTAAAAACTCATAAGTAAACTGAATTTAGATGAAATAAACAATAAACAACAACATTTAACACTTATTAGTGAAGTTGTCAATTTCACTAAATAAATGCTAAGTGTAAAATCTGTGAAAATTACTTGTAATTTAAGGTAAATAAGAGTCACAATACACTAATGAAACTGAGTACAACAATATTTAGATGGAAATTATAACTGAAACTAAAACTATACTACCTACGAATTAAAACTAGACTAAACTAACTCTCTACCTCCATTCTTGCTTCTTTCTAGCTTTATAATCATATTTTTGAGCTCTGTCGACATCCTTGAGACTTTCCCACTTCAATCTAGCCATTCAATATCTCTAATTCATCATATACGTACATGTGGAAATTTGGCGGGAAAAGTGGATTAAGCAGGTTTATCCAATTAATGCATCTTGGACTTTGTTGGAGGTGGAGGGGGGTTGGTATACAAGTGGGGAGTGATGTGGAAAGGAGTGGACATGTGGTAGTGAGCAGGTGTCGGGGAAGGAGTGGAAACAGGTGGAGGGGATGGTGAACAGTACACGGCGCGTTATCTGTTTTTAAATACTGGGTTGGGTATTAGTTTTGGGCTTGGGGTATTTTGGGCCTGGATTTGTATTAATAATGGATCCGGTTTGGTTTTAGCTACACAAGGACCATTCATGTAATTTGGCCAAAGTTGAAGGGTTGAATCTGTCCATTTCCCAAAGTTCTTACAAGGACCATTCCTGCCAAATGAGATTAATACAAGGACCAAGGATGATTATTTCATTTTTTTTTTAAACTTAAAAGGACCATTTTTGTCAATATTCAAACTCCAAGGACCAAACTTGTAATTTCTCTTTAAACTTATCATAAAGGACCAATTTTGTCATTTATTAATAGTACAAGGTTTATTTTGATCAATTTCCAATTTTAAAACCTTAAGGACTATTTTTGACACTTTTGCAAAGTTGAGGGACCAAAGTTGTAATTTTGTGATTTTAAACTTCAAAGGATTATTTTGAACAACTTGTGAATCCCAAGGACCTAAAATGATATTTTACAAGTTTTGGAATGACCAGGGACTGTTTTTGACAAATTTTCAAACTTGGGGGACTAAAACTGCCAATTATGCAAACTTGATACGTTTTTCATCAGATTTTGATGTTTTTGCATTTAAAACATATAAAACACTTGTTTGTGATATTTTTATCATTTTGAAGCATTTCTGAGTGTTTTCAGATGTTTTTGGCATTCTAACAGTATAAAAATGATGAGTATTTAGACACTCATCAATCCCCCACACTAAGATATTGCTAGTCCCTAGCAATGATTTGAGAAAATTTAATGGATTTTATCTCTTTACCAAAAGCCATTACTTCTGGAGTAGCCAATTGTTTCAGTTCAAGTAAGAACCTTGGCACAACGATAACCAAATGATTTTGAGCAAATCATAAGCTGTGAACGGATTTGATTTGTCTTTACCAGAAGCCGTTTGCTTTTGGACTAGCCAACTCTTAGATAAATTATCAATATTATATTTGGTGAGCCGATTACCAATTATGGATTTCCAACTGCCTTTACCACAAGCCATAAACTTGCGGGCTAGCCAACTCTTCACTAGTTTAAAGATATGGTGAGTTGAACACCATACAATTTTGGGAAAATTGCAAGCCATAAACGGATTTGAGATATCTTTACCAAGAGCCGTTTGCTCCTGGATTAGCCAATCCTTATGTGGGTTATACATGGTGGACTGATTACCATTTGTTGTGTTTAGTACATAGTACTTCCACTAAATAAAAATTTTAAAATTTGGCCATTTTGGGGAAAAAGGGACTAAAAGGGTACATTTATGATCAAATTCGCCAGAATTTCCCCCCCCCCCTACACTTAGAAATGAATATTGTCCTCAATATTCAAAGTACCGGCTGTTATGCCGAAACTTAGAACGTAAAAAGATAACATTACTAGCTAAGTGTAGAAACACAACAATTATTCTCTTTTTTAATATTTACAATTTTCATTATTTTTTAGATCTCTATACAACATGTGGGGCATCTCCCCCACACTTAGGTGGTAGAAAGGGGTAAGAAGACAGAAATATGGGTGAAAACCCATATGGTGTGTGCTACTGATTTTGATTACCGAGTCGCTAGCTTGACTCGACCCCGAATTAATTTGTTCATGGGGAAGTAAGTGGAAGAAATAATCTCCATCGGACTTTCATTCAAGATGTTTGTATAAACATTGAAGTACGTGAAAGTTCCACACCGATGAGATATACATAGAACCGGCTCACAAATGGTATATGAAAATGCCGGGATCAAAGATAATGTCTTCATTCCCGAAGGAGTGAAGAACAGGAGAAGCTACGGGATAGGTGAAGAAAAGAAAGAAAATCATGATGAAAATCATGACTAACTCATCTTCATCCATAGGAGAATTCATGATTTCTGGATCATGAATCTCATCATTTAAGCTCATTTGATCAAGACATATTCTGGGCGGGAGGGATGGGATTTTGATATCAAGCAAGTTCTCATGGTTGAGAACATTTCCCTCCGGAACACAAAGATCATTTATGTCTAGATCAAAGTAAAAGTTATCATACTCTGGTAGAGATATGATATGAGTGAGTTCAAAGAAGAACTCCTCGTAAAGAGAATCATTCACATCAAGTGAATTTGTGAACCCTTGTTCCATTGTGGGCTCATCACTATCCTCGTCAAAGATTGGATTGTTAGAAATCCAAGTGAATTCAGATTCAAATTCAAATAGAGGATTGGTGAAAGTAGCTTTGAATGTTTCGGGAACAAGGTGATTAACATTCTCTATTGGACTGTGAGGGTGAGAAGTGAGTGAATGATCATTATAAAGGAGACTTTCAGTCTCTCCCAGATCGGCTTTGAAATCAAAGAGATCATCATCACTTTCCGATGAAAGTGGAATGAGATCGGAGAAAGTCTCAAAATGATCTTTTGAACACTCAAGAGGGGAAGAGATATCACACATATGGTCAAAAGTTCCCTGTGACTCTCTCGAGATTGGGACAAGGTCCTCAACACTAGACTTTATGAATTCGTCCAATTCCTTTTCAGGAACAGCGTCAAGATGCTCGTTCCCCATGTTCAGAGAGTGAGTGGGAGCTTCGGGTGTGATGGCAGTTACATGAGAATGAATCTCAACTGCTGGAATATCCACTGATGAACTTGATGAATCTTCAAGTGTATCTTCATCATCACTGTCATCAGGAATAAAACGAAATTGAGAGCTAGATCTGGCTGCTTTTTCTTTTGCAATTAATTCCCTAATAGACTTTTCAAAAGCAATTTGAGAATTTATTTTAGCAGCCTGCTCTTCAGCTAGCAATTCTTCCATGGATTTCTCATGTGAATTTTGAATGACGGGACATTGTGGGAGTGGAGATTTGTCAAAACCGGAAGGTTGACATTGACAATCATCATGAGGACCTCCACAATATACACAAGAAAAACTGGGAACATTATGAAATGCTGTCTTACTCAACTCCTCAGTTCTTTTCACTGACTCCAGAAGCTCTAGATAAGTGTCTTGTTGAGTTTGCTGAGGAGTTTGAGTCATTTGGCAATGTGGAGATTGGCCGTGATAGTCGTAATTGTTACAAGGAAATGGATTCCCTGTTTGACAATCAGAGCTGAAATGGGGACCTCCACAATTCTCACAACAGTAAAACTGTTGATCCTGGATTGGTTAATCATATGGATGTTGGTCATAACCAAAGTTCTGAGCATTATCGGAAAACTGTTCATAGACAAACGTATTTCCGGATTGACACTCAAATCCTTGGTGAGGACCTCCACAAAATTCACAGCAGTATTGTTGATTATATGAAGATGAGTCGGGCTGTGGTGGGTAATTGGAAAAATTTGAGGGGTCGTTAAATGAGTTCGGATTAGGATCATAATAAAATGAATTTCTCGAACCACAAAACAAACAACTCCCGTTCTGAATATCATTACCACACTGTACACACGTACACCAGCGACATGGTGAACCATAAAGAGGCTCACCACAACCGACACAAGGAATAAACGATTCTATTTGAGAGTTATGAGAAGGAATCAGTTCATTCAAAGAATCAACAAAATCAACATGGTGATCTGAATGACTACTAAGACTCAAAGAACATTTTGAAAAATCCGGAGGTGGGACAAGTGGTGTGCTCTGAGAGCTAGCAATTTCCATCACTTCCGTTATGGTCTCCGGTTCTGGTTCTTGAGAAACGTGAAGATTAGGCAAGTCATTCTTGCTAGTCACCGGTCTGAATTCTGCATGTTTGCTTTTAACCGTAAATCGTGAAAGTGTAGGATCAATTTTAGACGGCTTAGGAGCAATTGAGGGGTTAGATCTTTGGATAACCGTAGGTTGGACGTATTTAGCACCTTCATTATCAGATGAAAGTACCTGGTCCTTTGTCACCTTGGTTTCTCTTTCCATTTCCCTACGCAGAATCAATGGATCATCATGAACCACACGAATTCTTGACATTTGTGATAAAATAGGAAGTTTTTCAACTTCGTTCCAGATTTCGTCGTAGTCGAGAGATTCCATGAGAATAGTCGAGAGATTTCGTCGTAGTCGTTGTAGTATAGTGGTAAGTATTCCCGCCTGTCACGCGGGTGACCCGGGTTCGATCCCCGGCAGCGGCGCCAAAATATTGATCGGTGCAAAACCGTCAAGTTATCTCACGCAAGCTAGCCACTTGTGAATGACCAACCGTAAGAAACTCAAAACAGCTCACACACCAATGCAATTAAGATCAGAGGAATATAGTGGATTCCTGGGTCGTTAAGTCCCACGGAGGATGAATTGGTGTTAAACAACTTCAGATGATAGAATGATCACTAAGGATAGTGATCAGTAAGGTTTTTGATGGATAATTACCTAAAGAAAAGATCTACAAATTAAAGTGACTTAAATGCAAATTAAAAGAAATAAAAGATAAAATCTATTAAATAAACGCTATCACTATTTTTAAAATGATGAACGTTTAAATCCTAAAACGTACGTTAAAAAAATTACGTAAACGTACAGAATAAAACGTGAGTTCTAAGAAATAAAGACTTACAAATATGAAAATGACATTTTTACAATCCTAATAATAAAAGAAAATTATTAGAAAAAGAAAATTATTTTTACAACTATTTATTTAATTATTATTAATTAAAAACTATTTTAACTATTTAATAAATACTCTAAAATAAAAGAAAATACAAAATGAGGTTAGAAAAATAAAATTAAGACTTAGGAAAATCTAAAATATTATAAAACTAATTTTAAAACTAAAAATATATTTTTTAGACTTTTTATGTATTTATTATTAATTTAAAACTATTTAAAACTAATTAAAATGCTAAAAAATAATATTTAAACCAAGAAAATTATGGAAAAATACTTTTTATGCTTTTTATATTTATCTTAATCTATAAAAATTGAAAACATATTTTTTTAAGCTTTTTCTGATTTATTAGTATTAAAAGCTATTTAAAAAGGATTAAAAACTAATTTAAATAAAGAAAAATAGCAAACAGTGTAGGAAAAATCTGAAAAATTCAGGAAAATACTAAAATATTATTCTAAGTTTATAAAAAATATAAAAACATATGCTTATGTTGAGGAAAAAGCTACTGCTGTGCAACTGCTTAATAATAAGCAATCCAAAATAAGCTATAAGCTACCACAGAGTACCTGATGAAAACAGAAGCTAGGTAATGCTAAATTAAGCCTATCTTAACCAATTATCAGTACCCTAGATCACTGAAGAAGCTTAAATTTGTCTTGAGCTTATTGGCTTATATATGAAAAACAGTGATCAATAGGCACTTTTAAGCTAATGCATAAGCTAAACAAAAGAGCTAAATGGAAAAACAGATATAGGGACTTAAAGTATACCTGGGCTACTACACAAGAACCAAAAACCAGCTCCTCACAAGCTTCAATGAAGCTTGTGAAAGTGCTGCAAGATGTGTCTGTGCACACTCAGTGTGCACAGGGCAAATCATGCCTAATTGGAAGCTGATTTAAGAGCTTTTAGAAACTGATAAAAGGAAGACAAAACTGAGATTAGTAAAATAGACCAACTGATCTTTCAAATCCCAAAATTTCAGAGACTTTGATTAAGAAATGAACACATGAGACATCAACTAAGTTTTGCAAAAACTGGATTTTCCAAATCTTGACTTTTGAAAACAGAACTGAAATTTGACTTTCTTGAACTTTGGTTTAATTTTATGGACTGCACATATTATAACAAGCTATGATAAGATGATTTCCAGCTAAAGTATCAAGATATAAGCTACTGTGATGAGAATTGCATCTCAAAATCCTAACAGTAAACTGTTAGGATTGGATTAAGAAGATTTTGACTTTTCTACTAAAGAGGATTGGTTTTATTGACTTGATTGAACTACTAGGATCTAAAGTAATGCAGAATTACAACAAATAACTACTAAAACACCTTATAGCACAGTTAACTGATTTAAAACAAACACCCCTTAATATGACAGTTTTGAAGCTTTTATTGCTAAAACAAGTTTTTAAAGTAAGAAATCTATTTATTATCTTTAATTATATATAATAAAACAAGATTAAACTGGAATTAACAGTATTAAAACACATATACTAGAAATGCAAAATATTAAGAATTTGCTTACAATATGAGTTCAAGATCAAAAACTGAAAACTGAGATCAAAGGATCACTCCTACTACCTCCCATGAGGTTCTAAACCCAAAAGCAATCCAAAAGATACCTTGATCCAATGCTTCTCCTTTCTTCAACTGAATTTTTTATTTTATTGCTATTTATTAATATTTTTGTTATTTTAAGCTAAACTTGAATTAAACTGATTTTAATGATCCAGAAGACTTAAAAACTCATAAGTAAACTGAATTTAGATGAAATAAACAATAAACAACAACATTTAACACTTATTAGTGAAGTTGTCAATTTCACTAAATAAATGCTAAGTGTAAAATCTGTGAAAATTACTTGTAATTTAAGGTAAATAAGAGTCACAATACACTAATGAAACTGAGTACAACAATATTTAGATGGAAATTATAACTGAAACTAAAACTATACTACCTACGAATTAAAACTAGACTAAACTAACTCTCTACCTCCATTCTTGCTTCTTTCTAGCTTTATAATCATATTTTTGAGCTCTGTCGACATCCTTGAGACTTTCCCACTTCAATCTAGCCATTCAATATCTCTAATTCATCATATACGTACATGTGGAAATTTGGCAGGAAAAGTGGATTAAGCAGGTTTATCCAATTAATGCATCTTGGACTTTGTTGGAGGTGGAGGGGGGTTGGTATACAAGTGGGGAGTGATGTGGAAAGGAGTGGACATGTGGTAGTGAGCAGGTGTCGGGGAAGGAGTGGAAACAGGTGGAGGGGATGGTGAACAGTACACGGCGCGTTATCTGTTTTTAAATACTGGGTTGGGTATTAGTTTTGGGCTTGGGGTATTTTGGGCCTGGATTTGTATTAATAATGGATCCGGTTTGGTTTTAGCTACACAAGGACCATTCATGTAATTTGGCCAAAGTTGAAGGGTTGAATCTGTCCATTTCCCAAAGTTCTTACAAGGACCATTCCTGCCAAATGAGATTAATACAAGGACCAAGGATGATTATTTCATTTTTTTTTTAAAACTTAAAAGGACCATTTTTGTCAATATTCAAACTCCAAGGACCAAACTTGTAATTTCTCTTTAAACTTATCATAAAGGACCAATTTTGTCATTTATTAATAGTACAAGGTTTATTTTGATCAATTTCCAATTTTAAAACCTTAAGGACTATTTTTGACACTTTTGCAAAGTTGAGGGACCAAAGTTGTAATTTTGTGATTTTAAACTTCAAAGGATTATTTTGAACAACTTGTGAATCCCAAGGACCTAAAATGATATTTTACAAGTTTTGGAATGACCAGGGACTGTTTTTGACAAATTTTCAAACTTGGGGGACTAAAACTGCCAATTATGCAAACTTGATACGTTTTTCATCAGATTTTGATGTTTTTGCATTTAAAACATATAAAACACTTGTTTGTGATATTTTTATCATTTTGAAGCATTTCTGAGTGTTTTCAGATGTTTTTGGCATTCTAACAGTATAAAAATGATGAGTATTTAGACACTCATCACCAACCAAAGCTCCTTTACGACCCGATCACCAGTATTAGCAATCCCTTCGTACCTTGATTCTTCTTGGAGAGAAAGAGTGGGAGCTGTCAAGTTTTATTTTAGGTATTCAAGATTTGATTGAATTTGTGATAATCAGTTAGTTAATTATGAGAGGGAAGGAGTTGATTGTGCCAAATTTTTGGGAAGACTTATTCCTCCTCAAAATCTTTTCCATAGTTGCTTGTTCTTATCATGTATTCGAACTAGGTGCAAAGTAATCAAAAGAATTGGTTCTAGTCGTAACTCACCTTTTCTTTTCATATTTAGGCCTGGCATTTTAAAAGACCAGAAAAAAGGGACTAAACTTATTTCCTTTTCCATGTCGGTATCTTTTAAAACTTTTTGGGCACAAAAAAGTCCATAAACATGCATTTTAATTTCTATTATAGGTCAAACTGAAACAAATAGAAATTTTCCTTCACTTCATTTCTAATTTAGTCACTGAACCATAAAGATCTTTAATAGAACCGTTATAATATTAATTTTGATCATGTCGAGTAACTTTGACAGAAAAATTGTTAAGATCTTTAATAGAACCGTTATAAAATAAGTTAGAAGGAGCTCCAAGTAAATAAAAGGGGGTGCTTGAGAATACTTGGGACGTGTGATTGATCGATGCGAAACCGTCAAGTTTTCTCACGCAAGCCGACCACTTGTGAATGGCCAACTGTAAGAAACTTAAAACAGCTCAGACACCAATGCAATGAAGATCTGGAGAGTACAGTGTTTCCCCGGGTCGTTATATCCCAGCGAGCTATGCAATGAATCACCAAACGTATAGTGATCGAGAGATTTGAACGGAAAAGAGGTTTTGAATTATTATAACTACAGAAATAGCCTATAATTACAAAGGCTTAAATGCAAATTAAAGAAAATTAAAAAGATAAAAAATATTAAATAAACGTTATCACTATTTGCAAAATGATGTTTTTCTATGATTTATAAAACAAAATAACTTAAATAAACTATTTTAATTAAAACGTAAACCTAAATTACCTAAAAACGTGACCTAGAATGAAAACACACGTTATATGTAAAAATTACGCGAGTGCGCAAGTAAAAACGTAAAATTTGTGAAATAAAAGTCCTACGAGTGTAAAAACAATTTTCTTACTTACTATATGACAAAAGAAAATTTTAGGAAAAAGCGGAATATTTTTTTGAGTTTTATATTATTTATTACGAATTAAAAACTATTAAACACTAATTAAATAATTAAAAATACTAAACGTTTTAAGAAAAATCTGAAAAAATCACAAAAACTACTTTGAATAACAAGGAATCTAAGAAAAATTAAAAAGGTGGGTGTTGCTTTTGAAAATAAGCTGGAAATAAGCTCAAAAGGGCTTATAGTTAAAACTGCCTAAGGTCCTTAAGGATTTAATTGTGCAAGATTTGAACAAAAGAAGTCCCAAGGGCAGTTGGTTGGGGGGAGTCTGCTGTGTGCGTGGCTGGGGTGTGCAGAAGGTCCTGAGTTCGAATCTCAGGAGACCCCTTTTTGGCTGTTTATTTTTTTTTCTTACTTGGCTCTTGCAAGGGAACAAGATTGAGCCTTTTTGACAAACTTTCAAACTTGGAAAACTTAAAAACAATCTGTAAACAGCTCGTTTTCAGCAGGCATGGCAGAAAAAATGGAAAGGTCTGTTTGGCTCTAGGGAGAAAAGGCAACAAAAAGCTATCGAAAAGCTTCGTAAACAAGCTAAACTAATAAGAACGTTTAATATACCTAAAGCGCAAATGGTGGAAACTTAAATAAGCAAAAGATATTATTAATAAGCTAAAAAAAATTCTGAATCGCTACTGTTTGGGACAGGAGTGAAAAGGCAACAAAAGGCTTCCAAAAAGCTAATCAATAGGCTAAAAAAATAAGCACCTAATCTACTTATCCTAAGAGTACTAAGGGGGACAGAAATAAGCGCAAAGGACACATCAACAAGCTAAGAAAAGCCACTGATTTGCAGCTGCACAGTGGCTGTAACAGTGGGTAAAACAGGAACAATTGAGGTTAAATTAGCTTAAATTAAGCACTTAAAGCCTACAACTAATCTCCTAATAAGCTAAACTAGAGACCTAATCTTTTTCTTTTGAAAGGCAACAAATTTTATAAAACCCAAAAAAGAACAAAAGTACAATGAAATGGCATCTCACCCCAATTAAACAAGCAAATTAATTGGAGAGCGAGACCCAAAATACAAAAACCAAATCCGCAACGAACCACTAAAACCCGAGCAAAACTTACGATTCTACTACACTGACACAAAAGACAACTTAAAAACAAGGAACATAAACAAACGAAGCTCTAAACCCAAACACTGGCACATGGATAAAATGACCATAATGTCTATTTCACCACTGAACCTGTACCACAATTGTGCACATGGTGACAAAAGCATAAGAGCTACCTTAAGGAATCTTGAGTCAAACATATGCATTCCATTAAGCATACTTTTGGGCTATCACTTGCAGACGAAAAACTTGACATTGCTTGCAGATGAGATACATCCAAACAGCCATGAATTTACTGAACCAAAAATCTTCAATGCAATACTATGAAGCCACCACTAAGCTGCTGCAGGCTTACAAACAGCCTGGAGAGGCTTGTGTGGAGCTTATTTATGAGCTTAGAGCTGAGCTTCCAGTCCAGGGACAAGCTACAAAGACAAAGTTAGACTAGCATAGATACGTGAAAAATTTAGGAGCCAATGGAAAGCTTTTAACAGCTTAAATATAAGCTGATATCGGCCTGCTTTAGCAACTGTATTGCTGATGCAGAACATGGAAGAACCCCATTCAGAACTTTTCTACTTGAATTTTAACTACGCTAAAAGATGAATTTTAAGCACAAAACTAAGACTAAAGTTAAAGTGACGTGCAAGGATTGAATAAGAACCAATTTAACTTAGATTAGCTCTCAATTTAACCGAAAAATTTCACAAGAACAGCGGCCTTGCTGCTGTCCCGTGCAGACTCCAAAAACAGAAGCAAATCAACCTTTGTCACCTAAACATTTGTTAAAACTTATCCCCTAAGCTCCTACTTCTAGCAACTGAATTTTAACAAACAACCCAAAAAAAAAACTTGACTTCAGAAGTCAAACGGGTGAAAAGCACAATTGTAACCACCTTCTAGTTTAAAACAAACACCCCTGAATGGGTAAATTACACTAAAAAAACATGCTAGAGAAAATTAAGGACTTGGGTTTCGTAAGAAATACTAAAGTTAATACTTGATAAAAAATTAAAAAAAAAACTTTTAACCACTTGAGAACTTGAATGAGCAAAAGAAAAAACTGCATAAACTTGCAAATAATTAAAGGACTGAGAATTGCATTATTTGAAAATTTAAGATTAGATGAGATTAAAATGACAATGAAGATTAAATCTCATCTAAAAACTGATTCTAGACTAACATTAAAAACTAAATTAAAACTAAAAAAAAAAAGCTAAGAACTAACTACTCTTCTAAATTGGCATACAAGCTTTCTTTTATATTCCACGCTCTCTGGTCTTCTCTCTCTTGCTTCTCTGTCCACTTGTGATTAACAATCCAAAACTGGCAAGCGTGCCTCTGCAACCTCTGACTCGTTCCATTTCCTTTCTTTTTATTTTTTTTCTTTTTATCTCTTTTTTTCTCTGGGAAAGGTGGGTAGCAGGTTGTGGGTTGGAGGGGACAAAGCATGGAGTAGGGGAGCTAGGGTGGTTTTTGGTGACAGGGGACAGGGAGGATTAGAAAAGAGAAAAAGGTTTTATTGTGTTTTGTGTTTCTGTGTTGTGTGTTTGGGCGGGAAACCAAGGAAGAAGACAAAGGGGGTGCGGGTTATTATTAGTTGACCGGGTATAAAGGTTTGGGTTGACCGGGTATAAAGGGTGGATGGGTAATGGACCGGGTTTGAATTTGATATTGGATTGGGCCTGTGGGTTTGTAGTTATTTAGATTTAGGATTAGAAATGGATCCATTTAATGTTCTAGGGGCCAAATGTGTACAATTCGAAACTCCAAGGACCAAAACTGTAATTTTCCAAAAATTATTATAAGGACCATAAATGACAAACTTTATTAACCAAGGGCCATAAATAATATTTTCCATTTTAAAAATCCCGGGGACTTGTTTTGCCATTTTTGAAAGTTTGGGGGACTGAAACTGCCAATTATGCAAACTTTGTTCTTTTTTCATTTGTTTTCAAATATTTTGCATCTGAAACATATAAAACACAATTTTGAGATATTTTCAGTATTTTGATGCATTTCTGAGTGTTTATAGATGTTTTGCAGTTCAGATTTAACCAAAAATGATGAGTATTTACACACTCATCAATCCCCCACACTAAACTATTGCTAGTCCCTAGCAATCTTTTGAGAAAAACTTAATGGATTTGAATCTCTTTACCAAAAGCCATTACTTCTGGAGTAGCCAAATGTTTCAGTTCAAGTAAGAACTATGGTACACTGATAACCATGTGATTTTGAGCAAACCACCAGCTTCCAACGGATTTGATTTGTCTTTACCAGAAGCCGTTTGCTTCTGGACTAGCCAACTCTTAGATAAATTATCAATATTATCTTTGGTGAGTCGATTACCAATTATGGTTTTTCCACTGCCTTTACCACAAGCCATAAACTTGCGGGCTAGCCAACTCTTCACTAATTAAAGATATGGTGAGCTGAACACCATACAATTTTGGGCAAATTGCAAGCCGTCAACGGATTTGATATATCTTTACCAAGAGCCGTTTTCTCCTGGATTAGCCAATCATTTTGTTTATTAGACAAGGCGGACTGATAACCAATTGAGTAAGTGCAAAACACTTACTAAAAAAAAAATTTGGCCAAAAACGGGGGAATTAGGCGGTATAATTACATGATAAAATTCGTGAGAATTCCCCCCCACACTAGAACTGAATATTGCCCTCAATATTCAAAGTACCGGCGGTTATGCCGAAACAAAGAACGTGAAAGGGAAATACTACGGCCATTATTTGAAATTTTTTATTTTTTATTTTTTTTTATTTTTTATTTTTTTTTTAGAAAACTTATATACAACAGCGGGGGAAACTCCCCCACACTAGGGTGGTACACACGGGTGAAAACCCATGTTCAGCTACTGTTTTTGATTACCGAGTCGCTAGCTTGACTCGACCCCGAATTAATTTGCTCATGGGGAAGTAAGTGGAAGAGACAATCTCCATCGGACTTTCATTCAAGATGTTTGGACAAACATTTGAAGCACGTGAAAGTTCCACACCGATGAGATATACATAGACAGACCCGGCTCACAAATGGTACATGGAAATGCCGGGATCAAAGATAATGTCTTCATTCCCGAAGGAGTGAAGAACAGGAGAAGTGACAGAATATATGAAGAAAAGAAAGAAAATCATGATAAAAATCATGACTAACTCTTCATCCTCAATAGGAGAATTCATAGTTTCATGAATCTCATCAGTTAAGCTTGCTTGATCAAGACATATTATGGGTGTGTCTAGATCAAAGTAGAAATTATCATACTCCGACGGAGATATGATATGAGTGAGTTCATCTGAGAACTCCTTGAAGGTGAATGAATCATATTCAGATATGATATGAGTGGGTTCACTGGTGAACTCCTCCAATGTAAATGATTCATAATCGGGGAGAGAGTTATGAGGATGAAAAGTGGTACTGCCACTAATCTTCTCTCCCATATTATCAAAACAGAAGGCTTTCATTTCCGGAATAGAATCATCGGAAAGAATGTCACTACCCTTAATGGGGATAGGAGATGAAATAGGTTTCTCTTTGAAAGCCTCGATTCTAGAAATGAGAAGACTGACATTCAGTAATGTTGCACGAAGTGCTTCATCTTTGATTTCAGTGTCAGTAACTTCATCATTCTCTTCTTCTAAGCTAACAAGCTCAGAAGGTAAATCTTCCACATAAACGATGTCTCCACAAGATAACGAATCATCATCATCAGAATCGGAGAACATCTCAACATGATCTTTTGGGAAGACAAGAGGGGTAGGGATATCACACAAATGCTCGAGAATTCCCTGTGACTCTCTTGGGATTGGGACAAGGTTCTCAACACTAGACTTTATGAATTCGTCCGATTCCTTTTCAGGAACAGTGTCGAGAAGCTCATCCCCCATGTTCAGAGAGTGAGTGTGAACCTCGGGTGTGATAACAACAGACTGAGGGAGTTGAGAAGGACTAGCATACATATGTTTTATATTTTCCATTTGTTCTTCTGCTAGTAATTCCATCATAGTCTTTTCTCCCTGATTTTCCACGGATGGAATCTCAACTGATGAACTTGATGAATCTTTATAGAATTGAAGGATATCAAGTGTATCCTCATCATCACTGTCATCAGGAATAAAACGAAATTGAGAGCTAGATCTGGCTGCTTTTTCTTTTGCAATTGATTCCCTAATAGATTTTTCAAAGGCAATTTGGGAATCTAATTTAGCAGCCTGCTCTTCAGCTAACAATTTTTCCATGGAATTTTGATTTGGATTATCTTGGGAATGTTTACATTCCTTCAAATCTTTCACTAAATCCAAAAGATCAAGGAGAAGATTTTGAGGAAGTGGCTCAGGTTGAGGTGGTGCCTGATTCATTTGGTACTGTAGAGGTTGGTTATGATACGAAGAGTCGTAATTGTTACAAGGAAATGGATTCCTTGTTTGACAATCAGAGCTACAGTGTGGACCTCCACAATACTTACAACAGTAAAACTGATGTGGCTGTGAGTTATATGTGTGGTAGTCATAATTGTTATCAGGAACCTGCTCATAGACAAGCGTGTTTCCCGATTGACAATCAGAACTGTAGTGTGAACCACCACAGTACTCACAACGGTAAAACTGCTGAGTCTCACAGTGTGGTAGCTGATGGAATAAATCAGTTGTGTTATGGTAGGAATAGGGATCCTGGTTATAGACAGACCCGTTTCCTGATTCCACCATGCTACAACTGGGGCAATTGCCACCATTATAAGGACCACCACACCATTGACAACCAAGAGGGTGAGGATAAGACATAGAAAGAATCAAATGTTTTCAGAGGGGTAGGGATGAAGAATCAAAGATGTGAGAGGGTAAAGATGGATATTTTTGGGTTTTTGGATAAACATTTTGAAAAAATAAGAAAGAAAATCTTTTTGGGTTTTTGATTTTTATAAGAAAATATAAATACATATAGATGGTATAAACAAGGAGTGAATATTCAAATCACTAATCTGCTAAACGGAAGATAATCAGCACAGCTCCCCGGCAGCGGCGCTAAAAATTTGATCGATGCGAAACCGTCAAGTTTTCTCACGCAAGCCGACCACTTGTGAATGGCCAACTGTAAGAAACTTAAAACAGCTCAGACACCAATGCAATGAAGATATGGAGAGTACAGTGTTTCCCCGGGTCGTTATGTCCCAACGAGCTATGCAATGAATCACCAAACGTATAGTGATCGAGAGATTTGAACGAAAAAGAGGTTTTGAATTATTATAACTACAGAAATAGCCTATAATTACAAAGGCTTAAATGCAAATTAAAGGAAATTAAAAAGATAAAAAATATTAAATAAACGCTATCACTATTTGCAAAATGATGTTTTTCTAGGATTTATAAAACAAAATAACTTAAATAAACTATTTTAATTAAAACGTAAACCTAAATTACCTAAAAACGTGACCTAGAATGAAAACGCACGTTATATGTAAAAATTACGCGAGTGCGCAAGTAAAAACGTAAAATTTGTGAAATAAAAGTCCTACGAGTGTAAAAACAATTTTCTTACTTACTATATGACAAAAGAAAATTTTAGGAAAAAGCGGAATATTTTTTTTGAGTTTTATATTATTTATTACGAATTAAAAACTATTAAACACTAATTAAATAATTAAAAATACTAAACGTTTTAAGAAAAATCTGAAAAAATCACAAAAACTACTTTGAATAACAAGGAATCTAAGAAAAATTAAAAAGGTGGGTGTTGCTTTTGAAAATAAGCTGGAAATAAGCTCAAAAGGGCTTATAGTTAAAACTGCCTAAGGTCCTTAAGGATTTAATTGTGCAAGATTTGAACAAAAGAAGTCCCAAGGGCAGTTGGTTGGGGGGAGTCTGCTGTGTGCGTGGCTGGGGTGTGCAGAAGGTCCTGAGTTCGAATCTCAGGAGACCCCTTTTTGGCTGTTTATTTTTTTTTCTTACTTGGCTCTTGCAAGGGAACAAGATTGAGCCTTTTTGACAAACTTTCAAACTTGGAAAACTTAAAAACAATCTGTAAACAGCTCGTTTTCAGCAGGCATGGCAGAAAAAATGGAAAGGTCTGTTTGGCTCTAGGGAGAAAAGGCAACAAAAAGCTATCGAAAAGCTTCGTAAACAAGCTAAACTAATAAGAACGTTTAATATACCTAAAGCGCAAATGGTGGAAACTTAAATAAGCAAAAGATATTATTAATAAGCTAAAAAAAATTCTGAATCGCTACTGTTTGGGACAGGAGTGAAAAGGCAACAAAAGGCTTCCAAAAAGCTAATCAATAGGCTAAAAAAATAAGCACCTAATCTACTTATCCTAAGAGTACTAAGGGGGACAGAAATAAGCGCAAAGGACACATCAACAAGCTAAGAAAAGCCACTGATTTGCAGCTGCACAGTGGCTGTAACAGTGGGTAAAACAGGAACAATTGAGGTTAAATTAGCTTAAATTAAGCACTTAAAGCCTACAACTAATCTCCTAATAAGCTAAACTAGAGACCTAATCTTTTTCTTTTGAAAGGCAACAAATTTTATAAAACCCAAAAAAGAACAAAAGTACAATGAAATGGCATCTCACCCCAATTAAACAAGCAAATTAATTGGAGAGCGAGACCCAAAATACAAAAACCAAATCCGCAACGAACCACTAAAACCCGAGCAAAACTTACGATTCTACTACACTGACACAAAAGACAACTTAAAAACAAGGAACATAAACAAACGAAGCTCTAAACCCAAACACTGGCACATGGATAAAATGACCATAATGTCTATTTCACCACTGAACCTGTACCACAATTGTGCACATGGTGACAAAAGCATAAGAGCTACCTTAAGGAATCTTGAGTCAAACATATGCATTCCATTAAGCATACTTTTGGGCTATCACTTGCAGACGAAAAACTTGACATTGCTTGCAGATGAGATACATCCAAACAGCCATGAATTTACTGAACCAAAAATCTTCAATGCAATACTATGAAGCCACCACTAAGCTGCTGCAGGCTTACAAACAGCCTGGAGAGGCTTGTGTGGAGCTTATTTATGAGCTTAGAGCTGAGCTTCCAGTCCAGGGACAAGCTACAAAGACAAAGTTAGACTAGCATAGATACGTGAAAAATTTAGGAGCCAATGGAAAGCTTTTAACAGCTTAAATATAAGCTGATATCGGCCTGCTTTAGCAACTGTATTGCTGATGCAGAACATGGAAGAACCCCATTCAGAACTTTTCTACTTGAATTTTAACTACGCTAAAAGATGAATTTTAAGCACAAAACTAAGACTAAAGTTAAAGTGACGTGCAAGGATTGAATAAGAACCAATTTAACTTAGATTAGCTCTCAATTTAACCGAAAAATTTCACAAGAACAGCGGCCTTGCTGCTGTCCCGTGCAGACTCCAAAAACAGAAGCAAATCAACCTTTGTCACCTAAACATTTGTTAAAACTTATCCCCTAAGCTCCTACTTCTAGCAACTGAATTTTAACAAACAACCCAAAAAAAAAACTTGACTTCAGAAGTCAAACGGGTGAAAAGCACAATTGTAACCACCTTCTAGTTTAAAACAAACACCCCTGAATGGGTAAATTACACTAAAAAAAACATGCTAGAGAAAATTAAGGACTTGGGTTTCGTAAGAAATACTAAAGTTAATACTTGATAAAAAATAAAAAAATAACTTTTAACCACTTGAGAACTTGAATGAGCAAAAGAAAAAACTGCATAAACTTGCAAATAATTAAAGGACTGAGAATTGCATTATTTGAAAATTTAAGATTAGATGAGATTAAAATGACAATGAAGATTAAATCTCATCTAAAAACTGATTCTAGACTAACATTAAAAACTAAATTAAAACTAAAAAAAAAAGCTAAGAACTAACTACTCTTCTAAATTGGCATACAAGCTTTCTTTTATATTCCACGCTCTCTGGTCTTCTCTCTCTTGCTTCTCTGTCCACTTGTGATTAACAATCCAAAACTGGCAAGCGTGCCTCTGCAACCTCTGACTCGTTCCATTTCCTTTCTTTTTATTTTTTTTTTCTTTTTATCTCTTTTTTTCTCTGGGAAAGGTGGGTAGCAGGTTGTGGGTTGGAGGGGACAAAGCATGGAGTAGGGGAGCTAGGGTGGTTTTTGGTGACAGGGGACAGGGAGGATTAGAAAAGAGAAAAAGGTTTTATTGTGTTTTGTGTTTCTGTGTTGTGTGTTTGGGCGGGAAACCAAGGAAGAAGACAAAGGGGGTGCGGGTTATTATTAGTTGACCGGGTATAAAGGTTTGGGTTGACCGGGTATAAAGGGTGGATGGGTAATGGACCGGGTTTGAATTTGATATTGGATTGGGCCTGTGGGTTTGTAGTTATTTAGATTTAGGATTAGAAATGGATCCATTTAATGTTCTAGGGGCCAAATGTGTACAATTCGAAACTCCAAGGACCAAAACTGTAATTTTCCAAAAATTATTATAAGGACCATAAATGACAAACTTTATTAACCAAGGGCCATAAATAATATTTTCCATTTTAAAAATCCCGGGGACTTGTTTTGCCATTTTTGAAAGTTTGGGGGACTGAAACTGCCAATTATGCAAACTTTGTTCGTT
The DNA here is from genome assembly GCA_019973895.1 of Chrysanthemum seticuspe. NCBI lineage: Eukaryota > Viridiplantae > Streptophyta > Magnoliopsida > Asterales > Asteraceae > Chrysanthemum > Chrysanthemum seticuspe. Next base: position 116,957,522 of record BPTQ01000008.1, read on the forward strand.
TTGCATTTGTTTTCAAATATTTTGCATCTGAAACATATAAAACACAATTTTGAGATATTTTCAGTATTTTGATGCATTTCTGAGTGTTTATAGATGTTTTGCGGTTCAGATTTAACCAAAAATGATGAGTATTTACACACTCATCAGTGATGCTTGTATATAAAATGTATATGTGACATAGACGTGTGACATTTTAAGTGCATGTCGATTTATTGTAATTTAGGGTAAGCTTGATTTAAATGGTACATAAGATGCATAGAAGCTTAGGAAAAACAATGTGCATTAACATAGCTAGGTTTAGGACATATATATGTATGGTACTTGAATGTGTTGAATACGTATGACATATAGTTGTATCGCAAATTTAATTGCTTAAGAACTTAGGTTAAATGTCGTATTAATTTAGTCATCACATAGCATAGGGTCTTAATTATTTAAAAATATTCATAACACTTAGGTAAAATTTCAAATTATAAAGGAATTTTAGAAAACCGATCTTAGGGTATTACAATTTGGAATAGTCACTGATCTTCAGAAGAGAGGGAAAGGAAAATTTGATGCACTAGCAGGGGCGAAGCCAGAAAAAATTTCGAAGGGGGGCAATTTTTTTTTACATCAAGCCTGATTTAAAACGAAAAAAATCGCGCTACCTTAAGAATTTTTAGTTCAATAGTCATCATGTAAAAAAGATTTGCAATCATTGAAAAACTATAAAAGCTAAAACTCCAATTTTATTAGACTTGATTAGTGATGCTAGAAATAAAGAACATTACTTGTGTTACTAGCATTAAATATCAATTTTTAAGTACCTGAAACTATATTTTACTAGTACAGTAATATTTTTTAAATTATATATAACTAAGCTACTATAAAAGTATAAAATCAAATATAAAACAAAAAAGGCTTGAGAGGTAATTAATAAATCAAGAAAAAGTACAATTGTTAACTCATCCACGTGACTATCCAAATCATGACAACATTGACTTTTCTATTTTCACTTTCATCTTCTCCTTAGACACCTCTCAATCACCATTAAAACAACTTTCATTTTCAGTTTTAGATAACCATATCCCACCATTAAAACTGTGAACTACTTGTGTAACATCCTAGGCAAATCCCACATCGGCTGTGGCCTGGAGAGATGCTAGGCTCATAAGATAACATTCGCCTTAAATGACACAACGCGTTTTGTGGTCTACTGCGGGTGGAGTTCTTAGGAACTGGCAGTTAAGCGTGCTCATTTGAGAGTAGTACTGGCTTGGGTGACCTGCCGGGAAGTCTTCACATGAGGCCACAAAAACAAAGCCGTGAGCCTACGGGCATAGCGAACAATATTGTGGTAAAAAAAAGGCGGGGTGTTACAAGTGGTATTAGAGCCACTCCTGAGCCGTTCGGGATGGTGGGGCAAATCTCATCGAGGACGATGAGTCCCTAAGGGGGTGATTGTAACACCCTAGGCAAATCCCACATCGGCTGTGGCCTGGAGAGATGCTGGGCTCATAAGATAACATTCGCCTTAAATGACACAACGCGTTTTGTGGTCTACTGCGGGTGGAGTTCTTAGGAACTGGCAGTTAAGCGTGCTTATTTGAGAGTAGTACGAGCTTGGGTGACTTGCCGGGAAGTCTTCACATGAGGCCACAAAAACAAAGCCGTGAGCCTGCGGGCAAAGCGGAAAATATTCTGGTAAAAAAAAGGCGGGGTGTTACAACTTGTGTGGGGGGGGGGGGGGGGGGGGGGGCAAAATGCTGAGAAAAGAGAATCTGGAAAAAAAACACGGTACGCTGGAAAGTTTTTTTTGGGATGAGGGGGCACGTGACCACCATTACCCCTAGCTCCGCCTCTGTGCACCAGAACTTATTAAACGTGTGTGTGTTTTTTTTAACTTGATAAGAGTGTGGTGTATGAAATTCAGGTAACGATTTGCTCAAGCATTTTTATGGGCTACCCGAGTATTATTTGTTTGTTCTTTTCTCATTTTTGTGACTTATTTATTCATGGATGTTTGAAAAAACCTGCAGATCATGAAGAAGAATCTGTTAAAAGTAATCAAAGTAAAGGAGTTTGCTCCAAATGCAGAGTTTAAAAGGTGTTTCTTTTCCTTCACTTTACCAAGTGTAATTTGTAGGTAAAATAATAGAAGCAATTAATTTTTTTTATTATTCAAGTTTATTATTGAAATTATATAGCATTTCTTATTCAAAATAACCATTTTGGTAGCTAATGTAACGACTGTAGAGACCTAGACATATTTTTTGTTAGATCTTTATTGACTTAGCACCGGAGATGCAATGTTTCACAATGTGGTCAATTGTCAATCTTATAACCGCGAGATAATGGAAGACAGTCTTCTTCAAATAGCATGCCAAAAAGAACAGCTTTATCATCTTCAAGACTTGGCTTGCTCTAGATGCAAACAGATTAAAGCCTAGAAAACCCAAAAATCTTTTTTGTTTATCAAAATATTGACTCATAGTGAGCTTAAGAGTACTTATATCGTAATTCATATAAATTTTAGTGTAAAAGAAAATTCAGTGCGACATGGATTTGTAAGACAAGGTGTCTTAAAAAGGTACGAGACATATATTTTCACATTTGATCAAGTTTTTCACGCAACTTAAAAAGCTATGAGACATATAGTTTCACATGTGAGAAAGTTGTTCACACATCTTTAATAGCTACAACACACATTTAGACATTGTGCTTGCGATATTATTGATTTAAATAACACCCAAAGACCTAAGAAGTACACCCAAAGACATAAGAATTATGGCTATTTTTATGCGCACTGTCATCTAGACATAGCGGAACTTAATAGCAACTTGTTCGTATGAACACCCATTACGAAACTATTTCAATTACACCCAAAGACATAAGAATTATGGCTATTTTTATGCCCACTGTTATTTAGACATATTTCTTGCGATACTATCGATTTAAAATTGTTGGAGACAATAAAATTTTCCTAAACAACAATATTTTTGGTTTTTTATAGCTTTTAAACCAAGTAATATTTACTTTCACATATGAGCAAGTTGTTCACACATTTTAAAAAGCTATGAGACGTATATATTCAAATGTGGCTGAGTTGTTCACACATCCTTAAAAGCTACGTGACACCTCATATAGCCACTTTCAACATTCCAACGAATACCAATTACGAAACTATTTAGATTACACCCAAAGACATAAAACTTAATATTCAAAGCAACAACTTAAATTAGTAATTTATTGAAAGTTTATTCACATGTGAAGAATAAAGTATATTCTCATGTTTAAATGTATGTGTATTTATAGTGAAGAAAGTTTATTCACAAAGAAGAAAAAAGAATATATTCATGTATAAATGTACGTCAATTAAGAAAGTTTATTTATACATAAAGAAAAAAGTATATAAAAATATACACGTATGTGCTAGTAAAGAAATTTTATTCACATTTGAAGAAAAAAGTATATGTCCATGTAAAAATGTACGTATTTACTAGCGAAGAAATTTTATTCACACGTGAAGAAAAATGTATATAAATATACGTGTGTTTACTAGTGAAGAAAGTTCAGTCATACGCGAAGAAACGTATATATGCTCATGTATAAATGTACGTGTATTTACTAGTGAAGATATTTTATTCACACACGAAGAAAAAGTATATGCCCATGTATAAATGTACTTGTATTTAATAGTGAAGAAAATTTAGTTACACATGAAGAAAAAAGCATATAAATGTACGTGTTTTTACTAGCGAAGAAAGTTTATTCACATGGGAAGATAATTGTATATTCTCATGTATAAATGTACGTGTATTTACTAGTAAAGAAAGTTTATTCACACGCGATGATAAATGTATATGCTCATATATAAATGTACGTCTATTTACTAGTGAAGAAAGTTTATTCATACATAAGGAAAAAAGTGTTTAAAAATGTACGTGTATTTACTAGTTAAGAAATTTTATTCATGTTGGAATCACTCCTAAACTAGATTTCAAGTATTAGTAATTAATATGTAATAGTTAGCTTAATTATGGCTTTTATGTTAGTAATCATGCCAAGGCTTATGTAGAAAGCCCATGAGCCTTGGCCCAAGCCCATAAAAGAAAGGAAGGGAACTTGCATGTTGCCCTAGTTCTTTCCTATAAATAATGCTTGTAAACCCTCACTTGAGGGTTGGTTGTTCATTTTATCTTTCACTCTACGCATAACTCTTCATCATTTATATTCGTGTGTGTGATAACGTGTTCAACCGATCACTCTTCATCTCTATTTCTTCTTTTGATGCTTGTGTTATAAATATGGGAACCTAACAGTGGTATCAATTGCCAAATAGTTGGGTGAAAAGGTTTTGGTTTTTGAAGTTTTAGTGTTACGCGTAAGTTACGATTTACAAACTTTGTCACGCATAAAAACACATTTTTACACTTTCCAATCCAAGATTCTTGTACTTTCAAGGTTTTTAGGTGTTAAAATTTCATTTTTTGGCCAAAAGTTTCAAACTTTACGAGTAATTCACTGTTTTTAAGCTTGGTTTTCTACGTGTGTTCAGTTCTACGCGTAGTGTGTGTATAAGTTTTGGATCATCAAGTTTCACACTTTTGTGTTATTTTGGTGATATTGAAGCTGTTTCATCACAAAAATCTGGTTTAGAAACACTTTGGGCTAAAATCTCAGTTTTGGAAAATCCTACGCGTAACAAAACCCTAGAGTTACGCGTAAGTCATCCGTGGTTTGATCTTCAGTTTTCGTGGTTTACTCAGTGTTTTCTTGCTTGGATAAGCTTGAAAACACTTCGACTTTGGATATCATTTACACTGTGATAGTGTAAAGGATTTTTGGGCAAAACCCTAATTTTACGCATAAGCTTAAACTTACGCGTAGAACTCTTTACGCCTAAGTATTTTCTTACGCCTAAGCCTTGTCTTACGCATAAGCTAATCTTACGCATAAGTTCTCTACGTCTAACTTTCTGTTTACGCATAATCTTAGTGTTTCTCAATTCTTACGCGTAAGCTAATCTTACGCGTAAATATAACTTTTACACGTAAGTTTGGTGTTTTTACGCCTAAGCATTACTTTGCTTATACTTGGTTTCTACGCCTAAGGACACTTCATCAACAACGTTTCATTCGACTACAAAGATCCATTTCACAACACAAGTTTTCAACATGTCTCAACCACCATACTCTAACTACTTTCCTTACACGTATAATCAACAACAACAACAACAACTAAGTCCACAACATCAACAATTTAATCAACAACAACAAATTTATCAACAACAATTTAATCAACAACATTATCCACAACAAGGAGCAATTCCACCTCAAATGGTTCAACCACCACCTAGTCTTCAAGTACAACCTTACACAAACGTTTACAATCAACATCCATCCAGGAATACTATGAAGGAACTGTCTTGGTTTACAAAGATGTGTGAAGCTTTAAGTAGCCAACAATCCATTCATGAGGCATGATCACTTGATAGACCTCTAATGCTCACTCCCGGAAACTATGATCAATGGGTGATTAGGTTCTTTAGGTTTTGTGATCTAAAGAAGCCACATGGAAAGTTCTTAAAGAAGGTCATCTTGGAAGGACCATTTCAGATGCCTATTGTCGTTACACCCGGAGATCCAAATGCTATTCCACCAAGAGATGATCTCACAAACATTGCAACTGTCGCTAACCTTTCTGGTGATGAACTTCTACATTTCGAAGCTGATGAACTAGCAATGCAATAAATCCTTTTAGGATTACCCAATCCAATCCTTCGAAGTGTTGATGCTCAAAAGACTGCTAAGAAAATGTGGGAACATATTCATCTTCTTATGGAAGGCACTGAACTTAATCAAGAAGACATGGAATCCAAAATTTACTTGGCTTTTGAACACTTCATGATTGAACCCGGAGATACATTAGAGTCATATCATCATTGATTCTCAGACATCATCAATGATTTGGACAAACACAACATCATCATGCCAAGAATTGCTGTTAACACTAAGTTCCTAAGTAGTCTTGGTCCCGAGTGGGAAAAATATGTCATTTTCATCCGTTAAGGGAAGAATCTTCATCATGCTACTTACGGATTGTTGTACGACTATTTGAAGCCCCACCAAAAAGAAGTTGACAAAGAAAGGACTATCCGTGGACTCCAGGCCCCACCGTCACTTCCGGACAATCAACAACTTGCTTTGTGGGCTGAAACTAGTTATCCTCCTCAACCCGCTCCTCAATCCACTCCTCAACCAACTGCAACAATTACACCATATGATCCGTCACAGCAACAATCTCAACAAACTCAATTGGTTCCATACAACAACAACAATGATCAAGCACTTTACAGTGAAGCTAATGAGGACTCCGAAGCTTTTGATGCATTGCAACAAGGATTGGTTATGATTGCTAAAGCCTTCGGCCGATATACAAACAAATCCAACAATCGCATTCGCTCCTCATCAAACACAAGGAATCAGGCTTTTGTGAACAATGGACGTGTTGAAGTTCAGAATCGTGGATATGGTCGTTAGATGTGAGGTGGTCAAGGGTTTAATGCTATGGGAAGGAATAACATGGGTGCTCCACAACAACAGAGTGCTCAAGTGGTTGAACAGGGGATTGCTCAGAATGGGGTGAATGGTCTTCGCTACTACAACTGTGATGAGAAGGGTCACCTGGCTAATGCATGCCCAAAGCCGAGGACTAGAGGCAGTGCTTATCACAAGGAGGCTTTACTTTTGCCTCTTAAGGATGAAGCTGGTGGAACCCTCACAACCAAAGAACAGAGCTTTATTGCAGATGCAGACTCAGATGATGATATGGAGGACTTGAAGGCTAATGCAGCAGTGATGTTGATGGCACAAATGCAAGCTCTTCACATGAGTGACACATGTCCAGTGTATGACACTGATGGCTTGTCTCAAGTACCCGAACAAACCATATTCATCACTGATCTTATATCTCAGCCAACATCTGAATCTGACGAGGCTCAGAATGTTCAACATGAGCCGTCCACATCTCATTCTGACGATTCTCAACTAGACCCCGTAGTTACATTTGATGATCAAGATGACCTTATGGTTACCTTTGATACACAAATTGACTCTGTGGTTATACTTGAGGATCTGAATAGTGATCATGTTGTGACTCACGTTGAACACGCTGAACCTTTGCCTAATCCAGATGTTGATCTCTTACTTAAATATTATCAATCCCAAATGGATGAATGTCGTTCATTAAATCAGCAATTACACAGCAAAAATGCACTGTTAACCAGGGATATTGAATGCTTAAAACGACAACTCAATTTTTTCAAAACTCAAGAAAAACGTGAAAAAGGTTTTGAAGTCGCTTTTGCTAAATCACACCAAAACGAAAAATCTTTAGAACGACAGATTCGTGATCTAGCCGCATCGAAGAATGCTTTGTTGTCTCAAATAGAACAATTGACACATGAACAAAAAAAAACAACTTAACGCTCTTACTTTGGAAACTCAAAAATCCAAGTCTGAGTTGTTAACTTGTCAAAAACATTTCTCTGAGTACAAAAAGCATTCCACGAAATGAATAGATGACTATCTTTAGGAAATTGTCGACTTACAAAACAAAATCAAAGAGTTTCGAACTGTTGTTTATAAACATGGTGAATCAATCACAACGATTCAAAAGTTTACTTTCGAACCAAATCCAAATGGATATGGACCGAATCTTGCTGATTACAATCCTAAGTTTTCAAACAGAGCATTCAAACCAAATCCTGAAGTTTACAGTGCAGAACATAGAGTTGATGATTCAATTATGAGTGTTGTTGAATTTAACCGTCAAGAGGAATTAGATGCAGAAGACGAGAGTCGATCAAAATTAGAAAAGGTTGTTTATAACAAACCATTTAACTATTCAAAAGCCATCACTTTCGTTGCACAAAATAATTTTTCTAACACACCTTGGGTTATCACACCTACTTCTGAGGGTCCCCTTTCCAATAAAGTACAAATTAATGGTCCTTTACCTTCAATTAGTGAAATAAAACCATTAGCCGAACAATGTAAAGTTATAAAATATTTTGAAACATTCATTTCGGACATCAAACTTTTGGAACGTGAAATCGAATTTTATTCTGAAATAAAAATTGAACATATTCAATTGCCTCTTGCACGTGCACAAAGAGATATTCTTCAGAAATGAATTTTACCTCATGTCCGAAATTTGAAAAATTGTGCTATTTATTGGGAAAGGGATTTTCACAAGGAGCTTGGACTTATGAAAAGAGTTTTCGAACAAACATAAACATCAATTTCAAATACAAAACGTAAAAAGAAAATGTTACGAAAAGATGTTGATCGACTCTTGGAAGATGTTATCTGTGCTGATATCCATAATGTTGTGTTATTGCATTCTTTGTCATATGCATTTCATTATATCTCTGCTGATACTGTTGATTCTGTTGAAATTGTTGAGAATACTGATACTATTCATTATATCTCTGCTGAAAATGAACGTTTTTTAAACGAACTTTCAAACGCAAAACGTCGTCTTCAATGGTGTCAAAAAGATTGTCATAATCGTGAACTCGCTTTGCAAAACAAGATCAACCAGTTGCATACCAAAACTCTTTGTCCTAAACTTGAGCAACTGGATGGCCAAAATGTGTCTTTGAAGTGTCAAATATCAAAATATGAACAAAAAATTTCAAAAGTGAAAAAGGAATATAGCATCATATTTGATTTACTCAAAAAGACTTGCGCTACAGATGTTTTACGACGAGAAGGACTCACTCGTTCTGAAAATCTAGATTTGTTACACAAAATCCATGATCTTATTGCAAAGTTGGTGCTACTTAAGCAAGATAAGGATAGTAACACAAATGTAACTGCACCAAAACAGATTCAAAATGACTCTAGAACATCTAATGACAAAACACAAGAAACTAACATGCTTCCCTCTACTGAAATAGGAATAGTTGCCTCTTTTCCCAACGTCCGCACATCACAGCCTAGGAGCAATACAAGGAAGAATAGGAAGTTGCGACCTAAGACTTTGAATAAAATTCAAGTTGCACCCACTTTATATATTGCGTCTGACAAATGTAATGGAAAAAGTGTTGTAACGAATGATGAACCTTTAAGTACTTTTGATATTAATTCTAAAGCTTCTTGTGTTATATGTTGTAAGAGTATGCTTTTTGATTGTCATGATAAATGTGTTGCTAAAGCTATCTTGTCTCGTTTACGGAATCCTAAGAAACGGAATACCTCTAGGCCCACTAATGCTTCTAAATATGTGCTTGGTAAGCCGCCCTCTTTAGCTTCTATGAAATGTATTGATGTCCCTGTAGCTCCATTATCACATCCAAGGAACGTAGTACCACCTAGTGCATTCACTAAGACTAAAGCAAAGACTAGTTGGAGATGGCAGAAATGGATACATAATACACTAGGATTTAAATGGATACCTAAAATCGTTGATGTGTGTATTTCTACTATAACTGCTTCGGAACCCTCTAACTCTTCGGGTTCCACATCTACTTCTATTCCATCTGTGTCGTCTGTGTGTAATGCAGGTGATACAGATCATCCTTTGGATTGTCGATAGCGGATGTTCCCGACACATGATAGACAATCTTAAACTGTTATCAAACTTTGTTGGAAAGTTCATTGGTACTGTTAGATTCGGGAATGATCACTTCGCAGCTATCATGGGCTACGGAGATTACATCAATGGCAACATCGAAATTAGCAGGGTTTATTTTGTGGAAGGTCTCAGTCACAATCTCTTCTCAGTAGGTCAATTATGTGATGGAGATTTGGAACTTGCTTTTTGGGAGAAAACTTATTTCATTCGTGATCTACAAGGAAACGATCTTATGTCTGGCACTCGCAATTCAAGTCTCTACACTATCTCCATGCAAGACATGATTGCTTCATCTCTCATTTGTCTACTTTCAAAGGCAACATCAACAAAATCTTGGCTATGGCACCGTCGCCTCTCACATTTAAACTTTTAAACCATAACCAACCTTGCTCGATACAAACTAGTTGAAGGTCTCCCGAGATTCCGATATTCTAAAGATCACCTATGCTCAGCGTGTGAACAAGGGAAAAGCACTCGTGCTCACTTTCCTTCAAAGATGGAACACAGTTCTCAGCATGTGCTTCATCTTCTTCACATGGATTTGTGTGGCCCGATGCGCGTGCAAATGATTAATGGCAAACGCTACATCTTGGTAATTGTCGATGACTACTCAAGATGGACTTGGGTCTACTTTCTTCGAAGTAAAGATCAAGCTCCACAGATGATCATCACCTTTCTCACGAAAATTCAAGTTCAGCTCCGAAACACAATCGGACAAATCAGAACAGACAAAGGAACTGAATTTGTGAATCAAACTCTTCGTGTATTTTATGAGAAAGTGGGAATTGAGCATCAAACATCTATTGCACGTACACCAGAACAAAACGGAGTTGTTGAAAGACGAAACTGCACGTTAGTGGAAGCTGCAAGAACGATGTTAATTAATGCTAAACTTCCAGATTACTTATGGGCTGAAGCCGTGTCAACTGCATGCTACACTCAGAATCGCTCAATGATTACCAAGCGCCACAACAAAACACCTTATGAGCTTATCCACAACAATAAACCGAACCTCAAACACTTTCATGTATTTGTATCCCTTTGTTATCCGAATAATGATCGTGATGACTTTGGTAAGCTCAAAGCCAAAGCTGACATTGGAGTCTTTATAGGATATTGTGAAAATTCTAAGGGTTTCCGGATCTGGAATCGTCGTACAAAGCAAGTTATGGAAACGATTCATGCAAATTTCGATGAGCTTACAGAAATGGCTTCTGAGCATAACAGCTTGGAACCATTTAAACTTCACCCAAACCCCATCATCAGCTGAACCAAGCCCCCAGCTTACTCGTCAACAAATGGAAAATCTATTTGCTCCTCTGTTTAGTGATGATATTGATGAACGTGCTCCAGGTGTATCCAATGTTTCCGCTGCTCAACCGGATCATATTCCAATACCTGATACACCTGCTACAACAACTACTGTTGAAGAAGCACCACCAGTTGACTCTACAACAATAGTTGAACAAACTGCTTCCAACGACACTGAACCAGCTGATGATGTTCTGAACAATGAAGTATCCCCACCTACAGATTTTGATCCAAATGCGTTCTTTAACCTGTTTGCTAATGAAACTGCTGCACTTGATGTTGCAGAATCATCTACAAGCCATTTGAATCCTCCAAATCTGCACAATGTATACCAACATCAACCCTTTACACATCATTGGACAAAAGACCGTCCTCTTGAGAATATTATTGGTAACCCGAATCAACCAGTCGTAACTAGACAACGTCTTCACACATATGGTGAACATTGCATTTATGCACTCACTGTCTGCCAATCTGAACCTAAAAACATTAAAGACGCAATGACCAAAGACAACTGGATTGAATCCATGCAGGAAGAACTCAATCAGTTTAAACGTCTTGAAGTATGGGAACTGGTTGAAAGACCAACATGGGTCTACGTCATTGGTCTCAAATGGATTTGGAAAAACAAATTGGATGCTGAAGGGAACGTAATCAGAAATAAGTCACGTCTGGTGGCTAAGGGTTATAGACAGGAAGAGGGTATTGACTTTAAAGAATCATTCGCTCCGGTTGCTCGTCTTGAGGCAGTTCTGATATTTCTGGCGTTCGCGGCTCGTATGAATATAACGGTCTTTCAGATGGACGTCAAAACTGCTTTTCTGAATGGTCAACTGAAAGAAACAGTCTATGTCAGCCAGCCAGAAGGATTCTTTGATCCAGAGTTCCCGAACCACGTCTACAAACTAAACAAAGCTCTGTACGCTCTCAAACAAGCTCCAAGGGCGTGGTACGATAAGTTATCATCCTTCCTCATTGCCAATAATTTCACCAAAGTTTCGGTCGATCCTACACTTTTCATACAATATCACGGGGCTCACATCTTAATCGTTCAAATCTATGTGGATGACATCATTTTTGGGTCAACACATTTAAAATACTCACATTCTTTCTCGGAATGCAAGTTCATTAATCACCCCGTGGTATTTTCTTAAGTCAGTCCAAATATGCCCTTGAACTTCTTAACAAATTTGGAATGCAAAACTGTGACACCTATGCCACACCAATGGCTCATACCAAGAAGCTAGACGCTGATTTACATGGGAAATTGGTGGACCCTACCAAATACCGTAGTATCATTGGGTCTCTCATGTATCTAACAGCTAGCAGGCCTGACATTGTTTTTGTCGTATATCTTTGCTCCCGTTATCAGTCAAGACCAACTGAAACTCACCTCTCCGAGGCTAAAAGAATCCTCCGATACATCAAGGGAACCATTAATTTGGGGATCTGGTATCCGGAGGATTCTGGTTTTGAACTAATAGCTTTTTCAGACGCTGATCACGCAGGATGCTTAGATTCACGGAAAAGTACTTCAGGAGCATTACAATTTCTTGGTGATAAACTGATGTCATGGCAATCAAAGAAGCAGGATTGTACATCGCTGTCCTCAACCGAAGAAGAATATGTAGCCATGTCGGCGTGTTGTGCTCAAGTCATTTGGATGCGAACACAACTCAGAGACTATGGTTACGTATTTGACAGAATCCCGATGTACTGCGGAAATCGGAGTGCTATTGCAATCTCATGCAACTTTGTTCAACATTTGAAATCAAAGCACATCGATCTTCGATATCATTTCATCAAGGAGCACATGGAACAGGGTACTGTTGAATTATACTTTGTGGGTACTGAATACCAACTTGCAGATCTTCTCACCAAAGCCTTAGCTCCTGCTAGGTTTAATGAGTTGGTCCACCGGATTGGTATGAGGTGTTTGACTCCATCGGAACTAGATGAACTTTTAAAACATTCTTAAAACCAGTCAAACACCAAAACCTCTTTTGTAAATATTTTTCAAAAACAAAATACAAAATTATAAAATGTGATAAAACAACAAAAATATTCTTCTCTCTATATTTCTTTTAACATGGCAAGTACAAATCTTCCGTCAACACTCTAATCTTTCAAAATTAAGTATTTTTTTTGATCAAGTGTTGAGGGGGAGAAAGCAAATATTTTTCGGTTTCATAAAACCTTGTACTTGCATGTTACCTCATCCCGGTTGTTTCTTTAATAATGGTGGTCACATTTCTGGTTTACTGACACTCCTCGGACTAAAATTTATAAAATTTCATTATTTCTTAAGTCGAGGGGGAGTGTCGTCATGTTTCTTTTCAAATTTCATTCGTTTAGTAACCAAAATGGAAGTTATGGGCATTGGATGTAAATGGTAAAGGTGGAGGGACTGAAAGTGTCAAAAGGTCAAAGTAATTTTAACAAAATACTTCACCTAAACTCATTTACTCACCTCATTTATTTCCCAACTAACTTAATCCTACGCGTAAAAATCCATCTACAAATCCGTGTTTCTGATCATCATTTTGTAAGTGTTTCTGTGTTTTTAGCAAGATTTTAAATAAAGGTTTTGAGTCGTTTTAAAAACTAACGGTTAAATCTTTACCTATGAATGATTTTGTGTTCTACGCATATGCGTATGAATACCTAATCAAGTGTGAGTGTTTGTGGTTGAAATGGTAGTGTCAAAAAGTTTGTATAATCTCTATGATGCCATTTTTATCCTCAAAACTCACCCAGATACACGAATTGAATGAGATTGAAATTTAGGGTTTATGCGTAAGTTTGGGGATTTTCAAATGTGAATATTTCTGGTTAAAAAGATAGTTAAGTGATGTTGTTTACATGATGAATTAACCAAATCTAGGGCTAGAACTTACCCATAAACACTAACTGCGTTCATATTGAAAGTTAGGGTTTATGTTCTTAGCATTTGGGTACTTTTGATCCACTTAGGTTTTGATGTTAAAACTTGCATCAATCAACTCACTAGTCTTCTTAGACATTCCAGAAAAAGTTTGGTGCAATTCCTATGGCTAGAACTCTTACACGTAGAAATTGAGCTTTAGGGTTTAAAACCTACGCGTAAATCTGTTTCTACGCATAACTGTTTGATTGAGTATTCGTGCTTAAAACTGATAAGGATTGAATATAGATGTTAATTTTGGTGATATGGTGAATTTATTTCAGGTTTCTACGCGTGAATAATTCAGAATCAAGGTTACTTGAACATCTACGCATAAGGATCACCTTACGCGTAGAATGTTATGCGTAAGAGAAATCTTACGCGTAACCTTTACGCGTAAGGTTCTACAATGGGGACTACGCTTTTCCTGTGAAGGATATGCGTAAAAAGTAACCTCTACGCATAAGGTTCACTCTTACGAGTAAGCCTTACGCGTAAGGTTCCTTATACGCTTACGCGTAAGCTTTACGCCTAAGGCCCTCTTTTCCTACGCGTAATATTTCTTACGCGTAAGTCAAGAACCTACGCATAAGCTTACGTTTACGCGTATAACCACTCCTGTTTACGCATAAGCTTGCAAAATCTACGCCTAAGCCTAGTTTTAACCAAAATTATGAATTGTTACGCGTGCAAACTTGTAAATAAATAAATCATAACGCCACGAAACCAAAATGTCACTAATAAGCTTTAATGTTTAATAAGTTGTGAAAAATAAGTGAAAACTTGGACTTTAAAACTCAAAGTTAACCAACTCATGAAACTTATCACGATATCTTTGGACTATTGGACTAACAAGTGACATTGGACTCGTAACAATCATCGACATTTCACATTCAAATAATAGACAATAAAATCAACTGTTGACTAACGTAATGTCTTTCGATATGTTGGTTCTTTTGGCTAAATATCTTTCAGATCACGACATGGACGCTCAAATGCAAAATGTGGAAGCACCAAACGTTCTCACTGTTGAAGATATCTTCCCTCATGGTTATCCAATGAAGATCGGAAAGAACAACCTGATTTTGATAGTTTCACCTGTTCAGAGTCTTCATGTGAGATTGGAGATGATATTCTAAAGACTCACCCCTATCAGAACATGCTCACCAACTCTGATACAGTGCCGGAGATGTACATTCACCAATTCTGGCATACAATGCGAAAAATCAAAGGTCAAAATGCTGTGACAGTGACGCTTAACCACAAACAAGTCACCATCACACCAGCAGATTTAAGGGCTATTATTCTTGTTCCTGTCATCGAGCCAACCGAATACAATGCCACACCAACTGAAGAGGTCGTTCTACAATTCATGGTCGACATTGGTTATGACAAAGCTGAAGGAGTAATAACAAAGCATTCATCCGTGGATCTTAAGAATATTCCCCAGCCATGGAGAACCCTCTACATTATGATTGTAAAATCCATTTCTGGACGTGATAGTGGTTATGAGCATCCCAAGCTCATGGAACTACAGATCTTTTGGGCTTTGGTCAACATGAAACACATTGAAGTTGAAGCTCTGATATGGGACGACATGATGTCTTTCCTCAAAAAGCTAGGCACCAAGATCCCATATATCAGATATACCAAATTGTTGATTCAAAGAGCTCTAGGGTATAATCCTGATATTCCCTTGAGACTCAATGACCCCAACAATCACTCCATGTTGTTTGAACCTACACTCACAATCAGATTTAAGGAATCAACAACAAAGAAACAAGGTGCAGTGTTGCCAGATAACCTTCTAACTGATGCAGTCAAACAACTTCATTCATACAAAAGGTATCTGGTAGCTGTTGATGAAGGCAAAGTAGGTTTTCTTGATGAAAAGTCCTCTGGTACACCTACTAGGAAAACCAGGAGAGGCAGTGCAGGGAGTGTTACAAGCACTGAGAGTCAGAGAAAGTTTCCTAAGAGGTCACATACTCTCAAAAAGGAAAGTTCCCTCTAAGGAAGCCATTCCTATTCCTAAGCCAGAACCGCAACAAAAGCTAATGGATGAAAGCTTTGAGGAAACTGAATCAGACGAAGAGGTCACCTACTCTGAAACTGCAATCGATGACACTCAAACAGTAGCTAAACCTCCCAGTCCAAAAGCTGATAAAGGTAAAGGGAAAACTCCTGTGCTTGAACATGATAAGGAAAGCTCTGAAGAAGAACCATTTGATGAGGAAAGAGACTATCAAAAGAAGTTGAAGAACCTCAGACTCAAATATCTTGCCGATGAATTCGTACTGGATCAAACTCATGGCCCCGGAGGGACAAGTGGTGGAACTCAAGCCACACCAGTTTCCAATGCAGTTAATCAACCCGATAAGGGAACTGGTACCACCATCACCCACGAACAACAGCAAAGGCAACTTGAGGATTCCATCAACTATGACATAGAGGAACCAGACATGGAAAAGACTGAGAAAACTCCTGGTAAAGATACTAAGGCTGATGAAATGTGTTGGGAATTATGTGAAAGTCTGGATTCTGCTGAACTTAATGCCGAAGTGTTTATGCTGAAGTGAAGTGGATTCTGCCGAAGACTTATTCTGCTGAAGAATAATAGTGAGTAGTTTGATTCTGCGGAAGTGTTTATTCCGTATTTAGTTTATTTAGTGTGGATATACATGAGCTTTATTAGGAAGTGATTGTGTATATCTTATTTAGTTTTATGATTATACGTTTCTTGGAAAACGGTTTAGCGATATTGTTTAGGGTTCCTTATCTATAAAAGGAACACATTAGAAAGGTTTATGTACCGATTGGAAAAACTCAGTTTTAGTTAATATAAAGATCCATAGAGGATCAAGAAGTTCTTAGTTATTTACTTGTGTTTATATTCCGCTGATAAACATTAGTAGTAGAGATTGTCTTTTATGGTGCTTGTGATTACATAGGCATACATAACGATCCACGAGCTCAAGATCTATCAAGGTCTTTGTCTGTTTCAACAAGTGGTATCAGAGCCTCGTGAGAGTCTCTACGATACTAAGGACAAGCTTTTTCTAAACACCCATACAACCATAACAAAACATCATGCCTGGTTCAGAAGCTGATACTGAACTCACCAACAACCAAAACTCCACCCATCTGCAGCAACTAAGTCTGTCTAATAGCAATGCTAAGTTTCCTTACCTTAAGAGGGAGGAATATGATCTTTGGGCTATGAAGATGCAAAACTGGATCTCCAACATCGATTGGAATCTATGGCAGGTAATTTTGAAGGGGAACAGCTTAAAGAGAACTACCACGGATGCTGCAGGGAACATGATTAATGTTCCTCCCAAAACTGCTGAAGAGTTACTGGCAGTTTAGAGAGAAACAAAGGTCAGAACTATTCTTCTGCAAGCTATTCCTGAGGATCACTTGAGTGATTTTCACTTCATGCATGACGCCAAGGATATATGGTTAGCTATTAAGGCGAAGTTCGGAGGGAATGAGGAGTCGAGAAGGCTGAAGAAGTCCATGCTTAGACAACAGTTTCAGGACTTTCAGATCTCTGAAGAGGAAGGAATTCACAAGGGCTATGATAAGTTTCATAAGATCTTAAGTCAGTTAAATCAGCTACAGGCTAAGCCGGATAATGATGACTGTAACTCTAAGTTTCTGAGGTCCTTACCTCCATCCTGGCTACATGTGAGCATAGCTTTAAAAGCTAAAGGTGGTTTGGACATGATGACCTTTGATGAGCTGTATAACAAACTTAAAGCTCTTGAACATGATGTTAGAAGCCCTTTTCGATCATCTTCTACTGCTAGTCATACTGCATTTGTTGGAGCCTCTACTCCAAAGTCAAGCTATTTTCCAAGCTCATATCCATCATTATCTAATGCTGCTCCTTCATCAAGCTCTCTTCCTAGATCCAGTGGAATTATGGAAGATGTTCTTGGATCTTTCTTTGCTGATTATGATCCTCAGCAGGATCTGGCTTATGAGGATTTTGATCAAGTGGACACACTTGAATTTGAAGAGATGAAGCTGAAGTGGCAGTTGGCTATGCTTTCCATGGACATCAAAAGTTTTGAGCGAAAAGCTGGAAGAAGGTTTGGATTCAAAGGGCGTGATCCAGCAAGGTTTGACAAGAGGAAGGTTAAATGCTTCACATGCCAACAGATGGGTCACTTTTCCAGAGAATGCAAGGACAGGAAAGCTGGTGATGAGACAAGATACACCTCTTATCAGCAGTATCAGAATGAGGCAGGAACATCAAAGGGATCAACTGCTTTGGTCACTCTGGATAGCAATGTGGACTGGAAGCAACATGAGGAGTCTGATAATGATGGTCCTGATAATGTTGGGTTGATTGCAGGCTGTACTTCAGAGGATAGGCATGATCAGATTGCCTTGATGGGCATCTCTCAGGTACAAAACTGTTTGTTTGGTTGTAGTGAGCGTTATAATGAACTGAAACAAGCTTATGACATTATGGAACCAAAATATAATGAATACTATGTGGAAGTAGAAGCTTATAAACAGGCTTTAAAAACACTAGAAAGACAAAAAGTTTGGTTACAAAAGAATGAAATAGCTTATGGTGAGAAAATTGGTGTTTTAGAAAGAGATCTCGAATGTGCTACAAATGAATTAAAATGGTCTGAGAAGTTAAGAGCAGATGTAGAGTCAGAAAATCTAGAGCTTAAGGAGAAACTTAAGGAGGAAATTGCTAGGAATAATGAGTGGATGATGAATGGTAGTAAGTTGGCTAGTCTCATTTATAGCAGTCAAGCTCCCAATTCTACAGTGGCTTTAGGTTTTAAGAAATATGTAGGCCTAGAAGCTAGGGATGACACACGTAGATCTACACCAGCAGGCCTAGCTAATTTTGTGAAAGAAGGTGACCTACATGCTGTTCGTGGACCAATTAGAGGTGAGCACATGCCCATTGACCTTTCCACTATTAATGACTTTGATGGATCACACCATCTGTATGGCAAAAAGTCAAAAGACTTGCCAGACCCTAATACTTCTACTAATGACTTTGTCTCTTGTGTTAACAGTGACAAGTCCTCCAAGCAAGGGTCTACAGAGTGTGATTCAAATGACAAGTCTGACCTTCCCAAGTCTGACCTTCCCAAGTCTTCACCCCTGCCTGCACCCAAGACTACCAATAAGCATGACAGAGTTGCTGCCAAGGAATGCCCTTCCAAGACAGTTGCCTCTGAAGACTTGCTTTTTAATAATAATACTGTTAAAAACAATTCTTTTCATGGTTTTGGTTTGAATACTTCTGCTTGTAAGAATACTTCTTTTGGTTTGAATAAATCTTCTCTTCAGAAGAAATGTTTTGTGTGTGGAAGTAAATCTCATTTGATTAAGGATTGTGATTATCATGAGCAAAGAATGAGTAGGTGTGGTGATTCTAGGAAATCTAGACCAATGTGGACCAATGTTAATAATATACCACCTTATGTTCCACAAGCTGCTAATTATAATACTTCTTTTCCTTGGAGAAGATCATTTGGAAAACCATATGTTCAACCAACAAGTGAATATTTTCAAAATGGTTTTTGGCCTAGATATGTAAACCCTATGACTGATGGGAGAGGGTACTGGGATACTGCTGTCAAGACCTCAGCAGGTTGTTCTTGGAATAAACAGAGACCTAAGTTTCATTGGAAACCCAAGAACAATAGTGGATCTTATACTTCTACATGGCACAACTCATATGATCCACAAGGCAGGTTCAAGTCAGCAATGACTTGAGCCTCCATAGTGTACTAATTCTCTGTATATTTTTGTTGTTGTTGTAGGATCATCCCCTTAAGCATAAAGATGTTGGAATTGTTGACAGTGGTTGTTCTAGAAGTATGTCAGGAAACAGGGACATGATGCATAACTTTATACCTATTGAAGGTGGAGGCAATGTAACCTTTGGAGGGAGTGATGGACGAATTACTGGAAAAGGGACCATCAGAACACCTCAGCTGGACTTTGAGAATGTTTATTATGTCAAGGAACTTCAACACTTCAATTTGTTTTCAGTTTCACAAATCTGTGACACTAAGAACAAAGTACTCTTTACAGAGGATGAATGTCTTGTGCTGTCTAAAGACTTCAAACTCCCAGAAGATACTTCAATTCTACTGAAGGTTCCTCGAAGTCATAATCTATATACATTCAACTTAACTAATGTTCAACCAGCAGGTGACTTAACATGTTTGGTGGCTAAAGCATCTGTGGATGAGTCCACCAAATGGCACAGACGGATGGCCCATGTCAATTTCAAGACCATCAACCAGCTCTCTAAGCTGGGCCTTGTTCAAGGTCTTCCTGCCAAAGTATTCACCAATGATCATAACTGTGTTGCATGCAACAAAGGGAAGCAGCACAGAGCCTCTTACAAAGGTGTTCCTGTTACAGCAGTAACCATTATTTCTGAACCTCTTCAACTGCTTCATATGGATCTGTTTGGTCCAACTAAAGTGAGAAGCATTGATCATAAATATTTTTGTCTGGTGATCACTGATGGTTTTAGCAAATTTTGTTGGGTATTCTTTCTAAGGACCAAAGATGAAACTTCTGAAATTTTGAAAGACTTCATTACCCTTATTGAGAATCAGTTGAACAAAAAGGTGAAAGGAATTAGGTGTGATAATGGTACAGAGTTCAAAAATGCCATTCTAATAGAACTCTGCAGGTTAAAGGGAATAAAAAGGGACTATAGCACTCCAAGAACCCCTCAACAAAATGGGGTGGCAGAAAGAAAAAATAGAACCTTAATAGAGGCTGCAAGATCAATGCTAGCAGACTCTAAACTTCCTACCATGTTTTGGACTGAGGCTGTTGGTACAGCTTGTTATGTACTCAATAGAGTGTCCATTACTAGACCACATCTTAAAACACCATATGAACTTCTCTTTGGAAAAGTTCCTGTTATTCATTACCTTAAACCGTTTGGCTGTCAGGTGACAATCTTGAATACCAGTGATCCTTTGGGCAAATTTGATGAGAAAGCTGATGATGGCTACATTGTGGGATATTCTGCTCATAGTAAGGCATACAGAGTTTACAATGTATCTGCAAAGAAGATTGAGGAGACATTGAATCTGAGGTATCTTGAAGACAAGCCTAATGTTCAAGGCCAGGGTCATGTTTGGTCATTTGATCTTGACTACTTGACTGATTACTTGGGTTATGCTAGACATAAGGCTGATCAAAATGCAGATTTTGAAGCATCTCCAACTCCTAATACAGACACTTTGGATGCTCATTCTGACAGTGGGTCTGATGATGAACAACCCATTGTAGTGCCTTCCTTCTCTCCTAACAATTTTGTAGGTGACACTTCTAATTATACTGATGTGGGTGAAGATGAATTCTATTATGCTGAAGACCTTGCCAGACTGAAGAAACAAGAGTATGCAGCCAATTTAGATGCTGAGAGGAATGTTGAAAATAGTACAAATGAAGCTCTCGGCAGAAACTTCAATTCTGCTGAAGATAGTTCTGTTTCTCCTCACCTCTCCAATTCGGCTGAAAGACATGGTGACACCACTCCTAGTTTTACTAAAGTGTCAACAGATCTTGGTGAACCTTATACAAGGTTTCCAAAACCTTCAGATCTTGGTCATCATCAACCTAAAGCAGGCATCTTCAACACACCTTCCTATGATACTGACTTTGAACCTACAGTGACTAATCTTGATTCTTCCATTGATGTCAACACCACCACTACTACAAGGATCAACAATGTGCATCCACAGTCTAATATTATTGGTGATCCTAATGCACCTGTTAGAACAAGAGGTACTATGGCGCGTTCTAAATATGGACAGGTGGCTTTTGTCTCTTATGTCTCAAATCAGCAGAGAGACAATCACACAGACTATCAACATTGTCTGTTTGCTTGTTTTCTCTCACAAGTGGAACCAACCAGTGTTACTCAGGCTCTTGAAGACTCAAGTTGGCTTGAAGCAATGCAGGATGAGATGCAACAATTTCAAAATCAGCAGGTTTGGATATTGGTACCACTACCTGATGGTAAGTATGCTATTGGGACAAAATGGATTCTGAAGAATAAGAGAGATGCTAGAGGTGTTGTCATTAAAAACAAAGCCAGGTTAGTTGCACAGGGTTATAGAAAAGAGGAGGGGATAGATTATGATGAGGTGTTTGCACCAGTGGCAAGAGTTGAGGCTATACGGATTTTCTTAGCTTATGCATCCTATATGGGCTTTATGGTCTATCAAATGGATGTTAAAGGAGCCTTCTTGTATGGTGAAATTGAAGAAGAGGTGTATGTCACTCAACCTAAAGGATTTGAGGATCCAGATCATCCTAATCATGTTTATAAGGTGGTCAAGGCTCTCTATGGACTACATCAGGCACCCAGAGCCTGGTATGCTAGGCTTTCTACATTTCTGCTGAAGCATGGTTACAGAAGAGGTGCAATTGATAAGACTCTTTTCCTGAAGAAGAATTCCACTGACATTATTCTTGTGCAAGTCTATGTGGATGACATTATCTTTGGATCCACAAAGGAAGCTTGGTGCAGGGAGTTTGAGGAGCTTATGAAGGGAGAGTTTCAGATGAGTGCAATGGGAGAGATGACTTTCTTTTCGGGTCTTCAAGTTCAGCAGAAACCTGATGGTATCTTTATCAGTCAGGACAAATATGTGCGGGACATCTTGAAGAAGTTTGGTATGGAGGGAGTAAGGACTGCTACTACACCCTACGAAGCTCCAAAGACAAAGACCAACAATGAAGCTGATCCACCTGTAAATGTTCATCTGTACAGGTCTATGATTGGGTCTTTGATGTATTTAACAGCTTCCAGGCCTGATATTACTTTTGCTGTGAGTGTTTGTTCGCGACATCAAGTTACTCCACTGACTTCCCATCTCAATGCTGTTAAGAAGATCTTTAAGTACCTTAAAGGCCAACCGTTTCTAGGTCTTTGGTACCCAAAAGAGTCTCCTTTTAAGTTGGAAGCTTATAGTGATAGTGACTATGCTGGTGCTAATCTGGATAGGAGGTCCACCACTGGAGGTTGCCAATTCCTTGGAAAGAGATTGATTTCTTGGCAATGCAAGAAACAAACTATTGTGGCTACCTCATCTACTGAAGCAGAGTATGTGGCTGCTGCTAATTGCAGTGGACAGGTTCTTTGGATTCAAAATCAGTTGTTGGATTATGGGTATAATTTCATGAACACAACAATTTTTATTGATAATCAAAGTACCATATGCATTGTTAAAAATCCAGTTTTTCACAGTCGAACAAAACATATTGAAATCAGGCACCACTTTATAAGAGATGCATATGATAAAAATTTGATAAATGTGGTCAAAATTCATACTGATGATAATGTGGCAGATCTGTTAACAAAGGCTTTTGAAGGACCAAGGTTTCAACACCTTGTGGTCCATATTGGCATGCTTAATCCTTAACTGCAAAGTTTAAGGGGAGGCATAGGCCTCAGGGGAGGCATATGCCTCAGGGGAGGATTTGTGTATAACTTTGCATTTTGCTATGTAATTTTGTATATTTGATAGATTTTAACTAACTCTAACCTGCTAATGTAATTTTAGTGTGTTTCTTTGTTGGTTTGTGTATGTTTCTGTGTTTGTTTTGCAGAATGGTTGTCTCTGATCAGTTGAGATATGGTCAAGAAAGCTTAAGCTGGTTTCCACTGAATTCATTGTGCTGAAGTGTGTTATTTGTTTCCTCTGAAGTTGAAGTACTGAAGTTATATGATTCAATCAAAAGAAGTACAGAAGCAAATAGATCATTCATTCATTCAAGAAACAGTTTACAGCTTACAGATTACAGAGTACTAGCAACATCAAAAGCATCTACATGATCTAATAGTCCTAATCTATTACATATCATCTGTTCCAACATCTAAAGATGAGCACGATGAGTATGGCTGCTCACATCTTTCACACTAATAGCTGTTGGATATGCACGATCGCTCACATCTTTTGGCACTAAATGCTGGCTATGCCTTTGTGAAAGCATAACCAACTCTAACAGATGCTAAGGATCAAAATGGAGAGGATGGATTGATGAAAACGAAGAAGCTGAAGCTGATTGTGGCAGAGAGATGAGACTGAAAGATTTTCATTTATGCATCATCTACTCCTTCAATCATACATCAACTTACATCATTTTCCTTTTTCCGTTCCTCGATACGATATGTGATGATGCACCAAAACATGATGCAGAGAGACCAAGCACCACCTTTCTTCCCATAGGGAGTGGTGGATTTTTGGCTCGTGGCCTTCGTTGAGGCCTAGGTGCTGAGGGTTGGGAGTAAGATGTTCCCTCATTATAGGATTCATCAAAATCTTCAGCAGATACACTTGGTTTCTCAACACTTTCATCTTCTGATGAGGAGAGAAAGGGTGACTTCTTTGGTAGTGGATATGGCTTTGGAAAATAGTGAAACCATGAATTGGTATCTTCACTAGATGATGAGGATGATGATGAGGATGTTGTTGTGAGATCTATGATCTCAGGTTTGGTACTCATGGTTATTATGGTTAAGTTTGAAGGATTGAAGGAATTAGGGCTTGAAATATTATTTGGGGATTTTTGATGAAAAAGTCTATGTGCATTGGGATTGTTTTATAGCCGGATTCAAGTGGTAAGAGAATTAATGAGTGTGGGTGAAACAGTTAAAAGATATTTACTGAAGCTTCAAGAGTAAGTCTTCTGTTTCTGCTGATTATTCTACTTCAGCAGAATGGTTCTCATTTATACCGAAGTTATAAGTAAATCCTAGTAAAAGTAGAAGTCCACGTCATCCTTGGTCAACCTTTGACCAAATTTGGGAAATTTTCTATTTATTCTCTACGGCATAGTTTCGCTCCATAATAAGTAATTCGATTATTACTCTCATTAACAACACTTCCTTTGTGCAAAATCCTAACCCTAATCTTCAAAAACTCTCATGGCGCTTCAATTTAAACATGATCATAATAAGGTTGCTTTTCTTGGATCTGCTCGAGGAGATGAAATTTACAGGCCGATGATTTCTTTCTTACAAAGATCAAAGATTGTATATGCATTGACACATTCTCCAGATGCTATATATGAAACTTTGATTACTCAATTTTGGGCGTCGGCAGAAAAGAGAGGAGATACTGAGATAGTTGAAAGTGTTGATGGACATGTGTATGTGGTGACAGAGGATCTGATTAGAAGACAACTTCGCTTGGATGATGAGAATGGTGTTTATCATTCTGATTCTACGATGGTACTTGAAGGACTTAGAGCAATTGGATATCAAAGTTCGAGGACAGATATGTGGCTGAAAAACAAGCTTTGTCCTATGTGGAGGTTCTTGGTTCATACGTTGCTACAGTGTTTAAGCAATAAGTCTGGAGGATGGGATCAGTTTTCAACACAAATGGGATGTGGTATTGTTTGCTTATCTCAGGGTTTGACTTATAATTTCTCTAAGTATATCTTTGATAATATGGTAGAAAACATAACTAGGAAAAAGGGTAAGTTTTTGATGTACCCTAGGTTCTTACAGATGATATTGAATGTTTCTACACAAACCCAGGCTTTTCATCCCATAAGTGTTTTGACCCCTAAGTTATTTGCTACAATGAGGACTAAATTTGAAGGGACACATTTTCCTTTGTTAGCTGCAATGCTACCTCAGGAGAATGAGGCTGAGATTGAGCTTAATGTTGTTGTACCTTCTTCCATTCCTACTGATGGAAATCTTTCAGTAGATGGTGATGAGGGTCCTTCTGTTGTTGCTGAAGCATCTATACCTTCACCAAGACCATGTTCTAGTCCAGCATTTATCCAAGTTCCTATTGAAGAAGTTCAGGATCAAATTGATGAAGTTCAGGTTAATACAGATAGATTGCCTACATCAAGTCCTGTGAGGACTCTATTTGGTGAAGGATGTTCTAATGTTGATCAGATTAATGTTGCTCCTGAACAGTCTACTGAATTTCTAGTTTCGACTGCTCAATTATCTGATGCTGATGAGGATCCTCTTACACTTACTTCCTTATATGCTTTGATGAACAAACTTACAGCTGAAGTGACTGGTTTAAAGACAGAACTTGCAGAAACTAAGTCTATTCTTGGTAACAAGATTGTTGAATTGGAGAATAAAGTTAAGCACTTGGAGGATTTACTAAGTCAGAAGGGTAAAAAGAAAATTGTGATTTCTTCTGAGGAGGAGGCTGAAGAGAATCTGAATGAATCTCTTGATATATTGGCTGATGTGGCACTTACATCTGATGTTTCTTCTTCTATTGCTAAATCTTCACGAAGAAAGGAGTCTAACAAGGAGCCTATTCTATATACTAGCAAAAGACGAAGACAGTCTTTGGATAAGGTATCTGCTGACACATCAAAGGAGCTAAATATGAAGGATGCATCTACTGATGGTTTAGTGAAAGAGGTTACTACTGATGGTCAAACTTCATCTATACCAGAACATTCAAATGTTTCACCTTCAGTAGATGATGAAGAGGTTTTTCTTGCTGGTAGAATGTATAAATTGAATGCTTCTCCTGAAGTTTTCTCTACACCTGTTGAGGAATTGTCTCAACCTATTTCATCTGATGTGGGTTTGATTGTTTATTCTGAAGTTCAAATTGGTTCTGCTGAAATTGGTTCTGCTGAGACATCTTCTGAGAAAGTACAGGATCCTGTGATTGATGATTTGCTGGAGTCAGGTAAAGTGACTAAAGAACAATATCAAGCTCAGGCTGGATTGTTTGCTGATTATGAGAATATCCAGAAGAGTCGTGTTGTGGCTAAATTTCTTCAAGATCAGTATGCTTCTGATTTGTCTCCTGAAAGAAAGTTAGAGCTTGATGCATTCTTTCCTACGATTACTGATGATCAATGGGATGGTTATATTTCTCAAGGTGCCTCTGATCCTGATCTAGCAAAACTTATCTTAGGAGAATCTTTTAATGATGATGATTTTGTGGATAAAATGGTGGCACTTGGTAATCAAAGGAAGAAAGAATCTGCTGCACAGAGAAGAGCTCTTATTGATCAGAGAAATAAAGCGAAACGAGATAAACCTATGACTGTTGCTCAGAAGAGGAATCATATGAGGAGAGTTGTGAAGAATGCTGCTATGTATAATTCTGGTATGACAATGAAGCAAATCATGACTTTATCTGATGATGCTTTGATTAAACAGTATCATATGGTTATGAAATTCTCTTCTTCTGGTTCTACTTCTTCTTCTAAATTGGCAAATAGTGCTTCAATGTCTGATGTTCCTACAGCCAAGAGACAGAGAACAGTTGAAATTGTGGATAGTTTTGATGATGTTTTGCCTTCGGTGGTAACTCCAGTTGTTTCTTCTGATACATCTTCTGATGCTATTACTTCTTCTGCTATGGATGTTTCTGCTGAATCTTATTTGGTTTCTTCTGAAATGTTGTCAAGTGTGGAGTTAAGTGATTCTTTGATTCAGGAAACTGATCTACAACTTGATACTGATAACATTGCTGATGTGGGAAAGCAGAGTTTGGTTACAAGAAGTTCGGATAGATTGGCTAAGAAACATAGTTCAGGGGATACTACTTTAGATCTCCAGGCTGATGAGTCTACCTTTATTAACACTGGAACTGTTGATGATTTTCCTGAAGGAACTCATGTGGTCTTGGTTGATTGGAAAGCTGGAAAGCTTAACACTGTTTATAGGCTGGATAATACTGAAATTGAGTTTAACTTCTTGAAGGATATTCTTCATTTAGTAAATAGACATGATTTGAAAATGCTGTATGATCATGTTATTCAGTATTATAAGTCTCATCCAGCAACTGGTTCTGGTTTATATCTGTTGGGAGATCTTTAGGTTATGTTTGATTCTAATTCTTCAAATGGTAAAGGATATTCTATTTGGAAGAATTCTCATAAATGGGAGATTGAGAGTTGGAGATTTTATCCTCTACCTTGTGTTCATGTAGTTCAGACTACATGTGGGATGATTTTGTGTATGCTATCAGATAGACTTTATCCTTTATCTGATACTTTTATGGAAAGATTGCTGAGACACAAGTTGCAGGTGCCTCCTAATCCGGTTGGCAATGATGACCTTCATGCTACTCAATGTGTTGGTTTGATTAAGAATCAACTTCTATCACGTAAAGGTTCATCTTGACTGTAATATTTTGTAATATTTGTTTTCTTTCTTTATTTTCTTAGTTAAAAAAAAAAAAAAAAAAAAATTAAAAAATTATTTTGGTTTTCTCTAACTTTTATTGCAGGTTTGTTGTATATTTTTTGGTTATTGACTCACCTGATATATTTTGTGTATGTCAAAGAGTTAGCTAGTCCAAAGGGTACAGCTTTGGTAAAGACACATCAAATCTGTTGATAGCTGTAATGATTTGCTAAAAATCATAAGGTATGCAATCACCTATGCTTTATTGCTGAGTGTTGTATGGTTTTCAATTCACCATGGTTTATTCCTATTTGGAATCCAAGAATTGGCTAGCCCACTTGTATATGGCTTGTGGTAAAGGCAGTGGCATTCCATATTTGGTTCTTAATTCACCAATTCTAAGAATTGACTAGTCCTGAGCAAACGGCTACAGGTAAAGACATTTCAAATCCGTTTATATGGTTGCTGGTTTACCATAAATCAGATGGTTATCAGTGTACCATAGTTTACGAACTGAAACATTTGGCTACTCCAGTAGTGATGGCTATTGGTAAAGAGACATCAAATCCATTTATTTTCAATGATTCACCTCTCACAGGAGTAAACACACCTGGATGTGATGAGAATAGTATGAAACTAATCTGTATTGATGTACCTTTTGTCATTTGTTGCTGCAAAGATATGGAGTTTCAGAGTTTCTTCATCATAGAGATGTTCTTTGGATTCTTTGCTGTTGCTGTTGTTCGTGTACAATCCTCTGGTGCTGTAAGATCTATCAAGAAACTGGAACTTAACAAGTCAAATTCCAGTTTAGGGGAGGATTGTTGGGAATTATGTGAAAGTCTGGATTCTGCTGAACTTAATGCCGAAGTGTTTATGCTGAAGTGAAGTGGATTCTGCCGAAGACTTATTCTGCTGAAGAATAATAGTGAGTAGTTTGATTCTGCGGAAGTGTTTATTCCGTATTTAGTTTATTTAGTGTGGATATACATGAGCTTTATTAGGAAGTGATTGTGTATATCTTATTTAGTTTTATGATTATACGTTTCTTGGAAAACGGTTTAGCGATATTGTTTAGGGTTCCTTATCTATAAAAGGAACACATTAGAAAGGTTTATGTACCGATTGGAAAAACTCAGTTTTAGTTAATATAAAGATCCATAGAGGATCAAGAAGTTCTTAGTTATTTACTTGTGTTTATATTCCGCTGATAAACATTAGTAGTAGAGATTGTCTTTTATGGTGCTTGTGATTACATAGGCATACATAACGATCCACGAGCTCAAGATCTATCAAGGTCTTTGTCTGTTTCAACAAAATGGCTAAGTCTAGAAATGCTGAAGATCTTGATTATGATGATTTTCTTCTAGATAGCCCAGCACGCTCCAAGGAAGAAACATCTGAGCCGCTGAAAGACCCTGATTCTCCTCATGTCTCATCATCATCAGACTTGTCTTCTCACTCTTCACTTCCACCATCCAAAGGCACAACCAGATCCACATCTAAATCTGTGAAGAAACCAACTGACTCTTAGATATCCCGGGCTAAAACCAAGATTGTTAAACCTGTCAAGCAGGTCAGGAAGAAAGATGTGACCAACAAAAAGTTGAATCAACTAGCTGACAGCATCAATCTTCTACATGACGAGATAGACAAGATGTCTAGTGAAAGGGAGTATATCCAAAAGTTTATGCAACGTGACGTCCAATGGGAAATGAACGAAATGATTAGGGGCTATACTCACAAGTTCCTACTCGAAATTGTTCCCGGAGCAACAAAAGAGATGTTCACCAGACAACTCTATCCAAATCTCATGAAATTGGTCAAGAAAACAATGCAATCCACCCCGGTAACAATGACGATCAATCCAATTGAGCATGAAGTTCTCTCTGATGCAGAGTTGATTTCCAAGTTGGTGCTACAATTGTCTCAACGATCTGCAACTTTCACCTTTGACGAAATTAAACTATTTGAAGCAATACTGAAATACCAACTCAAAACAGCATGCATAGTAGAAGCTGAAAAGCCTAAGCATCCAAGAGACGATGATGATAAGGATAAGGATAAGGATAAGGAGCCTAAACGTCTAAAGAAGTCTGGTGAACCCTCCTCTATGCCACCACCACCCGAAAGGACTCCAACTGACACACTATCCCCTCCACATTCTTCTACTGATAAACCTCAGGACTCTGAGTTACCACCCTCCACAGAGAAAACCGGTGATCATTTCAAATACACTGGTGGTGGCGATGAGGAAGTCCTTGAGTGCCAACAACAACCCACCTCTCCCGACACTGCAAAGAAACCAGCATCCTCATCTAGGCAGAAAAAGAAGAAGAAGACAGCTAAGGCTGATGTCATCTCATGGCTAGACGATGATGACACCGAATATGACTGGTTTTCTACACTTTTTGATGCTACTCCCTCCCTACCTGAAGGTCAAGATATGGTAGAAGGTCGAACATTGGAGCATGCTAAGTTACTTCAAGAAACGTTTCGGGTGAAGAAGATGACCAAGTCAGAGTTAAAACGCATCAAGAATGAAGCTTTTCAACTGCTCAAAGACAGCTCGGAAAGTGCTATTGAAGTTGAATATCATCTTGAAAACATAGCACGCGCCATGTCTAACAACATTGATTGGCTCAACCTTGAAGCGAACATTGACTTCACCAGAAAAGACAAGGCTCCATACTACACAGACTGGACCAGACCTCTACCTACCATTGGCTAACCAGATCAACCTAAGATTCCATTTCGCTACTTCTTCAACAAAGACCTGGAATTTCTTCTACATGGTAGCGATCTGTCAAAGAAATACGCTACATCACTGACACTTCCGTTCCCGGCAGCCATATATTCCAACTGCATAGCCATCGAAGAAAAGGCTTCTCACATGTTTGCTAACAGCGTGGAGAAGTATGACATTGATGTGATGTATGGGATTCACCATTGGCCTGAACGCCGAAGAATCTACTACAAAAGCTGCCAGGTTCAAAAGTCTACACATGAAGTGTTCAGTGATAAAGGGATCGTTGCTGTTAAGCATGTAGCTCTCTCGTCTAAATGGGACTACACTTTCCTCAAGAAAATTGTGGTCAAAAGATAAGACGAATAGGACTATGCTTTCTGTGAAGCGGACTTTCATAATCTATTTCTCAATGACATTGAAGATCTGTACCTTGCCAAAGTACAGGGAAGAATGAGACAATTCTCGACAGAAATCCAACGTGAATACATCAAGTCCTTGCTAATCTTCATCAGAAGCATAGTGATCCAGGAACGTGTAGAAGACTTGCAACTTGCCGTTGAATCGTATCAGATACGTGTCAACCTTACCAAACCTCAGCTTGACTTCCCCGACATCAATCATCTTCCTCAATACACTCTCATCAGCAAACCGTTTGGAGTAGTTTACCGTAGTGAACTACATCGCAACTGCTTGATGGTGTGTAGAGATCTTCATAATTTTGTAGATCACACACTGAAGAAAGTCAGGGATGGATTAGCTTATCAGTTAAAGGCGATACAACAAGGCATTGGGTCACAAAAGAGATGGAATTCTCAGGAGAGACGGGATGTGAAGAGAATCATCACGCGGATTGATGAAATGTTGTTTAGAAGGGACCAGTTTAGAACTTTGGAGAGCTTCGTAGGTGGTCGTCCCAGGATTACTCTCACAGGCTATCAACGCCCAGTTCGCATTCCTGGAGATATTGCTGGACTACCTGAATCCCCTAGCTGTTTCATTTTCAATATTGATTTGGATGTGTGATTTTTTAATGACAAACGGCTTGTGCACACATAACAGTGTACAACCCGTACTTGTAATGAAAGGACCTTGTGGTATGTTGGAATCACTCCTAAACCATAATCAAGTGTTTGTAATTAATATGTAATAGTTAGCTTTATTATGGCCTTTATGTTTGTTATTAGCCTTAAGCTTATGTAGAAGGCCCATGAGCTTAGGCCCAAGCCCATTTAAGAAAGGATGGAAACTAGGAGTGTTGCCCTAGCTTTCCTCCTATAAATACTTTATGTAAACCTTCACTTGAGGGTTGGTTGTTCAAGTTTTTCCTTTTTCACTCACTCTACGCATAACCGTATTATTATTGTTTGTGTGTGTGTTAGATCTTGTTCAATCGCCTCTCTATCTCTCTTATAAGCTTGTGTTTGTAAAACTAGTGACCTAACAGTGGTATCAATCGCCTACTAGTTGGGTGAATCGTTTTGTTTTGAAGTAGGTTTTGGTCATACGCGTAAAACAAACGAGTGTTACTTTGGTTTGTTTAAAAACACGTTTTTTACACTTTTTAATCCAAGATTCTTGTACTTTCAATGTTTTGAGGTGTTAAAATAACTGTTTTTGGCAAAAAGTTTCAACCTTTACGCGTGGATATACGTTTTTAAGCTTGGTTTTTAACGAGGGTTTCATTTTACGCCTAACTGTTTTAGAGGCTTTGGTTCATCAAGATTCACACTTTTGTGTATTTTGGTGTTATTGAAGCTATTTTATCACACAAAAACGGGTTTAGAAACACTTTTGGACAGAATCAAAATTTTGAGCATTTCTATGCGTAGTAAAACCCTAAGACTACGCGTAAGTGCTACCTTGGTTTGATCTTCATTTTCGTGGTTTATTCCGTGTTTTCTCACTTGGATAAGTCTGAAAATACGTCGACTTTGGATATCTCTTGCACTGTGATAGTGTAAAAGATCATTTGGCCAAAAACCCTAAAATTACGCATAAGCATAAGCTTACGCGTAGAAATCCTACGCCTAAGATATTTCCTACGCCTAAGCCTAGTCTTACGCATAAGAAAATCCTACGCCTAACTTTCTACGCCTAACTTTTGTCTACGCCTAACTTTAGTGCTTTTCCCTACTTACGCGTAAGCTAAATCCTACGCGTAACTCCTTATTGTTACGCGTAACTTTGGTGTTTTTACGCATAAGTGCTATTTGGTTCTTGTCCTTTCTACGCCTAAGGACACTTCATCTACAAAGGTTCATTCGACTACAAATATCCATTTTTACCAACACAAGTTTTCAACATGTCCCAACCACCATACTCTAACTATTTCCCTTACACTTATCCTCAACGACAACAACAACTAAGTCCACAACATCAACAATGGAATCAACAACAAGCTATTTATCAACAACAATTTAATCAACAACATACTCCACAACTTGGTGCAATTCCCCCCACCACAAATGGTTCAAACACCGCCAAGTCTTCAAGTTCAACCCTACACAAATGATTTCAATCCGCATCCATCAAGAAACACTATGAAGGAACCCACTTGGTTTGCAAAGATGTGTGAAGCTTTAAGCAGCCAACAATCAATTCATGAAGCTGGATCACTTGATAGACCTCCAATGCTCACTCCAGGAAACTACGATCAATGGGTGATAAGGTTCTTTAGGTTCTGTGATCTGAAGAAGCCACATGGAAAGTTCTTAAAGAAGGTTATCTTGGAAGGTCCATTTGAGATGCCTACTGTCATTGTACCCGGAGATCCTACTACTATTCCACCAAGAGATGAACAAACCAACATTGCTACTGTTACAGACTTGAATCCTCAAGAACTTCTCCACTATGAAGCAGATGAACTTGCAATGGAATATATCCTCTTAGGATTACCAAACCCAATTCTTCGTAGTGTTGATGCTCAAAAGACTGCACAGAAAATGTGGGATCATATTCGTCTTCTTATGGAAGGATCGGTACTCAATCAGGAGGATTTGGAATCCAAAATTTACTTGGCTTATGAACACTTCATGATTGAACCTGGAGAGACACTAGAATCCTATCATCATCGTTTTTCAGACATCATCAATGATTTGGATAAACACAACATCATCATGCCAAGAATTGCAGTGAATACTAAGTTCCTGAGTAGTCTTGGTCCTGAATGGGAGAAGTATGTTATTTTTCTCCGTCAAGCGAAGAATATGCATCATTCTACCTACGGATTGTTGTACGATTACTTGAAGCCTCATGAAAAGGAAGTTGATCGGGAAAGGATTATCCGTGCTCAAATTGCTCCACCTTCACATCCGGACAATCAACAACTTGCCTTATATGCTCAACAAAGTTATCCTCCTCAACAAGCAACTCAACCTACTGCCTCAGTCACACCAAACGATCAATCACAACAACCTCAACAAAATCAATTGGTTCCTTACAACAACAACAATGATCAAGCACTTCATAGTCAAACAAATGAGGAATCCGATCCGTTCAAAGCATTGCAACAAGGATTTGTTATGATTGCTAATGCTTTTAGCCGTTATACAAACAAATCCAACAATCGTATTCGTTCCTCATCCAATACACGAAATCAGGCTGTTGTGAACAATGGACGAGTTGAAGTTCAGAATCGTGGTTATGGTCGTCAAATGGGAGGTGGTCAAGGGTTTAATGCTATGGGTAGGATTAACAACAGAGCTCAAGTGGTAGATCAGGGAAATGCTCAGAATGGGTTAAATGGTCTTCGATGCTACAACTGCAATGAGAAGGGACACCTGGATAATGCATGCCCAAAGCCAAGGACTAGGGGCAGTGCTTATTTCAAAGAGGATCTACTTTTGGCTCTTAAGGATGAAGCTGGTGGATCTCTTACAAACAAAGAACAGAGCTTTATGGCAGATGCAGACTCAGATGATGATATGGAGGACTTGCAGGCCAATGCAGCTGTTATGTTGATGGCTAATATGCAAGAGTTACACATGAGTGAAACAGGCCCAGTGTATGACACTGATGGCTTGTCTCAGGTACCCGAACAAACCATCATCATATCTGAACTTATATCTCCGCCAATATCTGAATCCGGCATGGATCAGACTTTTCAAAATGAGTCATCTACATCTCAGTCTGACGATTTTCAAGTTAACCCTGTAGTTACATTTGACGATCAAGATGACCTTATGGTTTCCTTTGATAATCAAATTGACTCCGTGGTTGTACTTGAGGATCTAAAGAATGATCATGCTGTGACTCACGTTGAACAAGATGAACTGTTGCCTCATCCAGATTTTGCTCGGTTAATTCAAGACCATCAAATCAAAATGGAGGAATGTTATGCATTAAATAAGGACTTAAAAAGCAAAAATGCACTGTTAACCAAGGATTTTGAATGCTTACAAATGCAACTCAACTTTTTCAAAACTCAAGAAAACCATGAAAAAGGTTTTGAAGCCGCTTTTGCTAAATCTCATCAAAACGAAAAATATTTAGAGAGACAGATGCGTGATCTAGCCACTTCGAAGAATGCTTTGTTGTCTGAAATAGAACAACTGAAACATGAACATAAAAGGCAAATTAACGCTCTCACCTTGGAAAATCAACAATCTAAGGCTGAGTTGTTAAATTGTCAAAAACAGTTCTCAGCATACAAAAAGCATTCAACAAATCGGGTAGATGACCTTCTTGCAGAAATTATTGGCTTGCAAAACAAAATTAAAGAGTTTAAAACTGTTGTTTACAAACATGGTGAATCAGTAACAGCTATTGAAAAGTTTACTTTAAAACCCAATCCGAAAGGATATGGACCAAATTTGGCTGATTACAAACCAAAGCTTTCACTAAAAACATTCAAACCAAATCCTGAAGTTTCCAGTGCAGAATATAAAATTAATGATACTGTTATGAGTGTTGTTGAATATCATCGTCAAGAGGAAATAGATGCAGAAGACTAGAGTCGATCAAAATTAAAAACAGTTGTTTACAACAAACACGTCTCGTTGCTAAGGGTTATCGTCAAGAAGAGGGAATAGACTTTGAAGAATCTTTTGCTCTGGTTGCTCGTCTTGAGGCTGTTCAGATATTTCTTGCGTTCGCGGCTCATAAGAATATGACGGTCTTTCAAATGGATGTCAAAACTGCGTTTCTCAACGGACAACTGAAAGAAACGGTTTATGTCAGCCAACCCGACGGATTCGTTAATCTAGAGTGCCCGAACCATGTCTACAAACTGAACAAAGCTCTTTATGGTCTCAAACAAGCCCCTCGGGCATGGTACGATAAGCTATCATCTTTCCTCATTGCTAATAATTTCACCAAAGGCTCGGTTGACCTAACTCTTTTTATACAATATCACGGGGCACATATCTTAATTGTTCAAATTTACGTGGATGACATCATTTTTGGGTCGACACATAAAAAGTTTTCAACCGCTTTTGCAAAACAAATGAAGAAAATTTTTGAAATGTCCATGATGGGTGAACTTACGTTCTTTCTAGGACTGCAAGTTCATCAATCACCCCGTGGTATTTTCTTGAGTCAGTCCAAATATGCCCTTGAACTGTTAAACAAATTTGGAATGACAACCTGTGACACTTATGCCACACCAATGGCTCATACCAAGAAGCTAGATGCTGATTTACATGGAAAATTAGTTGACCCTACCAAATACCGAAGTATTATTGGGTCTCTCATGTATCTAACAGCTAGCAGACCTGATATTGTCTTTGCCGTTTATCTATGCTCCCGTTTTCAGTCGCGACCAACTGAAACCCACCTCTCTGAGGCTAAAAGAATCCTCCGATACATCAAGGGAACCATTAACTTGGGGATCTGGTATCCGAAGGATTCTGGTTTTGAACTAATCACTTTTTCAGACGCTGATCACGCAGGATGCTTAGACTCAAGGAAAAGTACTTCAGGAGCTCTACAATTTCTTGGTGATAAAATGGTGTCTTGGCAATCTAAGAAGCAGGATTGTACATCGCTGTCATCAACTGAAGCATAATATGTAGCCATGTCCGCGTGTTGTGCTCAAATCATCTGGATGAGAACACAACTCAAAGACTATGGTTACGTATTTGACATAATCCCGATGTACTGCGACAATCGGAGTGCCATTGCGATCTCGTACAACTCAGTTCAGCACTCGAAATCAAAGCACATCGATCTTCGCTATCATTTCATCAAAGACCACGTGGAACAGGGTACCGTTGAATTATACTTTATGGGTACAGAATACCAATTGACAGATCTTCTCACCAAAGCCTTGCCTCCCGCTATTTTTAATGAGTTGGTCCACCGGATTGGTATGAGGTGTTTGACTCAAGAGGAATTGGATGACCTCTTAAAACAGTCTTAAAAACCTGTCAAACACCAAAACTATCTTTTGTAAATAAATTTTTCAAAAACAAAATACAAAAATATAAAACCTGATAAAATCATAAATATTCTTCTAATCTATTTTTCTTTCAACATGGCAAGTACATTTCTTCCGTCAACACCTTAATCTTTCAAAATTCGGTATTTTTCCGATCAAGTGTTGAGGGGGAGAAATCAAAACTTTAACTGTTTCAAAACATCTGTGTACTTGCATGTTATCATATCTCGGTTGTTTCTTTTAACAAATGGTGGTAAATTTTCTGGTACTATGACACTCCTCGGACTTAAATTAATAACCTTTCATTATTTTCTAGAGTCGAAGGGGAGTGTCGTCAAAATTTCTTTCCTAAAAACTTTTTTTGGTAACCAAAATGGAAGTTAAATGGCTTTGTTTGAAAAAGGAAAAGGTGGAGGGACTAAAACTGTCAAAATGTTAAAGTTACTTTTAATAAAAACACCTCCCACCTACTTTTTTCTTCACATTTATTACACACAACCAAACACATCTACGCCTAAGATTCACTAGTGTAATCCGCTGATTTGATCATCATTGTGTAAGTGTTTTAACGATCTAAACATGATTTTAAGATAAGGTCTTTAATATTATTCAAATCCAACGGTTAAAATGTATGTTACGCGTGATTATGTGTTCTACGCATATGCGTATGAACACATAATCATTGTGTGTGTTTTTGGTTATATGGATTATGTCAAAATGTTTCTTATACATCAAGGATACCATTTTAACCATCAAAACCCACCCAGAAACACGTACTAAGGATTTTTGAAAATTAGGGTTTATGTGAGGTTTTGGGTATTTTCGAATGTGAAGTGCTTTGGTCAAAAAGATTGTTGGGTTATGTTCTTGTGATGTTGAATTGATGATATCCCTGCTCAATAACCACCCAGAAACTCTAAATTATTAACAATTTGGAATTAGGGTTTAAAGTTCTATAGTTTGGGTACTTTTGATTCATCATGAACTAGATGTTAATACTTGGTCTAAAGACTCTAACAACACTCTTGAACTACCAGAAAAAGTTTTGTGCAAATCCTATGGCTAGAAATGATACGCGTAAATCTTAACCCTTAGGGTTTTGACCTACGCGTATGACTTTCTACGCTTAACTGTTTAACAAGTGTTCTTGCCATGTTTTGTTGATATAATGAATGTTTGTGTTAATTTTGATGATTTGATGAATTTATTTCAGGCTTTGCTACGCTTAAAATATTCAGAATCAAGGTCATTTGCAACTCTACGCATAAGGATTACCCTACGCGTAGTTAAGTTATGCGTAAGAATAATCATACGCATAACTATTACGCGTAAGGTTCTACAATGGTACTACGCATATCCTGTGAAGGATATGCGTAAACAGTGACCTCTACACATAAGGTCTACTCTTACGAGTAAACCTTACGCGTAAGGTTCTTATACGCCTACGCGTAAGCTTTACGCGTAAGGTCCCCTTTTCCTATGCGTAACATTTCTTACGCGTAAGTTAGGATCCTACACGTAAGCTTTCGTCTATGCATATGTCATTACTGTTTATGCTTAAGTTTGCCAAAACTACGCTTAACCCTTGATTGACCTTCATGATGAATTGTTACGTGTACAAACTTGTAAATAAACTAATCATAACGTCACGAATCCAATAATGTCACTAATAAACTTAATCGTTTGATATGTTGTGAACAATAAGTGATAACATAAACTTTAAAACTTAAAGTTAACTAACTCACGACACATTTCACGACGTCATTAGACTATTGAACAAACAAATGACTTAGGACTCGTAACAATCATTATCACTGTACATTCAATAACTAGACAATAAAACCTTCTGTTGACTAACATTATGTCTTTCGATTGTTGGTTCTTTTGGCTAATGTTATTTCAGATCACGACATGGCTGAACAAATGAATGTGGATGCATCAGGAGTTCTTACAATTGCTGATATCTTTCCAAATGGCTATCCGAGAAAGCTTGGAAAGAACAACCTTAGGGTTGACTTTGACACCCTCACGTGCTCAGAATCTTCTTGTCTCATTGCAGTGGATATTCTCAGGAATCATCCCTACCAGAACATGCTCTCACACTCTGCCACAGTTCCAGAGGTCTACATTCAACAATTCTGGGATTCTATGCAGAGGATCACTGGTCAAAATGCTGTGAATGTGACTCTTAATCACAAACAAGTCACTATCACTCCTGATGACTTACGAGCTGTTCTCATCATTCCAGACATCGCTCCAACCGACTTCTTTGCTACCCCTACCGAAGAGACTGTCCTGCAATTCTTGATAGATATTGGTTATGATGAAGCTAA
The DNA here is from genome assembly GCA_019973895.1 of Chrysanthemum seticuspe. Classification (NCBI taxonomy): domain Eukaryota; kingdom Viridiplantae; phylum Streptophyta; class Magnoliopsida; order Asterales; family Asteraceae; genus Chrysanthemum; species Chrysanthemum seticuspe. Next base: position 116,996,993 of record BPTQ01000008.1, read on the forward strand.
AGGAATCATTTCTAAGCACTCTCACGTGGAGCTGAAGAATATTCCTCAACCATGGAGGTCACTCTATATGATCATCACCAAATCAATCTCTGGTCGTGATAGTGGCTATGAGCATCCCAAGCTCATGGAACTGCAAATTTTCTAGTCGTTGATCAACAAGAAGGACATCATAATTGAAGCACTGCTATGGGAAGATATGATGTTGTCATATAAGAAGCTTGGCTCCAAAATTCCCTATGTCAGATACACCAAACTGTTGATACAGAGAGCTCTTGGACTTCATCATGATATCCCAATGAGACTCAATGACCTAGATAATCATGACATCTTGACTGAACCCATACTATCTGTCAGAATCAAAGAATCGTGTACGAAGAAACAGGGTGCGGAGTTGCCCGATCATCTTCTTTCAAAGGAAATCAAAAAGCTGGAAACGTACAAAAGGTATCGGGTAGCTGTAAAAGAAGGAAAAGTTGGCCATCTTGATGAAAAGGCTTCTGGGACACCTACTCGGAGAACCAGAAGAGGCAGTGCTGGAAGTGCATTAATCATTGAGAGTCAAAGGAAGTTCCCCAAGAGGAACCCTCCGTCAAAGAGGATTGCTCCATCTAAGGAAGCTATTCCCATCCCAATCCCCAAAACCGAACCACAAAGAAAGCTTTTGGATGAAAGCTCTGAAGGTACTGAATCAGATGAAGATATTACTTACTCTGAAACTGCAAAGGATGACACTCCATTAGTACCAAAACCTCCAAGTCCTCAAGCTGATAAAGGAAAAGGGAAGACTCATGCATTAGTGCCTTATGATGAAAGCTCTGAAGAAGAAGAAGAGCTACTGGATCAATCATACAGGAAGAAGTTTAAATTCGTCAGACACCTTCAAAAGGCTAAGGAATTTGAACAAGAACAAATAGGTGGCCCCGGAGGATCAAGTGGTGCTGTCCACTCTTCACCAGGTCCTGATGCGGTTAATCGACCCTATAAGGGATCTGGTGCCACCACTCTTGTGCAAAAACAAACGCTTGTGAAGGAGTCTACTGATCTTAACATTGAGGAACCAGAAAAGGATAAAACTGAGAAAGTAAAAACTGATGAAGAAGCTAAGGATCAGACGGAGGCAAAGGTTAAATCTGGACAAGATGACGAAGAGGATTATGATGACTTTCTTCTCAACAGTCCAACTCGTTCCAAGGAAGATACTTATGCACCTCCAAAGGACCCCGAATCTCCTCATGTGTCCTCCTCATCAGACTCATCATCTCACTCCTCACCACCACCATCAAAGAAATCAACAAAATCAACATCCAAATCTGTGAAGAAACCACCTCGATCTTGGATTTTTCAAGCTCATGAACGGATTACCAAAGCTATCAAACAAGTCAGAAAGAAAGACGTGCTCAACAAGAAGCTGAATTTCTTTGCTGATCACATACAACATCTGTATGACGAGAACGAAAAGATGCAAGAGGAAAGGAAGTTTGTTCAGGAATTCATGAAACAACACCGTCAGGAGGAACTGAACGAAATGATCGAAGGCTACACGAAAAAGTACCTTCTGGAGTACGTTCCTAAGGTCACAAAGGAGTTGTTCACAAGATAACTTTATCCAAATCTGATGCAGATCGCCAAGCAAACTATTCGATCAACACCCTTAACCGTCACAAACAATTCGACCGATCCGGTCGTGTTCTCGAATAATGAATTGGTAGCCAAGCTTGTGACACAAATGTCGCCACAATCTGCGATGTTCAACTCTGAAGAAGCAAAATTGTATCAAGCATTGCTTGATTACCAACTTCAAGAAGCTTGTAGATTTGAAGCAGAAAAGCTGAAACGTCCCAGAGACGATGAAGATAAGGATAAGGATAAAGACTCTGCACCTAAACGTCAGAAGCAGTCTGGTGAATCTTCTTCGATGCCACCTCCTCCTCAAAGGACTCCTGTTCAAGAAAGGTCCCCTCCTCGTTCTTCAACTGAAAAACCTCAGGACGATTCCGAGTTACCACCCCTGACTCAGAAAACCGGTGATCACTTTGAGTATACGGGTGGTGACGATGAAGAGGTCCTTGAGCCCCAACAACAACCCACCTCTCCCAAACAAGTACAGAAACCAGAATCATCATCTAGGCCTTCGAAAAAGAAGAAGAAGAAGACGCCTACTACTGACGTCGTATCATGGCTAGATGACGATAAAACCGAAGACTTTGCATGGTTCTCTACACTTGTCAATCAAACTCCCTACCCTGATGAAGGTCAAGATCTGGTCGAAGGTTCTACATTGGAGCATGCAAAAATCTTGCAAGAAAAGTTCCATGTGAAGAAAATGATGAAATCTGAGTTGAGGCGAATCAAGAATGAAGCGTTTCAACTTCTAAAAAACACCTCCGAAAGTGCCATCGAGGTTGAATATCACCTTGAGAACATTGCTAGACCCATGTCTAACAACATGGATTGGCTCAACCCGGAAGCAAACATTGACTTCACAAAAAGGGACAACCCCCCATACTACACTGATTGGACCAAACCTCTACCGACCATTGGCCAACCAAATGAACCACAGATTCCCTTCAGATATTTCTTCAACAAAGACCTGGAATTTCTTCTCCATGGTGGCGATGGTTCAAGGAAATATGCTACATCCTTGACACTTCCATTCCCTGCAGCTATCTACTCAAACTGCATTGCCATTGAAGAACGTGCCAATCACTTGTTCTCCAACACAGTGGAAGCATACGACCGTGATGCATTGTATGGGATTCATCACTGGCCTGAACGCCGACGAATCTACTACAGAAGCTGTCAGGTTCAGAAGTCACAACATGCAGTGTTTAGTACTAAAGACATCGTTTCCATCCAACATGTTGGTCTTTCAACCAAATGGGACTACACCTTTCTCAAGAAGATTGTGGTCAAAAGACAGGATGAAAGGGATTATGCATTCTGTGAAGCTGAGTTTGAGAATTTGTCTCTCAACGATATTGAAGACATGTACCTTGCCAAAGTACAGGGTCGCATGAGACAATTTTCAACCGAAATACAATGAGAATTCATCAAGTCACTGCTCATCTTCATCAGACTCTTAGTCATAAAAGAACGTGTTGAAGATCTCCAGATTGCCGTTGAATCATATCAGAAACGTGTCAACTTCACTCCACCACAGCTTGATCTTCCCGATCTCAACCAGCTATCACAATTAACGCTCATCAGCAAACCGTTTGGTGTCGTTTATCGCAGTGAACTTCATCGCAACTGCTTGATGGCGTGTAATGAGCTTCACAAATTTGGAGATCATACTCTGAAGATGGTTAGGGACGGACTCGCTTATCGATTGAAGGATATACGTGAAAACATTGGGAACCCTAAGCGATGGAATTCTCAGGATCGGAGGAATGTGAGAAGGATCATCACCATGATTGATGAACGGTTGTTCAGAAGGGATCTGTTCAGACGATTGGAGAGCTATGTTGGTGGTCAACCCAGGATTAACATAATCGGCTTTCAACGCCCTGTGCGCACTCCTGGGAACATCACTGCACTTCCTTGTACCCCTTGAATTGTTTCATTCATAAAATTTTGGATGTGTGATTATATATGTCGATGGCTTGTGCACACATAACAGTGTACAACCCGTAATTATCAACAAAGGACCCTGTGGTACGCTTCAGTGCCACAATCCTTATAAAAGGAGCGAAAGCTTCTTACTTTTGAGTAAAACTTATCAAACCTTTCACTTTTCAAGGTTTTGCTCAAAAGGACAAGTACTTCCCCATATGATTTTCAAAACCTCAACCGTTTATATCACTTGTTGAGGGGGAGTATTTGCGTTAAAACCTTGTTCACAAATTGTTCATAGTGGTCATCTTCCCGCAACACTCGAAATGGTCATATTTATTGTCAACATTTCAAAAATAACACTTTATATGCCATTTTTGAGGGGGAGAAAACTGTGTGATAAGAAATATGTTGTGCAAAATGCAAATGAATCTGTGTACTTCAGACTTAACCAACGAATTGACGGTACTAAACCATTAGTAACTCAAAAATACTTGTCCTGGACGGGTAATAATTTCAAGCTAGTTCGCTAGTAATGTAAACGGGTCTCGCAAAAGACTTGTCCAAGTAGAAAGTACCATTCGAAACACTCTTGGTAGACATGAACTCTGATGGGTATGACAACCTTTCGAGGTTTGTCTACACCTTCAAGGTAGTTATTAGAGCTAGTTGTCACCTAAAAGCAGACAATGTAACTCTTTAACTATGCAACGTAACCGTGTCTCGCGGGGGATTGTCTATCTCCAGTGGATCAATTCAAAATGTGCGCGCTCTTTCCTCACTGTGCATTTAAACCATTAAGACTCTTAAGCACATGTGGAGGGGGAGTATTTATGCAAAATCCTATCTCTCACAATGGTTCAAACATGATTTTCATTAACAAACCCTTTGAGAGATTTTTCACAATACAGTGGTTTTAATGGCAACATAGGTTAGTCATGGAGTTATAAGGTGACTAAGGTTAGGAATAACCGTCCTATGATCCGCCAGAGCCGGAGGGATCTACCCAAGGACATCACGAATAGTTATTACTTAGAAGTCCTTAGGTATGATTATAAAAAGGAGAAAATGAGAATCGGAGAAAGAAGGAGTTGAAGAATCAAAAAGAAATGCAAAGAAAAGGGTGAAAAGAAATAGCCCTCCAGATTATTCAACTTAGGGCAGACACCGGGTTCAATTCATATGCTACTGGTTGTCACTTAGTGACACCGGTATTGAAGATTAAAAGTCGTCATGGACCCAGTGACGCATGCACTAAACCTTCTTGGCCACTAAAGTTTCTCTCAACAAAAGCTTGTTTCATTCTCACAGGAAACCCTACGTAAACTATTGGCTTTCTCTTAGAGATCGCTGGTATTGAAGAAGGAGACCCTCTCCCTAGTCTCCGCTCAGGAAAACCAAAACGCACTATTGAGTCTAGAGCCACGAGATTCATCAAAAGATCTCTTAGGTACACTTGACATTTTATCACTTGTTGATCATCAAATAAGATTATCAGTGGTTCATATCGAGTCCTTCACTGATCTTAGCAATCTGTCGAGAACATTTATGAGAGGTTCACATCTGTGATCCTCAGCGATTGAATGGAAACTCCTGCCAGGGTCAGCATCAAACAGCCCTGACAGCAGGTCACTTCGGTAACTCCTCGTGGATTACGCGGAGTGTGTCTCAAACGGTCTACAGTCGTGAGGTGATGCTTCGGTGTACCTCAGCGACTCATCTGAACTGTAGATGTACTTCGGTACATCGCGTTATCTCACTTGTGGGACTCCAGTTCAGGAATGGCCTTTGTAAGAATTAGAGTTGTGTTTTCACACTATGCTGTTAACACTCTCGAAGTTCAAACTTGTAAGTGCCAGAATCCGCTTATCACTAACCGTTTGAAATGTTTTCTTCTTATGGAAGCTCCGGAGCAGGATGATCGTGCTAATTCTTCTCATGCTCACGCCAACATCATCAATAATGGAAGTTCTATCCAAAAGCAACACAACAGTCAGAATGATTCTTCGTTAAACCAAATAATCTACAAAGTTAAAGACTTAAAGAAATTCATCAGTATTGAATTCCAACGTCAAAGAGCGTGTGAGCATGTTGAAGAATGACGTGGAGACACTGGAGCAGCGAAGCAGACCTGAGGCAAATTTGATGCAGAAAACAACATACTATCACTTTCACCACAAAGAACAATAATCAAAGAACAAAGTTAATGATGACGTCAAAGCATAACTGCTCAAGGAAAACTATCTCTCTACACTGGGGAGATTGTTCGAATCGAGGCAATTCTTCTCACAAGAAAGAAGAATGTCAGAAGACGTCAGAGCTACTATTACGTCAACGCCTTCACCGTTCATCACCAACACTTGAGGGGGAGATTGTTGGAATCACTCCTAAACCATAATCAAGTGTTTGTAATTAATATGTAATAGTTAGCTTTATTATGGCCTTTATGTTTGTTATTTGCCTTAAGCTTATGTAGAAGGCCCATGAGCTTAGGCCCAAGCCCATTTAAGAAAGGATGGAAACTAGGAGTGTTGCCCTAGCTTTCCTCCTATAAATACTCTATGTAAACCTTCATTTGAAGGTTGGTTGTTCAAGTTTATCCTCTTTCACTCACTCTACGCATAACAGTATTATTATTGTTTGTGTGTGTGTTAGATCTTGTTCAATCGCCTTTCTATCTCTCTTATAAGCTTGTGTTTGTAAAACTAGTGACCTAACATGGTATGCTTCAGTGCCACAATCCTATAAAAGGAGCGAAAGCTTCTTACTTTTGAGTAAAACTTATCAGAACTTTCATTTTTTCAAAGTTTTGCTCAAAAGGAAAAGTACTTCCCCTTGTGATTTTCAAAACCTCAAAAGTTTAAATCACTTGTTGAGGGGGAGTATTTGCTTACTAAATTTGTTCACAAAATTGTTCTTCGTGATAATCTTCCTACAAAACTCGAAATGGTCATATTCGATATCAAAATTTCGTCAAAAATAACATTTATATGCCATTTTTGAGGGGGAGAAAAATTATGTGATAAGAAATATGTTGTGAATTGCTACTGAATCCTCGTGTGAAAAGACTTCAACCCATGAATTGACGGGATCTGAACAGTCATACATTGAAAAGATTTGGCTTCCAAGACTTATCCAAGTAAATTGTACCTATTCGAGAAGCTCTTGATAGACATGAACTTTGACGGGTTTGACAACCTTTCGAGGTTTGTCCACACCTTCAAGGTAGTTATTAGAGCTAGTTGTCACCTAAAAGCTAACAATGTAACTCTTTAACTATGCAACGTAACCGTGTCTCGCGGGGGATTGTCTATCTTGAGTCGAGCAATTCAAAAAGTGCGCGCTCTTCTCTCACCATGCAAATTTCTGTCAATACACTTATGCATGTGTGGAGGGGGAGTATTTCTGCAAAATAAAACTCTCAAAGTATTTCAAAATATTTCTTATTCATAAACACTTTGAGAAATTTTCAAGAAATCGGTTTTATGGAAATGAAGTTATAAGGTGACTAAGGTTAGGAATAACCGTCCTATGATCCGCCAGAGCCGGAGGGATCTGCCCAAGGACACTACCAATAGTTAGAATTAGAAGTCCTTAGGTGTAATTATAAAAAGGAGAAAATGAGAATCGGAGAAAGAAGGAGTTAAAGAATTAAAAAGAAAAGCAAAGAAAAGGGTGAAAATAAATAGCCCTCCAGATTACTCAACTTAGGGCAGACACCGGGTTCAATTCATATGCTCCTGGTTGTCACTTGATGACACCGGTATTGAAGATCAAAGTCGTCATGGACCCAGTGACGCATGCACTAAACCTTCTTAGCTACTCAAGTTTCTCTCAACAGAAGCTTGTTTCCTTCTCACAGGAAACCCTACGTAAACTATCGGCTTTCTCTTAGATATTGCTGGTATTGAAGAAGGAGACCCTCTCCCTAGTCTCCGTTCAGGAAAACCAAAGTGCACTATTAAGTCTAGAGCCACGAGATTCATCAAAAGATCTCTTAGGTACACTTGACAATTCATCGCTTGTCGTTCAACAATAAGAACACAAGTGATATATTATCGTGTCCTTCATAGATATTAGCAATCTGTCGAGAACATTTATGAGAGGTTCACATATGTGATCCTCGGTGATTGAATGGAAACTCCTGCCAGGGTCAACATCAAACAACCCTGACAGCAGGTCACTTCGGTAACTCCCTGTGGATTACGCTTAGTGTGTCTCAAACGGTCTACAGTCGTGAGGTGATGCTTCGGTGTCCCTCAGCGACTCATCTGAACTGTAGGTGTACTTCGGTACATCGCATTATCTCACTTGTGGCACTCCAGTTCAGGAACAGCCTTTGTGAGAATTAGAATTATGTTTCCACACTATGCTGTTAACACTCTCGAAGTTCAAACTTGTAAGTGCTGGAATCTGCTTATCACTAACCATTCTTATGTTTTCTTCTTATGGAAGCTCTGGAGCGGACTGATCGTGCAGATTCTCCAGATGCTCATACCAACTACAACACTAATCGAAGTTCTCTCAAAAGGCAACACAAAGTCAGAATGATTCTTCGTCAAATCAAAGAATCTACAAAGTTTAAAGACTAAGAGAACTACATCAGTACTGAAATCCAACGTTAAAGAGCGTGTGAGCATGTTGGAGAAAGACGTAGAGACACTGGAGCAATGGAGCTGACCTGATGCAGACAACCACAACATACTATCATTACCATCACAAAAAACAAAGATCAAAGAACAAAGAAAATGATGACATCAAAGCAGAACTTTTCAAAGGAAACAATTTCTCTACACTGGGGAGATTGTTCGAATCAAGGCACTTCTTCTCACAAGAAAGAAGAATGTCAAAAGATGTCAAAGCTACTATTACATCAGCACCTACAACGTTTATATCATCAATCATTAACACTTAGGGGGAGATTATTGGAATCACTCCTAAACTAGATTTCAAGTGATAGTAATTAATATGTAATAGTTAGCTTAATTATGGCTTTTATGTTAGCAATCATGCTAAGGCTTATGTAGAAAGCCCATGAACCTTGACCCAAGCCCATAAAGGAAAGGAAGGAAACTTGCATGTTGCCCTAGTTCCTTCCGATAAATAATGCTAGTAAACCCTCACTTGAGGGTTGGTTGTTCATTTTATCTTTCACTCTACGCATAACTCTTCATCATTTATATTCGTGTGTGTGATAACGTGTTCAACCGATCACTCTTCATCTCTATTTCTTCTATTGATGCTTGTGTTATAAATATGGGAACCTAACAATTCATGCATGAAGAAAAAAGTATATGCTCGTGTATAAATGTAAGTGTATTTACTAGTAAAGAAAACTTATTCGCACGCGATGATAAATGTATATGCTCATATATAAACTTATGTGTATTTACTAGTGAAGAAAGTTTATTCACATGCGAATAATATAATATATAAATGTACGTGTATTTACTAGTGAAGAAAGTTTATTCACACGTGAAGATAAATGTATATGCTCATGTATAAATGTACATGTATTTACTAGTGAACAAAGTTCATTCACATGCGAAGAAAAAAATATATGTTCATATATAAATGTATGTGTTACTAGTGAAGAAAATTTATTCACACGCAAAGAAAAAAGTATATGCTCATGTATAAATGTACGTGTATTTAGTAGTGGAGAATTTTGTATTCACACGTGAAGAAAAAAAATATGCTCATGTATAAACGTATGTGTGTGTTAGGTCACTAGTTTTACAACACAAGCTTATAGAGAAAGAGATGAAGGCGGATGAACAAGTTATCACACACACACACACGATATAGTATAACCGGTTATGAAACAAGAGTGAATGAGAGAATAACTTGAACAACCAACCCTCAAATGAGGGTTTACAAGATTATTTATAGGAGGGAACCTAAGGCAACACTCCTAGTTCCCATCCTTTCTTATGTGGGCTTGGGCCTCAGCTTATGGGCCTTCTACATAAGCTGGACCTTAAACAAACATAAAGGCCATAATAAAGCTACCTATTACATATGAGATATAAATACTTGAAATACTGTTTAGGAGTGATTCCAACAATCTCCCCCTCAAGTATATATGAATGTAAACGGTGAAGGCGTTGATGTAATAGTAGCTGTGACGTCTTCTGACATTCTTCTTTCTTGTGAGAGGAAATGTCTTGATTCGAACAATCTCCCCAGTGTAGAGAGATCGTTATCTTTGAGCAGTTATGCTTCGACGTCATCTTTAACTTTGTTCTTTGATCATTGTTCTTTGTGGTGAAAGTGATAGTATGTTGTTGTCTGCATCAGTCTGACTCAGGTCTGCTTCGCTGCTCCAGTGTCTCCACGTCATTCTTCAACATGCTCACACGCTCTATGACGTTGGAATTCAATACTGATGAAGTTCTGTAAGTCTTTATCATTGTAGATTCTTTGGTTTGACGAAGAATCATTCTGACTGTTGTGTTGCATTCGAATAGAACTTCCATTAGTGTTGATGTTGGCGTGAGCATGAGAAGAGTCAGCACGATCATCCCGCTCCGGAGCTTCCATAAGAAGAAAAACATTGCAAACGGTTAGTAATAAGCGGTTTCCGGCACTTACAAGTTTGAACTTCGAGAGTGTTAATAGCATAGTGTGAAAACACAACTCTAATTCTTACAAAGGCCGTTCCTGAACTGGAGTCCCACAAGTGAGATAACGCGATGTACCGAAATACATCTACAGTTCAGATGAGTCGCTGAGGTACACCGAAGCATCACCTCACGACTGTAGATCGTTTGAGACACACTCCGCGTAATCCACGGGGAGTTACCGAAGTGACCTGCTGTCAGGGCTGTTTGATGTTGACCCTGGCAGGAGTTTCCATTCAATCACTGAGGAGCACAGATGTGAACCTCTCATAAATGTTCTTGACAGATTTCTAAGATCTGTGAAGGACTCGATATGAACCACTGAATCACTGAAGATCTTATTTGTTGATCAACAAGTGATTAAATGTCAAGTGTTCCTAAGAGATCTTTTGATGAATCTCGTGGCTCTAGACTCAATAGTGCGTTTTGGTTTTCCTGAGTGGAGACTAGGGAGAGGGTCTCCTTCTTCAATACCAGCGATCTCTAAGAGAAAGCCAATAGATTATGTAGGGTTCCCTGTGAGAATGAAACAAGCTTCTGGTGAGAGAAACTTGAGTGGCTAAGAAGGTTTAGTGCATGCGTCACTGGGTCCATGACGACTTTTAATCTTCAATACCAGTGTCACTAAGTGACAACCAGTAGCATATGAATTGAACCCGGTGTCTGCCCTAAGATGAATAATCTGGAGGGCTATTTCTTTTCACCCTTTACTTTACATTTCTTTTTGATTCTTCAACTCCTTCTTTCTCCGATTCTCATTTTCTCCTTTTTATAATCATTCCTAAGGACTTCTAACACTAACTAATGGTAGTGTCCTTGGGTAGATCCCTCCGGCTCTGGCGGATCATAGGACGGTTATTCCTAACCTTAGTCACCTTATAACTCCATGACTATCCTATGTTTGCCATTATAACCACTGTAAGTTAAAATATCTCTCAAAGGGTTTGTAAATGAAAAACATGTTTGAACCACAGTGAGAGATAAGTTTTTGCATAAATACTCCCCCTCCACATGTGCTTAATAGTTTTAAAGGTTAAATGCACAGTGAGAAAAGAGCGCGCACTTTTTGAATTGATTCACTGAAGATAGACAATCTCCCGCGAGACACGGTTACGTTGAATAGTTAAAGAGATACATTGTCAGCTTTTAGGTGACAACTAGCTCTAATAACTATCTTGAAGGTGTAGACAAACCTCGAAAGGTTGTCATACCCGTCAGAGTTCATGTCTATCTTGAGTTTCTCGAATGGTACTTTCTACTTGGACAAGTCCTTTGCGAGACACGTTTACATCACTAGCGAACTAGCTTGAAATTATTACCCGTCCAGGACAAGTCTTTTCGAGTTACTAACAGTTTAGTACCGTCAATTCGTAGGTTAAGTCTGAGGTACACAGATTCATTTGCATTTTGTACAACATATTTCTTATCACATAATTTTCTCCCCCTCAAAAATGGCATATAAGATGTTATTTTTGAAACATTTTGAGAATAAATATGACCATTTTGAGTGTTGCGGGAAGAGTGACCACTGTGAACAATTTGTGAACAAGGTTTTCATCAAATACTCCCCCTCAACTAGTGATATAAACGGTTGAGGTTTTGAAATCATATGGGGAAGTACTTGTCTTTTTGAGCAAAACCTTAAAAAATGAAAGGTTTGATAGGTTTTACTCAAAAAATAAGAAGCATTCGCTCCTTTTATAAGGAATGTGGCACTGAGGCGTACCACAGGGTCCTTTCTTGACCATTACGGGTTGTACACTGTTATGTGTGCACAAGCCATTTTCGGGAAAAGATGAAATAAGTATGAAACAAATTAACCTTTCCCCAATTGACGATGTTTCAGAAATACCTCCCCCTCGAACTGACAACTGTCTTTAGCAGATTTGAAACTTTTGATGAAGCCTACATTTCCTCTAACTTTTGACGGTTTCAGTATGCAGCGGAATTTGTAGATGAGCAGTAAACCATACAAAGAAAATCTGACTAATTGCGGAAGATTCGTTCGAGGGAAACATGCCAGAAATCAACAAGATCTTCTCGCGTATGTAGACGCATCACATCAAACAAACCATGAAAGACGAAATGATACGACTTTCCCTTGAATGTTGTGGTATTTCGGAATACACATCACCTGTGAATATGCAATAACTCGATACCAAGACCGTGTGTGAGGCATCATAACATCATATTTGGGTAACTTCACACAAGATTACCCGTGAAAGTTGAGACGATAACACTGAATTAAGACGTTTGAACTACAGATCGTCTCATTTCTTCGCCCTAATTGAAGAAATTCAAGAAGGCATAGGGTTTTCGCAAGGAAGCACGTGGAAAAACGAAGAAGGAAAGGGACGCCTACACTCTCTCCCCCTCGATGTTTTCAATGAATCAGAATCATACACCACGTATGTTGATGATGAATTGAAGACATCGAAACCATGTAAATCCAAGCAACCGAACAAGTGTGAAGTACCATAAATATCTTGAGAGAATCAACTGCTGACGAAAATATCTCAGTTCAATAAGTTGATCATTAGCTGTGACATTGTTGTAGGAAGCAGTTTGATCTTCTGTTATAGAAGATTCGGTTGTTGTTGTAGATTCAGGTGTATCTGAAATTAGAGTATTATCGGTTGTGCAGCGGAAACATTCGATACATCTGAAGCACGACTTTTGGCAGAATCTTTACCCAGAGGAGCAAGAAATGTTTCCAATCCATGACGATTAAGTACAATGGTGGAACAGCTGATGGATCATGATATTTTTGACGGTTAGAAACGGGTCCTATGCTGTTTTGCAGTAGGAGCCATAGCTGTTGTACCTGCATAGAAAAATAGAAGGGGGGGGGGGCAAGGAAGAGAAAGACATGGATCCCCAAGTGTAACTGGGTTCCAGGTGTTAGAGGCATAAAGATGTAGTGTCAATTATCTTCTTGACACCTGAACATGCTATTTTGATGATTTCCTTTCCTGCCTCACGGATAGATGTAGAGGGTATCACACTTGTTTTGGTGCAACTACTTAGTATCTTGCCTGTAGGAATCCACCTAAGACCAGCAGTTTTGAAAACTCTACCCGTTGGTATCCATCTAAGGTTAGATCTAAGGGATGTTGAAACTTCTTTTGGGTAGAATTTGCGTCCTATATTGATCCACCTATTAGGTTTCTGAAATTTTACGTTTAGAGCAACGGGTTTATTTCTAACTGTTTGACTAAACTTAGGTTTTGGTTTGCTACTACAAGCAGTGTTCAGTAATACACTCGAAGGTGATACACTAGGTCGTGAACCTAAGATTCCATCGTTTTGAAGAAGTGCCCTTTTCCTAGCCTTTTCTAGATCACAGTTCTTGTACGTGTCATTTGAATCATATGAATCTTTACTTTTAATGCTCAATTTAGACACAGTGTTCGAACTAATCCTAGATTTTCCAGGAGCAGCCACAAGTTGAGTTTTAACAGAAACATGTATAACAGAATCAGGTTTAACAGAAACATGTTTAACAGAAACAGAAGCATTATTCTTAGGCCAGGAATGTGGAGTGACTGGTTTTATCAAATGATTATTCTCAACAACTTGGGAGGGAAACCGTGGTTTTGACGATTTTGAACGTTCAGATTTAAAAGCAGTTGGATGTATAGCAACTGATTGGTTTCTGATTGGTTTTAGAGACGATTTCCCCAAGGTTGTTGGTTTTGCAAAATTAGTATCCACACTCTTGTCAGTTAATCTTCTCAGTTTGTTTTGTAAAGCAACATGTGCAAGCCCCTTTGCTTGAATTTGAGCCTTTAAATGCTCATTTTCTTTTACTAATGTATCCACACGATTACTTTGTTCATTTGAAGACTGAATACCAATTGGCAGATCTGCTCACCAAAGCCTTGCCTCCCGCTAGGTTTAATGAGTTGGTCCACCGGATTGGTATGAGGTGTTTGACTCAAGAGGAATTGGATGACCTCTTAAAACAGTCTTAAAAACCTGTCAAACACCAAAACAACTTTTGTAAATAAATTTTTCAAAAACAAAATACAAAAATATAAAATCAGATAAAACAACAAAAATATTCTCCCAATCTACATTTCTTTCAACATGGCAAGTACATTTCTTCCATCAACACTTTTATCTTTCAAAATTCAGTATTTTTCCAATCAAGTGTTGAGGGGGAGAAAATATTCCATTAACTGCTTCAAAACATCTGTGTACTTGCATGTTATCACATCTCGGTTGATTCTTTTACAAATGGTGGTACATTTCCTGGTTCATTGACACTCCTCGGACTTTAATTAATAACCTTTCATTATTTTCTCAAGTCGAGGGGGAGTGTCGTCAAGTTTTCTAAAATCTTCATTTGGTAACCAAAATTGGAAGTTAAAAGGCTTTGGATGAAAATGGAAAAGGTGGAGGGACCAAAACTGTCAAAAACTTAAAGTTATTTTAAATAAAACCTCCACCTAACTTAACTCTTCTCATTTATTACTATCAACCAAACATATCCTACGCATAAGAATCAATCTTCAAATCTGTGTTTTGGATCATCATCTTGTAAGTTGTTTCATAATCTTAACATGTTTTCAAACACTTGTTTTGATTTTTACGTGAATCCAACGGTCAAAAAGATGTATAATCTTGGTTTTGTGTTCTACGCATATGCGTATGAACACATAATCAAGATTGTGTGTTTGTGGTTAAAAAGATTGTTTCAAAACGTGTTTTTAGCATCAATGATAATATCTTTATCCTCAAATCTTACCCAGAAACATGAATTGATTGATTTTGAAACTTAGGGTTTATGCGTGGATTTGGGTTATTCCAAATGAGAAGTGTTTTTGGTCTAAATATTGCTGGGATATGTTCATATGATGTTAAATTAATCATATCCTTGCTCTATAACTACCCAGAAACACTGATTAATTCAGATTTTGAAATTAGGGTTTAAGGTTCATAAGTTTGGGTATTTTTGATTCACCATGAGTTAGATGTTAATACTTGGTTTATAAGCTCATACAACTCTCTTGAACTACCAGAATAAGTTTGGTGCACATCCTATGGTTAGAAAACTTACGCGTAATTCATAACCCTTAGGGTTTTGACTTACGCGTATGACTTTCTTCGCTTAACTGCATATGAATGATACATACCATGTTTTGTTGATAAAATGAATGATATGTGTTTAAACTTTGATGACATAATGTTTTATTTCAGGCTTGCTACACTTAATATTCAGAATCAAGGTTGATATTAATCTACGCATAAGGATCACCTTACGCGTAGCTTGTTATGCGTAAGACCTGTCTTACGCGTAGCTTCTACGCTTAAGTGAATGAGAGAATAACTTGAACAACCAACCCTCAAATGAGGGTTTACAAGATTATTTATAGGAGGGAACCTAGGGCAACACTCCTAGTTCCCATCCTTTCTTATGTGGGCTTGGGCCTCAGCTTATGGGCCTTCTACATAAGCTGGACCTTAAACAAACATAAAGGCCATAATAAAGCTACCTATTACATATGAGATATAAATACTTGAAATACTGTTTAGGAGTGATTCCAACAGTGTGTTTACTAGTGAAGAAAGTTTATTCTATGCTCATATATAAATGTACGTTTATTTAGTAGTGAATAAAGTTTATTCATACGTAAAGAAAAAAGTATATGCTCATTTATAAATGTATGTGTATTTACTAGTGAAGAAAATTTATCACTCGAAGAAGAAAGTATATGTTCATGTATAAATGTGCATGTATTTAAAAGTGAAGAAAGTTTATTCACACGCAAAGAAAAAAGTATATGGTCATTTATAAATGTGCATGTATTTATCTGTGAAGAAAGTTTATTCACATAGATGGGATTCTATAGAAGTCCTTCTGTCTCATATGTGACTGTGAGTAAAAGATGAGTCAATAAAAAAATCAAAGAATTCAAAGTCAAAGATCGGTTTGGGACAAAGAAACGGGAAAACTAAAGTTGTATGGATTCACAAAGACTTTCATGTATATATGTGCATGTATTTACTAGTGAAGAAAGTTTATTCACACGCGGAGAAAAATATATATGCTCATGTAAAAATGTATGTGAATTTACTAATGAATAAAGTTTACTCACACATGAAGATAAAAATATATGCTCGTGTTTAAATATCCATGGATTTTACTGGTGAAGAATTTTATTCACACGCAAAGATAAAAGTATATTCTCATGTATAAATGTACATCGATTTACTAGTGAAGAAAGTTTATTCACAAGCAAAGAAAAAAATGTATGCTCATGTATAAATGTCCATGTATTTACTAGTGAAGAAAGTTTATTTACAGGCGAAAAAAATATATACATAAAAATGTACGTGCATTTACTAGTGAAGAAAGTTTATTCACGCGCGAAGATAAATGTATAAGCTCATGTATAAATGTCCATGTATTTACATGTGAACAAAAAAGATATATACGCATATATAAATAAACCTGTATTTACTAGTGAAAAAAGTTTATTTCATACGCGAAGATAAAAGTATATGTTCATGTATAAATGTGTATGTATTTACTGATGAAGAAATTTTATTCACACGCGATAGAAAAATATATGCTCATGTATACCAAAATGTAACTCACACCAAAGTATAATATATATTCCAATATATTATAAAAGAATAGTCAAGAAAGAATTGACCAAGTCTCACGTCGAGAAGACAATGACTAGAAAGATGTCAAGACAATAACGATACCTAATTACTTCAACAAATACGTCAATTGTTAACTTTCAGCATTTACCCCATAATCCCATATGGTTTAGAAAATCATTTTAATTTTGAAAAGAAAGCTATATGTGTTTTATAATAAATCACAATACGTTTACGAGTTCATAATCTTATAAGTTTGGAAAGGTTTTATAAATTTCAGCATGACGCTTCCGTTTATATCGCGTTCCCAAGTCATCGTGAATTTACATAAAGCAAGTTTGAAATTACAATATTTATAATATTTGTTTCGTTATCATTCGCATAATTATTATCTTTGAGTTTATTGAATATTCTGTAAGTGATCCGTGTCTAATATATTAAATTCTTTTCGAGTCTAATATATTATACCGTTAAATCCCAAAATGTCCAATAAGTCCAACGGCTAATATCGTAAATCCAATAACGATCCAAATGTTTAAATGCTTAGTCATAATCAATATATATTCTGTATATGTCCAATTGCCAATTCACAATCGTATCCAAATCTGAGTCTCAACATAACCCGAAACTTACCACGATCCCAAAATCACAACAATTTAATTATTCTCACTAGTTCGTTATTTGTACTCGATAGCTATTTAACATTTTACTTAATCATAATAATTATCTAACATTTACATTTAAATCCAATTCAAATGGGGTTGACCCATTAACTAAGCCCAAACGCACCCTTCTTGGGTTGTTGAGCCGAGACCCGTAATAACATAATACTATGACACGCCCTATGGGGGTGGCGTCGAGCCGATTTATAACACTAACTAGCATACCACTTTATTACTATTTCCACCACTAGCCAATTTAAAACACCACAATCTGAAAATCTGGAAAATGAACTCAAAATAAACACGATGGAACCGAACAGGTTTGTTACTCATATTGTTTCAAGCCCATGGGTAACTCAAACGAGCACCACCCATGCGGTGGCTCTTTATCCAAACACACACGAGGCTTGACACAAAGAATTTAGCAAATCCCCAACTGCCTAACGAGATCAATCCAATGAAGCTAAGCAAACCATGAGCAAATCTAAACCTGAGATTCAATTGAATATGATACAAATTCTAGAACTTGACCTGATTACAAGTATACCACGACAACAATGACATTAATCAATTTTGGATTCAAAGTGGGTCGTAACTTACCCTAATCAGGTTTGACCCGACCCATACGGGTTGACCCGAACCGTGTACATGACCAAAATAAATTAACACTTCTTTAGCTATTTCTTACCACACGAAGGTAAAACAAATCCAAGACATACTTCAGCAGTACTAAGCATCAACATGAAAATTTACAATCAAAGCTCACAAACCACATGAGCAGTACCACACGCTTTCAAAACATATACCACACGAAATAATTATAAAAAGAATACATTTTTAGAATCTCTTAACCCCATGAAACACGTCAGATATGATTTTTAATCCATGTTTAAACCATGAATCTACTAACAAATCGTTCCAACTTATTATTAATTCCACGAAAATTATTAAAATCAGTTAATAATCGGTTTTTGTTTTTCTTTTTTTTTATTCCACGACAAACTAAGGAAAACGTCATAAACAAAAACAATGAAGGGTTGTGGCTTTTAGGCTTACCGAGGAAAAACAAAAGAAAGACGATATTAGATATACGATGGTGGTGGCTCTCGAACCGTGACAACCCAATCCAAAACCCTTATCGATCTCTGTTTTAAACAATGCACCCTAAGCTTCTACCTCTTAATCGTTGGCAAGGAAGGTGGCGCGTGGCAGAGGTGGTGGATGACCGGAACTTGGTCGGTGACGGCGCCAGAAAAAGATGTGAGAAAGTTGTTGAGCTAAGGTTATGATAAAATGAAAAAACCTAAACGTGTAATCCTTTTAAAATGGCCAAAGTCTAATGTGTAATCCTTTTAAAATGACCAAACCCTAATGTGTAATCCTTTTAAATAACCACAAGGACCAAACATGTAAAATCAGAAACTTCAGGGGGGCGGGCAGAATTTAAACACGGGACCACTTGTGTAATTTTCTTAATCTTTGAGAATATTAGGTTCGGGGCTTATTTGGACTAGTAAACGCGCGGTAAAAATTATGAAACTTACGCCATTTCGTTCTGAATAGTTTTTCCAATAAAAATGAGTATTTACACGACTAATTTCTCGTGTATAATATCAAATTTAAATCAAATCGTCGGTTGTGCATGTACGCGTTGTGTCTAATTTTCACATTTCACGAGATAACTTCTCGTTTTCACGTCGAATGAGTTCCGAAAAGTTCATGAATGAAAAATAGACATAATTTCTAATATCATCTCAGGTTGTCACAGACTACCCTCCTTAACGGAATCTCGTCCTCGCAATTCAATTCTTGTTATCTGTTAGAATTTAAAAAAATCGAAGATACTATCTCAAGATTTCCTTTTCAGGCTTCCACGTGAACTCGGGACATCTCTTAAAGTTCCATTGAACATTACCAACAAAAATACGACTTGGATCAAGTCGTCTGACTTCACAGTTCATGATTTCAGCAGATTCCTGAATACTGTTTAGACTTTCGTCAATCTGGATCTCTTCCAGCAAGGACAACAACTGTCTCATCAGCACGACACTTTTTCAGATTACACACAAGAAAACGTTATAAACAGCTAAGTTCTGACGGTAGCTCGAATCTCTGAGCTACCAATCCAACTCTAGAAAGATATTTGAAAGGATCAATACAGCGAGGATTAGGATTTCCACGTTTACCAAACGTAACACACGGTTCCATGGTGAGACCTTAAGCATAGCTTAGTCTCCAATCATGGAATTTCAAAGGTTTACATCCGTTACCAATCATGTCCCATGATCGCAGTAGTTTGCACTCTGCTTTTGATCTAAACAATCTTTTGGCAGTTTCATGAACAAATTCAGGATAACAAGTTGGGTATCCCCCACTTCTATCCGAAAATTTGCTGAGCGGCATTTTCAACCATAAAGTGCCTCTTACAATGTGGCCATGGTTATAAGAGACTCCGACCAATAGGAGGTGTCTACCCAACCATTGCCGAAATCGATCACGCGGACACGCAATATGTCCTCTAACATTTGGATGGCCCTTTCCCTCCAATCAACAGTCTATTTCTTCTATTAGCATAAAATGAGCAGGTTTGGTGACACGACCAACAACTACCCAGTTAGAGGCGCGAAATTCAATTCCAAGGTTCATTTTATAACACAGTAGCAAAGTAGCAGCTTGATTCACAAAATAATTTATGTAATGATTTGTAAAAACAACTTATAGGACAATAGGAAAACAATTTATCGTTTGTAAAACCATAGTAAGATCAAAATTTCAATTTCATGAAATAGTAATAAAACATTTTGTAAGATGACCGCAAAATGATTTCCAGGATAATTCGAAAACGGGTTGTATGTCATTAGTGACACAGTTTGTTATCCTAGAAGACGGTAGCAAAAATATTTGGTATTCTCGAGGGACGAGTGAAAGATTAGGTGTCTATTCCCAATATCGTAGTTCAAGTTACTCCTTAAAGTCTTAAGTTTTATGTCGGGCATTGAATCTTTGTCGAAAGGAGAGTTTAGCAAGTTCATAGAACGACTCTGAAGGAGAGTATTAATTAGTACTAGCAATCAATTGATTGACTCAGTAGAGCACTGAATAATTAACGCCGAAGGGTACAACATTCGAATCCAAATTCATAATTTCCAAAAGAAACCTAACTACCAATTGATATCAAATCGAATTCCAAGTACGAGTGAACGTCGACGATTCCAAACGGTTACACTAAAAGCATACACATCAATAGAGCGTAAGGGACAACATAATTTGACGTAAGGTACAATCGTTGATAGAAAATCATCGCTAGAGTATAAAACTTGGGGTAGAGACGTCTGCAACAAAACCAAAAACAAAACAAGTCTGCGGGAACAAGCGAATCCAAAATTCACAACGAGGCTAAAATCACAAAATTTATCAATCCCAATTTCAAACTTAGCCAAGATTGATTTCAAACACTTCAATAAGCTCAATGAGCTTATTACCACTTCACATAACCCGAATGCAAACTTATGACCAATCGGTTCTAACCCGACCCGATACGAAACAAGGTAGGCGGTTCCAACGATTTCAAAAGTAATCCAAAGTCATATCATGACTAGACGGCAATGCAAGGCATTCCATATGAGAGGAAGAGCATCGTGATAAACAAGAATTGTGATGCCAGTGTATTGTTTGTGAAGGTAAAATTATATAAAACCTCCATGCTCATATACACATTCAAAACTTTTCATTCTCAAACCCCATTCGAAAACCAGCCGAACATAACACTATTATAACTACTCCCAGTATCGCAAAATTCACCTATGAGTCGGACATAGGTGATCAAGCTATGTCCCACTGTCCCTAGCTGAATATAGGTGATCAGCCTATATTCATCGAGGTTTAATGAATTTTGAAATATTCGACTTAGTTACGCTAGCATCATGTCCTTCACTTCCGAAATCCGTTTCCAAAAGACCAAAACAAATGTCCACACTCGAGGAAGAGTGATGAGATTATGCAGGGAAAGAGTCGCAATGCTAAAACAGGTACGATGCGCAAGCATAAGTATATCAAAGATACTTATAGTAGATAGCAAAAAAAAATGGATATACTCATCCAATAGTAAGGCACACATCTCATCTATATACAATAATAAGCTGCACACTAAGAATCTTCTTCCCTTTTTTCTAATAGGGGTCTTGAGCAACTCGTAGACGCTTCCTCTCAAGTGATGCATTTAGATGGTAAGTATATAAACAATATGCTTCCCCTTAAAAATATACTAACCATCTGCTTGAATCATGAACTTAGTAGCATAGATCATTTCTTCCTTCAGTGCGAAAAAGACATCATTAAAATGTCTTTCAATAATTCCTGTAGTCAATATATGCATGGCGATCACATGCAATGGCCGATTGTCTCAGTGAGCTCAGACGAATCAACCAGAAACCACTCAATGCTTATGATTATTCTTTTTCCTTAATAATCATATCATGACCTGTATGGTATCATATGCCCCCCAAAATATTTGTAAAGAGCGTGTAATTGTTCCAATCAAGAATTATATCATGCACTAAATCTCCAAAACAAACCATACACATCATCATTGTTCAAAATCCAAGGGCGTCTTTGAGCCTAGAATACTGAATCAAACAGCAGAAAATGACCAGTAGGAACCAAATAACAACCGGCAGGAACCGATGCTACCAGCAGGAACCTACCAGCAAGAATACCCAATTTTATTTATTATTTTTTTATATAAATAAGTACAGCAGTAACAGCACGAATGATGGACCGGTAGGAATGATCAGTAGGAACCAAAAACACAAGCAGCAGGAACAGTAACTCCTGATGTGAATGATCAGGCTTCTCGATCAAATAACCAATACACAATATATGTTACCAGAAAATCAGTACCAAGTGTTTGTAGGAGACCAATTAAAATAACAAGCAAATCAATATAGCCACTGTCTCACATATCAAAGTACATGTACTTGGGACCAGCGCTTCGAGTATGCTGTAGCATCAAAACAAATCCAATCAATTTATCAATAGCCACCAACCAATAGTACCATGTCCCACGTGTTGTAGCATAAAAACACCATCATCATATTTGACGAGTACACCTGTTGACCAATAGTAATATTGGTTTGATCTTTTGCGTCTCTATTCAAAAACCCACGTGATCACAACTCGATACCAGCATCAATATATAAAACGAATCAATAGAAACACCATATGATCATAGGTTAAAGCCCACCGTTTTATGTGCACGAGAAACGACCATAGGATAATGTAGATCCCATGAATTAGTACAACAAATCTGGTGTCCCACACAGGCGCTTATCAACATCACGAGACCAATTAATTTGACCAATGAATTGAGGGACCAGTATTAAGAGTATTGCCCATCAATTGGACGGTGACCCCATCGACCAGCCAAATCACAATGAGCCAATCACAAGTCGAATATTAGGTCCATCATTCAATTAAAAAAAATATTTAATGACACTTATTGATGAGAGACCGAACCATAACTTACCCATGTGATCAGTAGTAAAGCCATTAATGATGCGTATACTAGTAGAAAA
Source organism: Chrysanthemum seticuspe (assembly GCA_019973895.1). Classification (NCBI taxonomy): domain Eukaryota; kingdom Viridiplantae; phylum Streptophyta; class Magnoliopsida; order Asterales; family Asteraceae; genus Chrysanthemum; species Chrysanthemum seticuspe. The sequence continues at coordinate 117,020,015 of BPTQ01000008.1, forward strand.
GCACTCGTTGTGTTTTTGGATCTCCCGAACAATAACCACACGAATCTGCTCATCTACTCCTCTTTATTTTTTAACGACTGCTATAATAAACCCTAGATCAATTAGGGTATAAACCCTAAATAGATGAAAACCTTATCAACCCTAGATCGAGAGCCACGAGGCTCTGATACCAATTGTAGAATCCAAGATCCGGACTCAACTAGGGTATGAGTAACATTGATTGATTGGATGCACAGCGGAATACAATAACACAATCAACATTACTAATAAGGTTTTCTTTATTAATTAAAACAAAGAAACTACTACAACTACTAATATACACACGCTATAATCGTGTGTCTAGACTCTCATTAGGAGATGTCTGCCATGAATTGAAATGAAAGGGATAAATGTAACCTAGACGCCTACCCTCTTTATATAATAGAGGGAGGTTACAAAAACCCTAATCTTAGCTTACTAGTAAAGCTAAGCTAACTGATGAGTGTGTAAATACTCATCATTTTTGGGTCAAATCTGAACTGCAAAATGCTTAAAAATGCTCAGAAATGCATCAAAATACTGAAAATATCTCAAAATTGCATTTTATATGTTTCAGATGCAAAATGTTTAAAATCAGATGAAATTTGAGCTAAGTTTGCATAATTGGCAGTTTCAGTCCCCCAAGTTTCAAAAGTTGTCAGAAATAGTCCCTGAGCACTTAATTTCAAAAGAAAAATCACCAAAGGTCCTTTTAAAATCAGAAGTTATCAAAATTAGTCCTTTGGTGAAAAATATCAAAAGTTTTGATAAATTACAAATTTGGTCCTTCAAGTTTAAAAATTGGCAAAAATGGTCCTTGGAAATTTGAAAATGTCAAGTTTGGTCCTTGTACTATTGGAGCTTGTCACTTTGGACCCTTGGAACAACTTTGACAAAATGGCAGCCTTGGTCCCTTGTCTTTCAGAAATTACAAATAGGTCCTTGTTTATTAAACCTTTACACCCCTTGGCCCTTGTCATAACACTTGTGACCCCTGCCAAACCAATTGGACCCCTTCATTTTGACTCCCCTTCATAATATTAAAACCAGTCAACCCACTGGTCAAACAAACCACCCTCGCGCCTTTTTCTTCTTCCTTCAACTGCTTCTCTGCAACACTTCACCTCCCATCCCCCCAGCTCACCTTCACACTTCCATGTCCCCTCACCTCCACCAAACTCCAAGATACATTTAATGCATCCCTTTCCCTTTTACTCAACCCCCAACTGGCTTATATACATTTTGGCGCCAAATTCAATCAAACGGCTAAAATCTCTTCAAATAATCCAATGGCCTTGATTTCAAGTGGGATATGCTCAGAGTAGTGAGAGAAGCCATTTTGCTATAAAAAGGAAGCAAGAGAAGAAAGAGAGAGTAGTCTTTTAGTTTTTAAAAAATCTATGTATGTCGTTTTTAATATATAAGTTTTAGTTAAGCTTAAAAATTGTAATCTTTTGTATTATTGTACTAAACACAAGTTATATTATCAGTATAATCTACTTTAAGCATCAATTTCAAAGTTTAACTCAATTTCATGTTCTCAAGTTCACTGTTGCAAATTTGAGTTTCAAACTCTTATGTTCAAGTCTTAAGCAGCTTATTTTTAAGCTCAAATAAGCTTATTAAAGCTCCTTATAGCTTTTGGTTAGCTTAAAATCAAGTTTCTAGCAATTTTGGATTTTGGTCAACAAAAGTCAACTGAAGCATCATTTGGAAATGGAAATCGAATTGGGTGATGCAGTGCTGGATTTGGGTTGATTTAGAGTCTATTGGGTTGATATACATAGGATAGAGGTTCTTTGGTTGACTGGTTTCAAGCCATTATGGCTACAACCAATTGTAAGTGATTTTCAAGAAATTGCATAATCTGTATTTGTGATTTAGATTAGTTCTTATCTGTTAATTAAGTTGTATTTAGAGTAGTTAGACTCAGTTTGATCAATAAAACAAGCTAGTGCAGTGTTTAGTTCAGTTTAAAATTGCAAATCAGTGTTTTAAAGGGTGTTTGGATCATATGGTTAACATGTGTTTGAGGTTTGTTCAGTGGGTCAAACCTGTCTACTTAGTCTCAAATAAGGTCACTTGAATCATATTGGTCAGTTATTTGTGCATTAGAACTATCAAAGTCAAACTTCATCTTTAATCTGTCTTAATTCTTAACTGTTGAGATTTTATAAAAGCAAAGACTAGTTTTGAGTTTAGAAAACATAGAGATAGCTTGCAGTAGCTTTAATTCATCATTTAACATCACATTCAGTTGATAAATTGGTTTCAAAGTTCATAAAAGTCAAGCTTACAAAACTGCTTCAAAAGTCAAAACATGAAAAATCCAGTTTGAGCCCAACTGAGTTGATTTTTAATTGCTTCATTTCTGTGTCAAATCAGGTGAAATTGTGGTTTTAAAAAGTTCAGTTGGTCTATTTTCTTATTACCATTTTTGTAGATTTTTTTGAATTTTTTATAAGCTTCAAAATAGCTTGTGAATTGGGTCTTATTTCCCCTGTGCACAAACTCAGTGAATACTGAGTGTGCACAGGTTTGTGCAGTCCTTGCACAGAGCCCAATAGAGCTTATCTAGGTCTGTTTTTTGGTTTATAGATAGCTAGCCAGGTCTAGCTTAGGATCCAACTTTTGATTTTAGTCTCAGCTTATTTGGTAGCTTATTCTTAGGCTGCAAGTAGTGGCCCAAAACTGATTTTTAGCACTTAAGCCAAAACATCAAATCTGTGCAGCTGGTGATTTAGAGGATAAGAGCAGTTGAGATTAGTGGCTTTCTAGTATTTTGAGCATATTATAGCTTCTGTTTTAGTTTGATAGCTTATTGTGACCTTTTGGCTTATTTCAAGTGCTTACTTATAAGCACTTGCTTTGCAGTTTCATATTTTTGCACACAAGCCCCTGTTTTTATATTTTTCCTAGATTAATAATATTATTTTAGACTTATCTTGAATTTTTCAGATTTTTCTAGGTCAGTTTGCTATTTTTCTTCATTTTAATCAATTTTTAGTACTTTTTAATTAGCATTTAATACAATTAATTCAGAAAAGTTTCAAAAAAATAATTTTTCATTTTTCCTAGGTTAAGATAAATATAAAAAGTCAAAAAAATATTTTTCCAGATTTTTCTTAGTTAAATTTGTATTTTTAAGGAACTTAAGTAGTTTTAATAGTTTTTAATTCATAGAAAATACAAAAATAATCAGAAAAATACAAAATTAGTTTTGAAAATTCTCTTTAGTTATTTTAGATTTTTCTAAGTCATAATTTCCTTTTTCTAGCTTTATTTCATATTTTCTTGTATTTTAGGCTATTATTAAATAGTTAAAACTAGTTTTTAATTAATAATAATTAATTAAATAGTTATAAAAATAATTTTCTTTTTCTCAAAATTTTCTTTTATCATTAGGTTTGTAAAAATTTCATTTTCATATTTTTAGGATTAATATTGCTTCAGTTTTACATTTTCTTCTGTACGTCACGTAGTTTTTAATTTAAATTTTTATAAAAGAAAAATCAAAAACATCATTTTGCAAATAGTGATAGCGTTTATTTAATATTTTTTAGTTTTTAATTTTCTTTAGTTTGCATTTAAGCCCCGGTAATTTATTTACTTTTTCTTTAGTTATAATAATCAAAACTCTTTTCTCATTCAAATTCTCTCGATCACTATCCGTTTGGTGATTCATCGCATAGCTCGCTGGGACATAACGACCTGGGGAAACACTATACTCTCCTGATCTTCCTTGCATTTGTTTCTAGACTGTTTTAAGTTTGTTACGGTTAGCCATTCACAAATGGCTAGCTTGTGTGACAAAACTTGACGGTTTGGGAGCGAATCAAATTTTTGGCGCCGCTGCCGGGGAGCTGTGCTAATTATCTTCCGTTTAGCAGATTAGTGATTTGAATAATCACTCTTTGTTCATACCATCTATCTATATCTATATATATATTCTTATAAAAAATCCAAAAACCCAAAAACATCCAAAAACGTATAAAACACAAAAATATTTTTCTTTTGTTTCTATATATGTATCAAAGATAAAAATACAAAAAGATTTGTCGTTTTCTTTGATTAAATAATAACAACATAAAAGATTACCACCGCAAACCAAGGCAGTGTACTACCTAACTGGGGGTACGACCATAATAAGTTCCCGAACCAAAGATTAAAACTTGCCTTTGTGTCCTTGTGATTGGTGTACCTTTTTCAAAGAAGCCATTCATCTTGTGATTATTGGTTAAGTTCACTGTTGTTTTGCCTCGATTTTGTTTTAATTGGATTTGTTGTTATAAATACTTTTCAGAACCAGAAAACTCAAAAAGATTCTTCTTTCCCCATTTTCATAATTCCCTTCATAATTCCCTTTCCTCTCCTTAACTCTGAGATCTCTTAGAGTTAACTCTAGTGTATGCGCACTCGCTCTTCTAGATCTGTAAGCCCATTTCGTGAGCTTGTCAAGATTCCAAGGAGGCGTGTCCGTAGACTTTCTGCTCCATCAGTCGGATCTGAGATCCGGACTGCTCACACTACTTCTGTTATCATGGCGGAAGAACGCCCTATGTGTGAGCTTCTCCAGGCACCCATCGACGGGTATGGAGATGCTATTGTTATCCCAGCCATCGTGGCTGAAAATTTTGAACTCAAAACCGGGTTACTGAATCTTGTAACCTCAAGTCAATTCTATGGTTTTGAGCGGGATGATCCTCATGCTCATATTCGATGGTTTAACAAGATTGCATCTACCATCAAATACAAGAATGTCCCTACTGATGCTGTTAAGCATCTTCTGTTCCCATTTTCTCTTGAGGGGCAAGCCCGGATTTGGCTTGAAAAACAATCCCCTCAGTCAATTGAGACATGGGAAGACCTGGTGAAGAAATTTGTGAATGAGTTTTATCCACCTTCCAAAACCACGAGTCTTAAAAATGAAATCATCAAGTTTACACAAAAGTTTGACGAATCCTTCAGTGAATCGTGGGATCGTTTTAAGGAATTGCTCCGCAAATGTCCTCACCACGGTTTCTCCGAGTTAATGCAACTCAATACTTTCTATAATGGAGTGAGTCAATCTGATCAAGATTCTCTCAATTCCTCCGCTGGAGGAAATTTATTAAGCAAAACTGTCAAAGAAGCTTTAGCGATCATTGAAAACAAGTCTAAAGTCCGCACTGCACGAAGCAAGCCGGTTGTTTCCCAAGTCAGTGTTGGTCCTTCTACTTCATCGCCCGTGAGTCAATCTAGCACCGATGCTAAGATTGAAAAACTCACGGAAGCCATTCAAGCTTTGGTTCTCTCCAACCAAAAGAAAGTCTCTTTTCCACAAACTTCACCTCCTGCTGAAGTTAAGAAAGTGGAAGTCTGTGTTACTTGTGGTGGCCCCCATGCCTACTACAACTGTATGGCCACCGATGGTAACCCTTTTGAAGCTAATGCTGTGGGCGGGATTTCTAATCCAGGAGGTAACCAATACCATGCTCCTATAGACCCGAACCACTGTCCTAACCACTACCCTGGACCTCCCGGTTTCAACCAAAACCGTAATCAAAATCAGAATAGACCAAACCAAGGTTTTCAAAACCAAGGTAATTTTAGTCCAAACAACGGTTTTCAAAATCAAAATCAAAATTTCCAACACCAAGGAAATTTCAATAGAAATCCAGGTCAGGGAAATTTCAACCCAGGGTATTTTCATGGCAATAGTCAAGGGAATTTTCAAAATCAAGGCCCTAATCCTAACAATAGAGGCCAGAATTTTCCTGTGCAAAATCAAGCCATTGTTCCAACTGGACCATCATCTGATGAGTTGTTGAAACAATTCATGAAATCCCAAGAGGAAATGAACAGGTTGTTGGTTAGCCAGATTTCTGACATTAAGAAGTCTTTAAATGATCGACCCTCGGGCTCAGGAAAAATTCCGAGCAACACGATCGCTAACCCGAGGAAAGATGCAAAGGCGATCACAACCAGAAGTGGTGCTTCTTATGATGGACCCGCTATTCCTACTACCTCTTCTTCTTCTCTCCCGAAGGTAGTGGAAAGTGAACATGAGGCGACAAAGGACAAGGAACTTCCTACTAATAACGGAAGTACCAGCAATGTCCATCCTCAGGTTGTCCCGAAACCCAAAACCAAACCTGGAGTTGTTTTTGAACCTCCAGTTGGTAACCCCAAATCCAAAACTTCTATTCCTTACCCCTCACGTTTAAATGAGCAAAAACTCCGCGAGAAAGCCAGTCATCAAATGGAGAAATTCTTTCAAATTTTCCAAGAACTTCACTTTGACATAAGCTTTGCGGATGCCATCATGTTGATGCCCAAGTTTGCATCTACTCTCAAACACATGTTGAGCAACAAGGAAAAGCTGTTTGAAATGGCTAAAACTCCCTTGAACGAGAACTGCTCAGCAGTTCTGTTAAAGAAGCTTCCCGAGAAGCTTGGAGATCCTGGAAAATTTCTTCTTCCTTGTGTTTTTCCAGGAATGATTGAATGCTTTGCCCTTGCCGATCTTAGAGCAAGCATCAATCTGATGCCTTATTCAGTGTGGAAGAAGCTTTCTCTTCCGGAACTTGTTCCTACCTGCATGACTCTTGATCTTGCAGATCTTTCTATATCGCGTCCTCTTGGCATTGCCGAGGATGTATTCGTGAAAGTAGGAAAGTTCCATTTTCCAGCTGACTTTGTGGTTGTTGATTTTGATGCCGATCCTCGGGTTCCCCTCATTGTTGGACGAGGATTCCTGAGAACGGGTCGTGCTCTCATTGATGTATTTGAGCAAGAAATCACGCTACGTGTGGGTAATGAAGCTGTCACTTTTAACCTTGATCAAACTTCGAGGTACTCCTCAAATTATGATACTGAATCAATTAATCGAGTCGATGTAATTGATATTGCTTTAGAGGAGTACTCTCAAGAGTTTTTTGGTTATCTTCATAATTCTGTGAGTGGGGATTCCACCACATCTTCTCAACCAATCATTGTCGACTCTTCCCCCTCTCTCACTCCGTTTGAGGGAGGTGACTTCTTTCTGGAAGAGATTGATGAATTTCTTGCTACTGATGAATCAATTCCGCCTGGAATTGATGGTGTTTATGACTCGGAGGGA